>CAXKWD010000008.1:155352723-155952723 GCA_964059195.1 Ectobius pallidus
GACACAACTGGTGTTTCATACACTAAACCCTTTAAATGTCAGAAGTCAAGTGGGGTAAGGTCAGGAGAACGAGCAGGCCATGAAATGGGCCCACCCTGGCAAATCCAATCATAAGAAAAAGCAGAATGAATAAAAGCAAACAGCTACCTAAACTGTGTACAGTCTGCAACGTGTCACGTGTTTGTAATGAACAGGAAATGTTTGTTTCTACTCAACGAGTCTGTCTTCGAAGGTGACTACTGACGTACCTATTGTTTTCCGGCCTATGGTTATGTAACAAAACAAGTTTGTTTTGGTCTCCTCTACAATCCATAGCAGTTTGTGTATGGAATTTTGGAACACCCTGTATTTGTTTCTCCATACCAGCTCATTAAGACTCCCAAATATTTTTCCTGCTTTTACAATTTGGTGGTTAATTTCTTGAATTAAGTTTCCTTCACTAGTAATATTTACGCCCAGATAGTTGAAGTGCATAACCTGTTCTATAGTTTTCTTATCAATTTCTAATTGAGGACCGTTTTGAAAATTCTCAACATGTGCCAAAACATAAATTATTCAGGAGAAGATTAAATTATCTATTCTTTATTTTTTGTTAACATAAAGAAGATACCTTGCGTATTGGGGCTTCAAAATGAATTGGTTATGTTGACCTTTCTAAAGTTCTTCTTTCCCCATCTTAAAGATCTCATTTCAAAGCACCTAAAACCATTAAAAAACGAATATGGCAAAAATTGGAGATGTTGAGTTTTGTCAAAACGGTCCTCAATTTGCATCGCAGCGGTTCTTTACTGATCGTTAACGTTTCTGTTTTGCTTATGGAAATTTTCATGTTGAACTTCTTACATTCAGTATAAAATTGATGCAAAAGACTTTGTAGATTACACAGACCAACAGCCATTTTGGTGCCTTATAATTTATACGTATTCTTGGGTATATTTAGGTCGCTGATGCCAAATGTGCCATTAGTTTTGCCCTATCAACTTTAGTTTTGTGAGATATGGTATTACCATTATGCATATTAATCCACTTTACGTTTGATATAAATAAAAAACAGTGCATATTTTTAGCTTTTAAATCACGTGAAGAAAAAAGAAATACACTAACATTACAATAACAATATAACATGGGTTTTTCAAAAAATTGATATATTATCACATATTGTACGGTCGTTTATGACTTATGAGCTGTCAATTTGAAGGCCAAAAAATAATCCATCTTTTAGTTTTTCTGTACTTCGTACAGTTTTCGTCCTACGTGTCCAAAGTATGGTCAAGAACCTTCACTAGCTATATTATCAAGCAAGATTTTGTACAAAGAATAAGCGAAAGAGGTTATACGTTCATGACACTCTCTAAAAAAGTAGAGCTGGTAGAGAAAAACTGTTTACATATTTGGAATCAGCGCACTAAGTATAGCCAAAATCCGGTAAAACATCTGAGACACCAAACAGGAAGTTATTTTTTGTTGGGCTGTGTTATCTTCCGTTTCTGCCACAAGAACAACATCATCTGCAAAACATTCCATGATGATCTTTTTAACTCCCATACTGTATCCAATGGTAAAATTATTATTTTCCCTGTCCGTGTAACGTGTAATGGTGATTCCTGAACAGAAGTATGAAGCGAAATTATTTATTACTGACTCAGCTTTTCCTCAATCAGTCAAAATGCATTTTGCGTCCTTCCGATTCGTTCCAGATGAATGGTTATAATAAGACCATTATTGCTGTTTTGACATCTGAAATATGCTGACAAGGTTATGAAGTGCTAATTATCTTCTTGGATTATTGCTAATTAGGAAGAGGAACAAGTGTGACTAGCGGCAAAAACAAGGACTAGGAATTCTAGTTAACACATGTGACGCTAGGTGCGCCTCTGTCGCCGCCACAATTAATTATAACGAGTGCGCGTGCGTAGAGCGGCTATTAATTGCGGATTATACGTGTCTTCGGGCCCCTCCTCCTCCTCCTTTCTGTGTGACTCAGCCCGGGGCCCGCAGAACCTACATCTGTCTATTATAGTGATTTATTGCTTCATTTGAATTTTAACTAATTGCCAATAATATCGACTAGCCTGTAACAGGTAGTATTTTTTAATTGCCCCAGTCTTTAACCATGCCGCATTGGCTGCGGTGCTGAGTTTGATACCTGACAAGCTGACAGGCGCCAGTGTTTTTTTTTTATGTATCGTGGAAGTCTGTGATTTAATGGTCAGTGCCCTCTGCTGTTATAGTTGACAAATAAGGATATGACTGAACAATAGAGCCGAGAACAGAGCTTTATAGAAGGTCAGTTAGGAAAAAAAAAGTGAACAATAACATTACATACAGCGAGACAAGTTATAGAACAACATGCGCAGAAGTACAAGCAGAAGAAAATGGTGCAGGAAGTAAAGCTAAAGGCATGGTCGTTGCGCAGCCCGAATATTCACATGCTTGTTGCACTATACGAAGGATTTCAAAACCGTGGCACTCAAATCGGAGGGGTACATGAGTGAAAAAAAAAAAAAAAATTGATGTGTAAACACCTTTTATGTTATTTAGAATCATAAATATTGTTTAACAGAACTAAATACAACAGAGAGAAAGACAAACAGGCGTCATACTGAAAACACTTCTTGTGTCCTATTCCGTAATTTTGTATTCAATGTTTATTTCTCTTCCAATTTATAACAAACTACTACAGTGCACGCCACTTATTGTGATCACTTCGGGATGCAGCTAATCTGATAATATTAACCGATTGGTAACAGTAGCCGAAATAATTAATTGGAGGTTATTTAATCATACATAGGCCTAATATAATACACTACAAAACAATTAAAAGCTATTTATTCATTTATTCACTGAACCACTCATGGGCTAATACAGTAATAGACTACAAGCAACTATTTTCCAAAAAGTAAGAAACTTTTTAATGGTTTTTATTTTCCTTTAGGAGTTCATTAACCAATACTCCATACTCAGTTACGAGTGCTTTGGAAGTTTATACTCATCTGTGGTGAACACTGCGAGAAAGGGAGATGATGCCACCCCCTCGAACTGGTCATCCTGTGAGCTGGGAACAATTTTGTTACTTCCATTGCAAGAACAATTTTGTTACTTCCATTGCAACACAGTACAGTTGAGTTAGAAACGAAACCCTTAAAAACGAAATTTTGAATGACGTACAATACTTGAAAATAAAACAGTTAAAAGGAAAATGTGGTAACATAAACCGAACCTTTGAACACAATAAACACCATTTTTTTTAAATGTAAGATTATTAATCCTTACAGGACTTCATAAAATTGATAACATTACCCGATTGTTAACGTTATCCGCGATTACATTAAGCGGCGTTCACTGTATAGGCCTATATATATCTCCCTCTCTCTCTTTCTCTCTCTCTCTCTCTCTCTCTCTCTCTCCCCCTCTATATATATATGTATGTATATAATACATTAACATACACCCTATTCAATATATTTTTAAGGCCTAGGCTTTGAGAGGGGTTGTCGGATTATAAACGTAGGAGTTTCAACTGAATATTCTTCATGTACATGAAAGGCGAGATGTTTGATGCTTAGGTCGACAGACAGGATCGAGACTTGTGTAACGAGAGGGATGATGATATCGATCATGGTGCAAAATACACCATTAATTATCTGGTGGTGGTGGTGGTGGTAGTGGGAAAAAGAAAATTAATAGTGTCACATCCCCCAGGCTGCTTGACAGCTCTGTTAAGTGTTACAAGATTTACTCTGCTACATTAATTAACACATCCACATCCACTACGCTCAGAGTGTGTAAAATTCCACATGTCAGTAGGTTGTACAGTAATTGTGTCATTTCAACATCTACTCTTCTTTTTTCCAATTCTGGGAATATAAGATCAAAAGCCATTAACTAATTTATCTTTGATGTACTAACGTAATATTCCTAGCTCTTGACATAGTTAATATTTAATATTTATTTATTTATTTACCCTGGCGGAGTGAAGGCCATGAGGCCTTCTCTACCATTCAGCCAGGGCAAAAACATGAAATACATAATAATAATAATAATAATAATAATAATAATAATAATAACAACAATAAATTAAAACAAGAAATGATATACCTGGATACAAGAAATGTACCGTACATTAAATACAAAAGAAAAAATTCAAATATTAAGTACTTGAATAATATATAATAACTAGGGACCGGATTTTTAGGTTTTTAAAAACACTGTTTTAGGTATTTCATTAGGTGAAATAGTTTTTTTTAGGTTTTTCCCCCAAAATATCGTTTTCGGGTAGAATAAATTGGTTTAATGAATTTGAATAAATATTTAATAAATAGGGACCGGATTTTTAGGTTTTTAAAAACACTGTTTTAGGTTTTTCATTAGGTGAAATAGTTTTTTTTAGGTTTTTTCCCCCAAAATATCGTTTTCGGGTAGTTGGTTTAATGAATTTGAATGTGCTACCCACTGCCGTAATAACCTCGATTTCATTTGTTTCGGCATAATTAACACGTCTTTTTAAAATTCACAATGTGATCACTAAGTATGAATAACAGGGTAGTAATAAATGTAAACAAGGGCTATAAAACACAGAAATCTATATCCTTGTCCATACACGGCAACAATGGTTGTTCGTACGAATATTTCAAAAGGAATACGCCGGTACTCTTACACTTCCTCTCTAGATACTGTCCATCCTAGACGACAATGGGCTGAACGAAACGCTGGTGGTATTAATTTCAACCCGACAAAAATTATTGTCTCTCCGCAAAATATCGATTTCTTAAATGACAAACAAAAAAGACAAAAAAGGAGCCTAAATTAGATATTTTAGATTTCATATCCCGTTTAGGTATATTTAGGTTTTTATAACCGATTTAGGTATTTTTAGGTACTACAGAATTAATGTGGGTGAATCCTATGTACGTGATTCGAAAAAGTGTATGAGCGCTTTTTGTTTTGGAAGTAAGGAAAAAAAAAGGTAAAAACCTAAGAATCCGGTCCCTAATAATAACAAATGACTGAAATAAAGAAATGAAAAAAAAAAAGATGAAAGGGGGACATACAGCTTTCGATGCTGGAAAATAGGTGAAGTTTCATTTTTTTTCTCTCAGCAATGAATTGTTCTGTAGCCTTGCAATGTGGCATGCCCTATATTGACTGGTTTTACAATTGTATACTATTTTCAGAATTAATGTAATTATTACAGTTAATGGGTAATTGTCATTACAAAATGGCAGCCAAATTTTGTGCACTGAACTGCCGTTTCCCTCATAACTCAAACATTTATTAACGTAACATTGCAGTGAAATTTTGCGTGCAAGTATATTTGATATTATTGTATTATTGAACAACACTATCTAGAATCATTAGTGTAACTTTAATGATTTATTTAAAAAAAAAAAATCTGATGTAAAATTTTGTAAAAAGAAATGAAGTGATTAATTATTTTTTAAAAATATTTATACTGCAGAAAAACCAAAGATTCTAAATTATGTTGTTCATATGATATTTACAAATAGAGAGAAAAAAGAATCACTCAAAAATATTGATATTTATGAAAATTATCAGGTAAACGCCGCTTTTGTGCACAAAATTTGGCAGCCATTTTGTAATGATATTTTCCCATAACTATAATAGTTAAATTAATTCTGAAAACAGTATGTAATTGTAGAACTAGCCAATATAGAGCATGTGAGATTCCAAGGCTACAATACAATTCATTGCTGTGAGAGAGAGAAAAATGAACTTCATCTATTTTTCGGCATCGATAGATGTATGTCCCCCTTAAAGCAACAGAAAAGAAAGTAAATGACGTTTGCAATGGTCACCCACTTAAAGAGAAAAGGCGTGAAGATATCACTTTGTGTTGTTTCACCATCAGATAACACGTGGACTGCCCCCTCATTCCGTTCACACGGGCGAGATGGGAATTTGAGGTCTCCAGACTAGACCCCTGAGGCACCTGCTTGCTCTCTGCGGACACAGACCAGTGAAGAGGCGGCTAGCTGTTTGTACCGACTTAATTCCGGCCTCGAGTAGTTCACATCAGTTCATACTTGACTTCATTTCTTTCTAATCGCCATGTCATTCTACGTGATTTGTTTCCTAGTTTCGTGCAATATTTATTATGGTTTTCTTGTTTATTCCCTTTACTGTACTGCCTTTTATTTCTGTTATTTGGTCTATTTTTCTGTATTATTCCTGTTCATATTTCTTTCCTTTCATTTTTATTTCTTCACTTCCGTCTTTTTCTCTTTTCTTTTCTTTTTCCTTCCTTTAATTTGTCCTTTTCATTCATTCATTCATTCAATTATTATTTCGTTGAAATTCATTCTTGTGTCCGGCTTTAGCGTTGTGTAATGAATAGTTGAATAAAAACACTTTCTTTAACGCACTATATTTACCTTGGTAAACTTCTGGACGGCCGTTTCGCAGGTGGTGTTCCTGCATCATCAGCAGTACTCTGCTGATGATGCAGGAACACCCCCTACGAAACGGCCGTCCAGAAGTTTACCAAGGTAAATAAAGTGCGTTAAAGAAAGTGTTTTTATTCAACTATTCATTATTTCGTTCTTTCATTCAAACTTGACATTTCCCCTTCGTTCCTTATTATAGGCGTGTACTGTAGATCTTTTCTTCCGTTACCATCTCATTTTCTTTTCCTCTATGATTTCATTCAGCCTTAAAACATTCTGTTCCCTTGTTTTCGGTCATTTTTCTATATTTATTTTCTTTTTATCTTTCTTTCTATTTATATATGTAGGTTAAATTGACTTAAATGTATAGTTGTTTATTTAGTAATCTTCCTCTTTCTTTATTTCACTTTTATTCCCTTTTTCTTTCTGTCTTCGTTCACTCCTTCCTTCTTTCATTCTCTATGTTGTTCATTGGTCTCTTCACGTATAAATACGGCACTTCGACCAAATGTTTAAAGCAGATATTTACAAGATTAATAGATTAATGCTTTGATTAAATGTGAGGATTTTTATCCACTTATTAGGTTTACTATCTATAGAATAATATTCTGGTGTAATGATTTTTTTTTATTGAATTCAAACTTAGAGCCCACTGATGGTTTCACTTGGTGATTGCTATATACCCATTAAAGAATTCAACTCAGTAAGGATTAAAACGTTTAATTTCTTTGTGTTATAGTGTTGCCAACGTCAAAGAAATTTCTGTAGATTTTGAGAAATCTTGCTTCTTTCAAAGAATCAAAGAATTTCGCCCCAAATCTACAGAAAAAATTAATTTACTCTTTTCCATAGATAATTAATAAAGATAAAGCGGAAATTCGAACAAAAAATAAACCGCAGAGCGAGAGAGCAATCTACAACTATTTAAATATATAGGCTACCCCTGAGTTAAAAACGACACCTCACCACAAAATTTATCTCTTCTCTCAGCGCATTTATGCCCTCGTGAATCCCCGAACCATGCAGAGCGGATGTCATGAAGGCACAGTTGAAACTTACAATAAGTACATTGTACACCTCAGCATAAAAGTCTTCTTTCTCGGCGCTTGATGTCTTGTTCAATCCCTGTAGAATCAAAGAATTTCGTCCCAAATCTACAGAAAAAAATAATTTACTGTTTTCCATAGATAATTAATAAAGATAAAGCGGAAATTCGGACAAATAATCAAATAGAGAGCGAGAGCAGTCTACAACTATTTAAATGTATACACTGAGGTAAAAACGACGCCTCAGCACAAAATTTCTCTCAGCGCATTTATGCCTTTGTGAATTGGATGCAGTTAAATTGAGGCAAGATTCATATTAATAAAATTATTATTAATTATTATTATTATTAAAATTATTATTATTATTATCGGTAAAATATATAATTAAAGATTTTTTTTAATGCGTCAAAGAAATTTAAAGAAAATTTATGGAGTTGTCAAAGAGATTTTAGCTTTTGTGGTTGGCAACACTGTTGTGTTAATATTTTCAGTTTTCTCTTTAAAACCATCAATATCTCTATTGCAACTTCCAAAGCCGTATATGAAGAAAACAATATGTTATCATGAGAATTGATTGCATTTGATAAAGTCTTTCTAATATCTAATATATAAAATAGGCACTAAATTGGGCTTTACTCCGGTACTGGTGAACCGATTTGGTGCAATATCAATAGGCTTCTTCCCATGGACGTTATGAATGCGTATACCAAGTTTCATGGAAATCCGATAAAGCGTATTTGAGTTATCGCGCGTACAAACACACGGACAGACGGACAGACATTTTCCCCTCCCCACACAATCTTATAAAGTACCATCCTGATAGGCCTACTTAGTAATAGAAAACGTAATAGTAAAAGTAGTAGACCCTAATATAAAATACTTAAATCTTGTCCTTTGTTTACTATTATTTATTATTATACTACTGTATATTCCCTTTTCCTGGTCGGTACACGTTGCCTAGATAGGGTTTTTCTGGGGTTTTTCCTCACATGTGGGACAAATGTCGGGTATCTTTACGATCTTGTGGTCCCCGGATATAATCTGGCCGTCATTATCATCTTCATCCCATCCTCGCCTTGTTTCGAATGAACGTGTGTGTGTGTGTGTGAATGGTGTGTCTCGTGCTATGTGTTGGTGTTGTCTCGGAGGTGGCCCCGGCACTGGGCTAATCACTCATCCTTGGAGGCTGTCCATGTCCTTGTCTGGTCAAAAAAGTACGTATGTGATCCAAAGATAATCCCTCTCCCGACAGGTCGTGGCCCTTTAAGGCCCGGGCGGCTTGGGTCGCTTAAATGTCCCTAAAAGGGGGAGGTGAAACTCAGGTAAAGATAGATAGATAGATATACCTATATAGATATTACTTTTTTTTTAAAAATAGATCTACATATTTAGAAATATTGTCATTTTTTCAATTTTTCATGTCACATTTTCATAAATTTTAGGTAATTTTGTAGATAATTGTTCAGGCATTTTTTCGTCATGAACTTACGAGCCGTGGTGATGACCATGCCTGGAGATTACATCTAATTCTTGTGCGAGGTCCTGCAAGAAGCCAAGACATTTTTCTTGCTCAGGAATGTTGATGAGACTTAATAAACACGGGGGGCGAGCAGACAGCATAATTATCCAGTACACCGTGATTACGCATTCTGAACATGCCGGCTCTCACCTGGGCGCTGGGGCTACTACAAGTCAATCCAAGAAAACATAACTGCAACTTTGTGATACAGAATGATGTATCTGTTGGGTAAACCGGTCTTCTCAAGCTAGCAATTATTTAGACTACATCCTACGTGGAGCTTTGCACAAAATTGGCACTCGCGCGTGCGCAGTGGAGGAGGCAAACGAGAAGAGGCCTCAGATGTGCATAAGAATGATCGACGATGAAATTCTGCATATAGTAGATAAGAATGTGTGGATCGAAATGTAACGCACAATAGTTTTCTTTTTCAACAAAAAGTTTAATAGGTACAATTACAAACAAATTTCTATTTTTCTACATAGTCGCCAAGTTTCTCAACACATTTCTTCCATCGTGATACCAGTTTCAGAATACCCTGTTCATAGAAGTCCGTTCGGTTGGAGTTAGTTAGTTAGTTAGTTTGTTTATTTTCTTACACAGTACAGTGTTTTACATTAACCTACACTTATAAGTTTACATATAGCTATAAACTACATTTCTTAAAGTTTAACACACACATTTACAAATTAATAATTTACATACAAATATTCAATACATGTACAATATTTAAACACGCTACATTTTACTACATTATACATTTTAATATTATTTCTAGCTCTATTTTTACAGTATATGGAAGATGAATTTTACAAATTGAATGATAAATTTAAGAATACAGTATATATACACACTTACAAAGAATAGAGATCACTTATATTATAAAAACAGTTTGATAAAAGAAAGGATTTGAGCATTTTCTTAAATGAAATTTCTGTTTTTCGTGATGTGATATGAGAGGGGAGTGAATTAAATACCTTAGAGCATAAGTAGTATGGAGAAGATTCGAATAGATGGGTAGAGTGTTTCGTCAGTGCTATGCTGTTTTTATGTCGGGTGTTGTAAGAGTGGTAGTCAGAATTAACTTTGAAAAGGAGTCTATGAGAATAAGCAAACAGGGCGGCTTCAAAAATAATGATGCATGGTATAGCCATCTGCGGACTACAGTCTTCACATCTGCATCTGCATCTGCAAAGCGTTTACCTTCCAGGAATTTCTTCATGGGGACAACATTGAGTTGGTTGTTTATATGTTTATTAGGTCTGTACTTTAGCAAGGAACAAGCTATATAATGATTTTAATTTGATATACAAAACTATTACCCAGTCTGGGCTAAAATCAATACATAAATTATACTGTCATGTATAGGGACCGGATTTTTAGGTTTTTAAAAACACTGTTTTAGGTTTTCCATTAGGTGAAATAGTTTCTTTTAGGTTTTTTGTCCAAAATATCGTTTTCGGGTAGATTAATTGGTTTAATGAATTTGAATGTGCTACATAGGATTCTATACATAATACTTGTAAGTTTATCTTAAAAAAATTGACTTCAATTTGTGTAAACTTGCTTTAAACAATCAAAAGAAGCAGTGAAAATAAGATTGCCTCACATTTCCTGGTTACAGTATATCACTAAATATCTTTCAAGATTCTCAACTGTGAAGTTCTTCCTGTTATCTCTTAGTTAATAGTTAATAAGGTATCTAGACACCACCCTTCTCAGGATTCGAATCCGATGCTTCTAATTTAGTGAGTAAAATACTTTACGGTTCCAATGCTTCTAATTTAGTGAGTAAAATACTTTATGGTTGGATGTGGATAATGTGAAACTGATTATTTTCCTTTCTTCGGTTGTTACGCATGCTAACCACACAACAGATCAACTTGGGGCGAAAACTTCCCCTTTTCTAGAAAGGTAAATAACACTTACGTGTTTCTGGCAGACTTGACAAAATATTACTTTGCCATCGGTAGTGAAATTCAGGTCGTCGCCAATCCACTGCCGGAATAAACTCGATTTCATTTGATCCGGCATAATTAACACGTCTACTTAAAACTCACAGTGTGACCACTAAGTATGAACAGGGCAGTAATAAAGGCAAAGAAGGGCTTTAAAACACAGAAATCTATATCCTTGTTCATGCACGGCAACAATGGTTGTTCCTACGAATATTTTAAAAGGAATACGCCGGTACTCTTACACTTCCTCTCTAGATACTGTCCATCCTAGACGACAATGGGTTCAAAGAAATGCTGGTGATATTAATTTCAACACGACAAAAATTATTGTTTCTCCGCAAAATACCGATTTCTCAACCGACAAACAAAAAAGACAAAAAATTAGCCTAAATTAGGTATTTTAGGTTTTGTACCCCGTTTAGGTATATTTAGGTTTTTATACCCCATTTAGGTATTTTTAGGTACTATAGAATTAATGTGGGTGAATCCTATGGACATGATTCGAAAAAGTGTAGGCCTATGAGCGCTTTTTGTTTTGGAAGTAAGGAAAAAAATAGGTAAAAACCTAAGAATCCGGTCCCTAGTCATGTATGAACAAAGAGCTTAATGTTAACAAGATTTTAATATATTCAAAATTGGTAAAACTTTGTGTTGTCTATATTTAAAATTATATGAATTAACTAAAACGACTAATTATTTTTATGCATGATAATAGCTAACCCTTTCTCCTCACCTACATGCTTACTCGGTCTGGGTGGCAAAGTTAGTGTCGCGGTGACTTTCTGTGCCCAAGGTTGCAGGTTCGAACCCGGCCCAGGTCGATGGCATTCAAGTGTGAATAAATGTGACAGGCCTATGTCAGTAGAGAATATTATAGGATAAAAATTCCTCCGGCACTGGGACTTGAACCCAGAACCCAGGCGCGAATAGCCAAAGGTCCTGGGTTCAAGTCCCAGTGCCGGAGGAATTTTTCTCCTATAATATTCTCATGTAGTGTCCAACAGAGACAATAGTCTGTGGTTCATGATTGCTTATATACCTATGTCAGTAGATTTACTGGTATGTACGGACAAAATTCCGGCACACTGGCGAAGGTCACAGCCTTAAGTTGCAGTACATCCACGTCGTTAAATAACCATACAGGCCTACCAACCAATCCCCTACATGCTTAAAGTTCAAAGCAGGAGGTCTACCATCTGATTTCCTGTCTTTCCTGATTTCCTGGACAGTGGTTGAATGGAAATAATTAGCTCCTTAAGTTTCCATGGTCAGTTACTATGTATACATGTAACATTTTATTAACTGTAATTAGGAAGATTATTTTTTGTAAGATTAGGAGTGAACATTTTCCCCATAACTTAGTGTGTCTAACAGACTTTTTGAAGTGAAACTTCTTTAGCCGCGGTAGGGGTAAATCGAGAGCTTGTGTAACGCTCAAAAATCGTCACGAAATTAATGTAACGCTCAAAATCGTCACGAAATTAGTGAGATGTGACAGAACGGACTGAACAGAAAACAATCAACTCAATGATTAGGCTTATCCAAAGTTTAAAAAATTAAAAAATAAAAAATTAAAAAATCCAAAATCCAAAATTTAAAAATCCAAAATTTAAAAATCGAAAATTCAAAATTTAATAATTAAAAATTCAAAGATCCAAAATTTAAAAAATCAAAAATTAAAAGATCCAAAATTCTATAATTAAAAAATTCAAACATCCAAAATTCAAAAGTCCAAAAATAAAAAATTTAAAAAATAAAAAATAACAAAATCCAAATATCCAAAATTTAAAAATTAAAAAATAAACATTTAAAAAATAAAAATCCAAAATCCAAAATTTAATAATAAAAAAATCTAAAATTAAAAATCCAAAATAAAAAAATAAAAATAAAAAAAGTCCAAATACCCAATATTAAAAAGTCCAACAATCCAAAATTTAAAAAATCCAATAATCAAAAATTGAAAAATCAAAAAATTAAAACAAGTTTCACTTCTGTCGCGTGGCGTTCCACGCACACTTTTTTTTTTATTCAGCTGTGTTATCACTCCTTTTAGCTAGGAGGCCATGTCAGGAATTTGGGATGTGTATCTATTCAGTAGGGTAGGCCATGGAACTATTGATTGTCAATGGTGCATATTTGTGGAGTAAATTAGACTTACTGTCCCTAGAGATATGGAAATAGTATTTCAGAACACCATGCAGATAGATTATGGGATGAAGATTATAAGACGATTCTTAATACGTCCTCCTAACTGAACTAGTGATAGATTGTGTTCCGATACTACAGAAATAACTAAGGCATAGGTCAAGGGTCATTGCAGAAATGCTTGACCTTTGTCGTGTCATTACAAGCATTCAGATTTCCATCTGTCCACCCAGCAAAGGCGAAGAATATTATAAATGCAGACGAACAAAGCCCCGACCTTTACCGTAATAACAGCTTTCTTGACTAAGTAATGTCACAAATTCATGACCTTAAGCATGGGTAATACAATTTTTTAAGTGAAACTTCTTTAGCCGCGGTAGGGGTAAATCGAGAGCTTGTGTAACGCTCAAAAATCGTCACGAAAATAATGTAACGCTCAAAATCGTCACGAAATTAGTGAGGTGTGAGGGAACGGACTGCACAGAAAAAAAATGTATTTTTGCTATATACAGTATTGTAAGGCACACTAATTTAGTGATTTTGTGACCGGGTCATGGGTTCGGATCCCAGATGCACGGGAGCTTTTCCTCTAAAATATTCTCGATATATAATGTTCAACAGAATCAGTGTTCTGTGGCTTCATGTATACAAATCTACATAGTAATAATAGACCCAAATAACCCCCAAAAAGAAATATTGCAAAAAAAAATTTCAGGGTCAAATACTGCTACTTCCATCTACGGTATGAGTAGAGAACGTAAAAGAAGTCAGGTAGAATGATGTTAAGTTTACAACCATCGTCACAAAATAAATGTTTACCAGTTATTTCATTTCCCTTACATGATCAAGCTATTCACTATAGCTTGTGTAGATTAAGTAATTCTAACTTCATTTAAATGTCTACAAGCTTAATATTCAGATGAAATATAACATGTAAACACATTCAATCCATTCACGCTGATATATTTGTGAAAACACGCGTTTCAACAGTCATTTGAATGTTAAGTTGCCATGACATCAAAACTAGTTTATTTTCATAATGTGGTATCCTTGTTTAACATGCGAACAGCGAATTTTATAGCTTTCATATTTCTTTCTTTAATGACGCAAACATACATTAAGAAAGCAGCGGCAAAGGATGCAGACGAGAGAGGAGGAGAGAACATTTACACAAATTCGGCTGTCTGTAACGAGATTTATCTGTGTGTTTATGTTATGAACGCAATACACCAATACTTTGTTCTGCATATTAGCACGTAGAATTTAAAGCAAGGCGTAGGGAATTTCCGAAATAACTTATACAATAATTGTTTAGTTTGTTTCAAGTTTAAATTCCTATAGTTAACTTCTTACAGACGTAATACATATCAAATTTCAGGCATAAATATTAATAATTTTTTTAAGTGTTTTGAATGCTATATTTTATCCCACGGCGATTTAGAACTTGCTCCAATTAGAAGACAATAAACGAGTTTTTAATACAATTTTTGAAGTGAAACTTCTTTAGCCGCGGTAGGGGTAAATCGAGAGCTTGTGTAACGCTCAAAATCGTCACGAAATTAGTGAGGTGTGACGGAACGGACTGTACAGAAAACAATCAATTCAATAAGTAACTTAGGCTTATCCAAAATTTTAAAAAAATCCAAAAATTCAAAATTCAAAAATCGAAAATCCAAAATTTTAAAAAAATCTAAAAATTCAAAATCCAAAATTAAAAAATTCAAAGATCCAAAAGTTAAAAAATCCAACATTAAAAAAAGCAAAATTCCAAATTTAAAAAATTCAAAGATCTAAAATTAAAAATCCAAAATTCCAAAATTGAAAAATTAAATGATCAAAAATTAAAAACCAAAATCCAAGATTAAAAATGTCCAAAAACCCAATATTAAAAAGTCCAACAGTCCAAAATTGAAAAAAATTCAATAATCCAAAATTGAAAAAAATTCAATAGGCTAATCCAAAATTGAAAAAATTCAATAATCCAAAATTGAAAAAATCCGATAATTCAAAATTCAAAAAATTAAAAAATTAAAACAACTTTTACTTCTGTAGCGTGGCGTTCCACGCAGACTTTTTTTAAGATCAGAAAGAAAATTTCCACGAATTGGCGTATCATTTTAATATCCCATTTTAAGTAATTCTGTTGATCAGAAATAAGGTATTTAATAATAGTGATAATAATAATAATAATAATAATAATAATAATAATAATAATAATAAATGTATACTAAAACTACTTTATAAAATATATACAAATGTAAATTCTAATGCCACCCGAAAAAGAAAAGCCTGTTTTTGGGGGCTGTTCAGTTCAATACACTGGATATGACATATCTTGTCTGTCAGTGAGGTAGACCATTAGGGGCAATCAGCCATAGGAGAGAGGTTCCATCTGGCACTGTGAATTGAACTCTGGCGTAGCTCAGTTGGTAAGAGCATTGGCACGGATAGCCAAGGTCCTTGGTTTAAGTCCCAGTGTCAGAGGAATTTTTCTCCTATAATATTATCATGTAATGTCCAACAGAGACATTAATCTGTGGTTCATGAATGGATATGCATATATCTACACTTTTAGACATAAAATCTTAAGTCTTGTTATGCCTACTGTCTTTAGACTTGAAATTTATTTTTTAATTATTATTTCTGCTGTATTTATACTCCTTTCAGCTTCGAGGCTATATCAGAATTTCGGGATCTGTGTCTGTGCGGTAGGATAGGCCATGAAACTATTGCTTGTCAATTGTTACCATTGTCGGTGTATTTAATGGAGTAAATTTCAACTGATATTAGTCTAATTTAAATGGATATGATACGGATGAAATGGTGAGGATGATTCATTGTATGTAGATAGCCTATCCAATTTGGCATTTGCCTTTACGACTGGGGAAACCATGAAAAAACCAATGTCAAATTGGCCGGCCCCGGGATTTGAACCTAGGAACTCAACCACCACGCTAGGTTTGAAATTTCTTGCCATTGTTTAACTCACGTTTTTAAAATTCCGTTTTACTTTATTCCTTCCCTTTGCTGTCTACTGTGGGCCTTGCATTCATCATTGTCACAGACAACACACCCATACAGGTAGCATCTTCCTCGTTATTCGCCCGGAATCTTTATTCTTTCAGAGGGAAGGGGGGATAATGGATTTCCGAACTAGTGGGGCGTTGAGGCAGACTCAATTAAGATAAACATCGCGTTCCCGGAGGTTCATGTCGTCACGCCAGGGCTGCCAACACAATTAAATTACATTGCAATTGTCTGCCTCTAACGCCCTCTTTATCCCTTGGAATGTGGCCTTACTGGTATTTATTGGGAACCTGTGAAAAATATTACTACACCTTGACCCTTATTTCATACAGAAGTGAGATGATGAATAGCCCTTTGGCCGAAACGAAACTTAATATACGCCCTCCGACGTTAACACATAATAACAATGTTACCTACCCGAATCCTACTTAAATTGCTTTACTGAGCATTCACACCGAAGTAGCATGCCACTTGCGACGTGCTACCTGGATGCACGCTGCACGTTACTAATTTTAAATCCCAAATAAACAAGTGCAAGTCTTCACACCGAAGTAGCGTGGCAATGGTGCAGCTCGCAGAGTGCGACATTAATTTCTTCAGATAGATCTGGACTTATTTCATGCGACGCTACTCGAGATGACGCATGCGTAGAGTTGCCTTTTCAGCTGTTTTCTAATTGTTAAGAAAATTCAACACATATTGCTTGTGTAGCGGTAGATTATGGCAAAGATGTCATGAAAACTGCTGGAAAGAGAGCTACAATTTGTACATGCGTATACTATACGATATGGTAATCGAAACTAGTATGAAAAAAGCCTGGATTAAAATTGCTGAAACTATATCCTCTTTAGGTAAATTACATTACTTTAAATGGGTTTCTCAACTGTTCTAGTGAAAATATATAATGTACGTTAAACTGCAGATCGCATTCGCTACTTCGGTATGAATGCAAAACTGTGAACCATGCAACTCGATGTGCAGCCTCTGTATTACTGCAGGAAGAATGTTTGCTTGTACATTATTTTTCTACTTAGTCCCCTCCTATTTCAATGCACTTATGTTATCAGATAGGAAGTGCTTCGATACCGCGTGAGAAAAATGATTTTGGTTGACGCTGTAGCAACTCATGCACCATCGATTGGACGTCTTCATCAGACTTGAACTTCTGCCCACCAAGGTACTCATTTAATGGGCTAAATATGTGGAAATCCGATAGTGCCAAAGCGAAGGGGATTGCTGAATGCGGGAGTTTTGCTTCATCATGTTAACGCCCGTCCTCATGCTCCTTGTGCAACAATGAAAACCGTCGACGACATCCACCATAATCGCCAGATTTGGGACCATCAGATTTCCACACCTTTGGTTCATTAAAGGACCACCTTGGAAGGCAGAAGTTCAAGTCTGATGAAGACGTCCAGTAGGCGGTGCACGAGTGGCTACAGCGACAAACAAAATTATTTTTCTCACGCGGTATCGAAGCACTTCTTATCTGATGGCATAAATGCATTGAACTTGGAGGGGACTATGTATAAAATTAATGTACAAGCAAACATTCATCTTCCAGTAAAATAGTGGGAAATAATTAATTGCTGTTTTCATTTGTTTCTCCCTCGTACTTATTTAAAATACCAAATGATGTCCTGAAAGAGCCTATTTCAGGTAAATTAATGAATTTCATTCTGATAGTAGGAAATATAAAATAATGTAATATATAGAATATTTCAATGAAAACAAAATTATATAATTTTAGATTTTAATATGTATAGTAATTAATTAATTAAGAAATGGTGTTGTATTGCTTTTAAATTAACTGGACTGGTGCAAACCTATGAAGAAATAATACAATCAGATTTGTACAGTGAGTCCCACGCAAGAGTTGGCCAATGACGCGGGTTTCTGCGTCGCGGCTGGCACAGCTCCAACTCCCGAGCGATCGGGTGAAATATCTACGCAAATAATGCCGCGGCCGTTGTAATGATTCAGGTTCTCATATTTACAGTTAAAATTACAATGAATATAACCACGTACCTCATCACAAGAGATGTTGGAAATGTTCTCCTCTTGCATACGCCCAACATTGGCACCATTTTTAGGGAATTTTCTTTCACGCGCGTAAATTCAGCTTCCGAGATAGAGTTAATTTCTCTTGTGATATTGTCTTGAAGTTCTTCTTATGTATGGGAAATTGACCTATACACTTTATTTTTCAAGTTTCCCCATAAATAATATTTACATACTGTTAGAAGAACTTAATGGCAATATCACATAGGCCTATCAAAAGAGAGTAACTCTGTCTCGGAAGCTGAACTTATGCGCGTGAAAGAAAATTTCCTAAAAAGGTGCCAGTATGCTCTGGATGCAAGAGGAGAACATTTCCAACATCTCTTGTGGTGAGGTGCAAGGTTATTTTCATTGTAATTTTAACTGTAAATGTGAGAACCTGAATCATTACATCCACCGCGGCATTATTTGCGTAGATATTTCACACGATCGCTCGGGAGTTGGAACTGTGCCAGCCGCGACGCAGAAACCCGCGTCATTGGCCAACTCTTGCGTGGGACTCACTGTATATGCTTTTAGATTGTGACTGGTATATGTGTTTTTTTAGTATTTTAATCTTTTATACCAATGACAACAAAATTATAGAATTTTTAAAATATCTCCCTCTCTCTCACCCTAAGTGTTCCTGAGATTCACCCTAAACGGAATTCTTCTCACACTGCCTTAATAATGTGGTCAGTGAGATGTGCTACAGGCAATGATACATCATCTAGTGACTACCTCAGCAGGTAGTTAAGTTCCTCCCTTTGAAATAAATTAACTTAATAGTTGGAATTCGTTTAAGTTTTTTGTTTTTTGTTTATTTGTCTCCCTGCTGAAGGGTTAAAGGATCGAATAGTTTAGTAGCCGATAAGAAATTCAAACGAGGCTAGTTAGAGAAATAGAACATTTATCCCCTTGCTAAGTGTATTGTATGGGTGGTCAGAGATCACTGTAAGAGCAGTTCTTTGATAGTGTTTGGAGACACGTATTTCTCCTAAAAAGGCAAATTGATTTATAGATAAAAGGGGACATTACGATGCGAGTTGGATGGACTGTGAACCCTTTCACTTCACTTTATTATTCTATTCTTTTGATTTCAACCAATAACTTGTAACAGTTTTCATTGATTAATTTCGATTCCATATAGGGTTAATCATCTTGTAGGCCTATATTACCAGAGTAACCCCCTGCATAACTTTTTCCATCTTCCCCTTTTTTACAAAGGCCAGAAAAACAGGAATATGTGTAAAAAACATTTCTAAAAGTAGACAAGGACAGGGCAAAACAATTTAGCAGTTAAGTGATTAGTAGGGGCGGATTCATATGACATAAAAAATTGGATATATGCATGCATTTATGACCTAAAAAACATTAATATATGACCAATAAAATTTAAAATATGACTTTACCACTTACATGTTTTTTAAGTTTCATTACAATTCATTTTATTGAAATATAATGTTAATTATTTAAATTATCTGAAAATTCTCAAAAAGTATCATTATAATGCAACATTTACAACATATGATATCAAACTTCAAAATTTCTTTAATATGCACACAAATATTCCAAAAATATGACCTAAATATGCATATTCCTACTAAATATGCTACAATAGTTGAACATTTCCTAAATATGCAGTTATATGCACAATAAAAGACGTTCCATTTTCACCAGGATGCTTGGAATTGGGTTTAAATTAGTTGGAAACCTGAAATAATGCAAAGGGGAAAAATATGACATATCATAGAAATCCGCCCCCTAGTGGTTAGTTTGTTAAGTTAACTAATTTAGGAAGTAAGTGTTATGTTAAATGTTAATGTATATTATGTTGTATATTTTGCGTGCCCTCTTATAGTCTATTAGGGGTACGCCGTAGCGTAGTGGTTGAGGCGCTGCGCTACAAACCGGAAGGTCGCGGGTTCGATTCCCGATGAGGTCGTTGAGATTTTTCAATTGGCCTAATCCTTCTGGTGGCACTATGGCCCTGGGGTCGACTCAGCCCCTAACAGAAATGAGTACCAGGAGCAATCCTGGGGGTAAAGGCGGCCGGTGCGTAAGGCTGACAACCTTACCACCGTCACGTGCCGATTGTCTAAAATCTGAGAGCCTCAACCTTCTGGAACCCTCTGGGCCTCCATGGCCTGTATAGGGATCACTTACCTTATAGTCTATTAAGCTAATTCATTAGTTATTATGTTAAAAGTTAATATAATTGTGTAGTATACTTTACTTGCAATCTTAGCATTTTGTACAGTTCCAAATGTTAGTACAAAACATATAATTTATTATGTATATAACTATAACCCTAATATAATAATAATAATAAATAAGCCTCATTAATCCCATTAGGGCAAAGGCCTCCCGCCAATAGCAGGTAAAATAGGGTTACTCTATTTGGAAAATAAATAAATAAACAGGAATTTAGCTAAGTAATTAGGTTCTTCTTTATACAGTCCTTTATAATCACTTATTATTTATTATTATTTTATTGAACATACAGTTTTATGAACCCTATTTTACCGGAAGGTAGCTACATTAGAGTTATAGTTTTAACAAATTTAATTTTTAATTTACATATTTATCTTTCTCTATTTGGCTATGATATACCATTCCGTTCATTAACTAGCAGTGCTGAGCATTAACACCCAATCACCCTGGTAACTTTAAACTGTAATTGATTCTGTACATAAGAAAGAAAATAATACAATTGTCTAGAACAGCATTTTCTTAGGAATATATGAAATAATGGTTTAGCGTAAAAAAGTTTACAATAATCTAGATGTCCTATTAACAAGTGTCTTTCTCTTTCAAACACTGGACATTTAAATAAAAGACGTTCGAAGTTTGTTATTCGGCACATATAGGCTACACAGGTATCCATTTTCTCTTATCACTTTGAATCTTTCGAAATAGGAGCCAAAATTCCCATGTCCAGACAGAAATTGGGTCACTATAAAGTCAGATTTAACAACACTTCTTAGACGTACTTCAACCGTCGGAAAGAAAGTATCCCTAGTAACGAATCCTTTTGTGGTAATTACAGCGGTTCGGTGTTGATATGTGATGTTTACCTGGGCGCCACAGTATAATGCATATACTGAATATTTCTGATTTGTTGAACCCGCCTCCGGTCTGCCAGTCGATCGTTGAGCACTTCCCTCTAGCTTCAGGGTAGGAAGCGAAGAACACCTTAATATTATTGCTTGAATAATAATGCAGTTTCTTTGAACACTGAAGGAATATTCTGTTTATTCAAAACGTTGGAAATACAAGTCCAGTCATTGACAATAATTACAAAATTTGTTTGTGAATAATTAATATTGTTGCAAGTTCTCGGTAGATCGTTACTAGTGATACAATTGCTGCCGTATATGATTTTGACTAATCGCGATTGAAAGTAAGAATCCTTCTAAGTCGATTAATTCCACAGCTAAAATTTTATAAGTCCAATTAATTCTGTGGGCACGCGGCCTCAAAGATAAGTAGAGTGATTGATGTAGGCACGCGGCCTCGACGTAGAGTGATTTTGACTGTTCTAGGCACGGGGCCTTGAAGTAGAGTCCTGTTGACTGCTCTAGGCACGGGGCCTTGAAGTAGAGTTGAATATGACTGTTATAGGCGCGGGGCCTTGAAGTAGAGTGATTTTACAGTGCCACGTTAGGCCTAAAGAAAACTTTCTTGGACAAACATTTATCCCTACTCTTCTTAATTATTATTCGTGAATCCCGGCACGTGGTACTATAGACCAGTTCTTATTGGCAAATCTCCCGACCAATAATAATATGTTAGTTTCCCACGGAAATCAATTGGATTTTCCCTTATTCTCAAAACCCACAACTTAGCGTCTCGGATTTCTAAGAAGGTTCGGACAGCGTGTTGTATCAGTAGCAACATCAGAAGCAAGGCTTGAACTCAATAGCCGACTTCTTAGAATTACTTAAGTGGATCAGTACCCTTTGATTATATCTTGGGAGATTCCCGATACATTGTACCTGAGTACTGCATTGCATTATCTCGCACCCGCTAGGTCTGCTAGGGAAATTCCCAGCTATCTCTGTCTATCCACTGCAATCTCATTTTAATAGTTATTTAAAATGATGTTGTTAAACTTTTTACCTTTGCCTTCTTTCTAGTTAATAATATTTATAATGAATGTTCCGTCTTTTCACGGTCATTTTAAGACCAAACACGGGCTATGAGATTTTATGATTTTAGTTTGAATAAATTTGGGCAATTAATCTGTCATTTATTATACTTAATTTGGTTATCTTGTTTATTTCTTTTTACCGAAGTATCTGAACTGCAATATATGCCCCAGTCTATTAAGACAGGAATCATCATAGCCTATGATTGACTTACTGGCTGAATATACTGCATCTCTCCACAAAATATTATACCTTATTTTCCTCCAGTGTTGCAACTATCTTACACAAATACATAAGTAATTTAATTCCTATCCTGACACGAGACTTCACCTTAAATCCTGTCCCACATGTACAAGTTTTCTGAACCTATCACATTCATGCCTTCATACATCTTGCGGTTTTCTGTAGTGTTACGTTGTTTGTACGTATTACTTGGTTTATTGCACGACCAAGACATTACAACAAAATTTTACGTAAACACCATAAATTTACCGATATACCCTCGTGAGACCATGAAAATTAAGCTCAAGCAGTTCTCACTGAAATTTTATAAAATATATTGAATGCATAAAGAAAAACAAAAACACTTTTTTTTTTATATTGAGACTTTGACAAGGTCGATCAAGCAGTTCTCACTACACTTGCACTATATTATAAAGAATGCAAAGAAACACTCTTTTACCATGAGACTTTGACAAGGTCGATCAAGCAGTTCTCATTACACTTGCACTATATTATAAAGAATGCAATACACACACGTATATTTTACTCTCATTTATACACATTCCTCTAATCCTAAACCTATGTGGAACTGATAACCTATCATGCCAGTAGCTATTTTACCGCGTAAAATATACATTGCAGGTTATAGGCCTACATTATTCCAACTCAGTACAATGCCTTTCGGTTATTCTGCCCTTTCCTCTAATTTGTTCATATTTACAATACATTGTCGATAAATGACGTCACACAAAAATCACTGATCATCTGAATACATTTTACGGATTTATATCCTTTATTGGTTCTGCCCAAAAATTTTCTGCTTCTATGAATAATTTAAGATAACTAGAGTCAAAGGTTAAGCGTAGTTTTCCATGTGCTTTCACTACACCACAAATCGGATTTATTTGCTTACAGGCTTCTTCCATCATTGAAATTGGTACAGGCCTACTCTTATAGCGACGCTCAGGAATATCTTGTTTTAATTTCAATTTGCGTTGGTAACCCCGAAATAGGCCTGGAGTTGAACTGAACACTGATTTGTTCTTATATAGCATGTTATATAAAGTCGACTTTTGACCATCTGATAGCACATCAATTTCTTCTACTTTCTCTCTGAGAATTAATTCGATATCAACATTTTCCTCTTCATTTCCTCCATTCTGACTAATGTTAGTAAAATTCGCGTGTACCGTTTCACATTCATTTTCATCTACATAATTATTAGAACCCTTAATGCACAAATGATCATATTCTTCGTCCTCCCAAACAATATCAGATTCCATTCCCTGTAACTCTGCGACACTTTCGTCACAATCAGCCTCATTATCACCTTCATATATAAATACGGCCGGTTTAATTCCCATAGGCCTATATTCGTCGATACTATTTCCCTCTTGTACTACAACTGATTCCACCACGAAAGGCTCGCGTAATAATACATCTTCATTTTGGCACTCCAACTCCTTAGTAATTATATTCTCATTAGATAAAAACGGTACACGTAACTTTTCTTTCTCATCTAATTCCATTTCTACCCAATTTTCTTCAAAATTTATTCTCATTAGTTGATCTGTCATAGAATCACAACCCAGAATTAATTTATGTGCTAAATGTTTTATTGTCAAAAAGTAGACTTCTAACTTCTTTCCCTCAATTTCCAACGGCAACATACACTGATGCTCAATTTTATGGGATTTGGCACCAATTGCAGTTTGTGCGTATAGGCCATGTACTTTCAATTCCTGAACGCGCACTCTTGCTGCTTTCAGCGTTTCATAGAATTTTTCGTTTATTAGAGAAAAAGTACAGCCAGTGTCCACCAACATATCGACTTCAAATTGGTCTATTTTTACCCTTATTAATGGCGGATATGTGGGTGTTATACCCTCTCTATTTGCACATCCTACTACGCACCCCTTCTCTCGTGTTTTATTTTCATTATCAGGTCTTTTTAATCCTTTTAATCCCTCGGTCTGTGTGACGTCATTTCGACCTCCAAATGCGTCTCCTAGTAGTTTAAAGGCCTGTCTTGCGCTACATGCCTTTCGTCATTTCTGTGACGAATGTCTCCCTGAATATCATTGTGGTTTCCCGTGCTATGCGCCTGATTCCTTTCACCTTCTATGTTAATGTCCCCCTGGTTTTCTGGAATTCGTTCTCCTACTTCGTTCTGCATCCTGCCATGAAATCGAACATTATTTACTTGTCTGTCTTGAGGCCTATTCTCTTGATTATTTCCCCTCCAGTTTTGGTTCCCATTATTTCTATATGAGTTATTATTAGGGGGTCCTCTGTTCGATTCCGCATTTCTGTTGGCATGTCCTTGGTTCCATCTACCTCTGTCATTATTTGGACCTCCTCTCGTATCTTGATTCATTTGCATATTATCCGGTCCATTTTGTCTCCTATTATCGCTACGCTCTTCTCTGTTAGTTCCTACTTCGAAACTAGATAATAACTCCAAAGCCTTGCTATAAGTTTGGGGACATGATACTATAAGCAGATTACATATTTCCGGCTGAAAATGTCTCGTCACAAGCTGAATGGCCTCTCGTTCTGGCATTCCGGGGTCTAGTAACTTGATTAGGCCTATAACTCTTAAGAAATGGTCCGATAGAGAGACGTTGCCCCTAGGTGAATATCTCCCATTATAGACCTCATTTCTAGCTAAAGCTCTCTTCGCCTCACCCCAATATCTTGCTAAGAATAACTGCTTAAAATCCTCATAGTTGCACTCCGGGTGTACTGTAAGTTCAAACCACTCTTTTGTTTTTCCTTTTAAGGCTCTACCGAGGATCAACATTTTGTACTGAGATGGAATAGACCGCAAAGTAAAATACTCTTCAACAGATTTCAAGAAACTCTGAGGGCTCGTGTTGCTCTCATTGAAGCTGGGAAGTGATACCTCATTTCCTATTAGGTTACATATATTAATCCTATTATCGCTAACTACCGGCATGCTGGTGGCTACCGTCTCGTGTACTGTATTACAGGACTCATTTGCAACACTAGGAGGCCTATATGTATTTCCTATTCCATTACATATACCCTCACTACAATTTACAGCATAGTTATTTGCTACAGGCCTATGATTTTCAACCTCCTTAGCTACCGTGCTTACTTCTTTAGAGATTTCTCCTATTTTCTCAGCTAATATATTTTCTAAATGCACTACCTTGTCATTTACTTCTGAGATTTTATCTCCTAACCCTACTTTTACTTTTCCCACCTGAGTCTCCATATTCTTTTTCAAGCTAGACTCCGATTTCTGTATTTCCTTCTCCAAAATTTTCCTTTCATTGAATAATTTTTCTTCATATTTCTTGCCCTGAATCTCTATTTTCCTATCTACCGATGCCATATTAGCCTCTAATTCAGACCTAATTTCCCCTTGACTTTCACTAATTTCTTGCCTCATTGCTTTTTCACTTTCTTTAAGTTCCCTACAGAATTCTCCCCTGATTTCGTTGCATAAGTTAGATTGGACCTCTTTTATATTATTTAGCTCCCTCTCAAGCCTATCTATGTTCTGTCTATGTTCTTGGCTCGATTGTTCTATCCTATCTCCTAGTTTCTCTATCTTTTCCCCAGAATTTTTTTCTAGTTCATTGATACTTTCCCTAGTTTCCTTACTCGATTTTTCTAGTCCCTTCATCATAGCTTCCTTAGATTCCCTCATCATAGCTATCAAATATGCAATAGAATTCGGGTCTATAGTTTGATTCAATTCCCTAGGCCTATGTTCAGTTACACTATCATTCTCGGTCAGCTGAATATTTGTTGCAATATTTTCCTGCCTATTATCAACTCCCTGCTCCAAAACCCCGTCACCTGTCGCGACACTGTTCTCATTGTTAATCTCCATTCTACAATTATTTATTTCCTCACCAGTAAGCAAGTCGTGCCCCTCTCCACCTTCCATATTAATTTTATTCCTAGTAACTTTTCCGTTTCTAAGCCACATACATAAATTATAAGGGTACTGATACACTCTTACGATCTACCTTACCTTTGGTTAAGAAGTTCAACATATAATGCATAACATGTATAATTATACCCTTGCACAATAAATATTCGATATGCCTGAGTTCTTCTAATTTGAAAAAGATTTTATTTTACTTGAATTTATTCTTTAATTTACTTAGTGAGTTTCAGTTTAATTTTACTTTGATCTTAAATTGCAAACTTTTAAAAAAATATTATTTGATGTCAGGCTTACTAATTTATTTAATTAATATTTACTGTTTCTTAAATTATTGATAATAAAATTGTTTACTTTACTGAAACTCTATGTATATTTAAGTTCTTATCTGTTGGTGATTTTTGATGTTTTCTGCGGCGGTCTCCGGAACTGATGTACCACGATCTTGAATTCCAGCGGTGCCTTTACGGGTGACGTTCTAGAAATTCTGCGGTGTCTTCCTTCCGTTTTGGGATGATTTTTGAAGTTGGTGATCCTTGATGTCCAGCTTCACTCGTGCCCCACGTTGGGCGCCATGTACAGCGGTTCGGTGTTGATATGTGATGTTTACCTGGGCGCCACAGTATAATGCATATACTGAATATTTCTGATTTGTTGAACCCGCCTCCGGTCTGCCAGTCGATCGTTGAGCACTTCCCTCTAGCTTCAGGGTAGGAAGCGAAGAACACCTTAATATTATTGCTTGAATAATAATGCAGTTTCTTTGAACACTGAAGGAATATTCTGTTTATTCAAAACGTTGGAAATACAAGTCCAGTCATTGACAATAATTACAAAATTTGTTTGTGAATAATTAATATTGTTGCAAGTTCTCGGTAGATCGTTACTAGTGATACAATTGCTGCCGTATATGATTTTGACTAATCGCGATTGAAAGTAAGAATCCTTCTAAGTCGATTAATTCCACAGCTAAAATTTTATAAGTCCAATTAATTCTGTGGGCACGCGGCCTCAAAGATAAGTAGAGTGATTGATGTAGGCACGCGGCCTCGACGTAGAGTGATTTTGACTGTTCTAGGCACGGGGCCTTGAAGTAGAGTCCTGTTGACTGCTCTAGGCACGGGGCCTTGAAGTAGAGTTGAATATGACTGTTATAGGCGCGGGGCCTTGAAGTAGAGTGATTTTACAGTGCCACGTTAGGCCTAAAGAAAACTTTCTTGGACAAACATTTATCCCTACTCTTCTTAATTATTATTCGTGAATCCCGGCACGTGGTACTATAGACCAGTTCTTATTGGCAAATCTCCCGACCAATAATAATATGTTAGTTTCCCACGGAAATCAATTGGATTTTCCCTTATTCTCAAAACCCACAACTTAGCGTCTCGGATTTCTAAGAAGGTTCGGACAGCGTGTTGTATCAGTAGCAACATCAGAAGCAAGGCTTGAACTCAATAGCCGACTTCTTAGAATTACTTAAGTGGATCAGTACCCTTTGATTATATCTTGGGAGATTCCCGATACATTGTACCTGAGTACTGCATTGCATTATCTCGCACCCGCTAGGTCTGCTAGGGAAATTCCCAGCTATCTCTGTCTATCCACTGCAATCTCATTTTAATAGTTATTTAAAATGATGTTGTTAAACTTTTTACCTTTGCCTTCTTTCTAGTTAATAATATTTATAATGAATGTTCCGTCTTTTCACGGTCATTTTAAGACCAAACACGGGCTATGAGATTTTATGATTTTAGTTTGAATAAATTTGGGCAATTAATCTGTCATTTATTATACTTAATTTGGTTATCTTGTTTATTTCTTTTTACCGAAGTATCTGAACTGCAATATAATGAGCCAGTTGTTGCTCCATGTAACCAGAATGTGTTCTTTAATGGAATGGAGCATAATCTGTACAAATGCTTATTAGTACATTATACTTTAATGTTCAATGAAGCAAATGCTATAGAGGACAATACCGGACACTTACTGCTTTGGCAATGGAAAAATGGGGGACAGATTTTGCAGCACTCCTGGTGGCACAGCCTGCAAACTTGGGGACAGATTAAAATATTCAAAACACATATAAACTGCAATGTTTTATTGTTTTACCAAACACTAAGAACCAAAACACTGTTTAAGTAATCATAAGAATAATAATGAGCAAATAAATCACAGAACTTCCGAAATAGTTATCAAAATATCAAAGAAAACACAAGTATTTCAATTTAGCGGTTGCTAACAACAACAATTTTATGTTTTTTCAATGTTTCTGTTTTGTTTTAGCTTTTTAGGTCATTTATTTCCAAACCAGCATTTTTTTCTGGATCATAAATAGATAGAAAAATCATATCCCTTATACATAACATGCCGAGGTTGGCTATTTCGGCTCCTCTAATAGAAATTGGTTGATATCTTTGTATCTAGTTACTGCATCTGTATTCAGTAGTAGCAGGTTGTTGGGCCGCTAGATGGTGCTCAAGATATTGTCCCTCGATATATCGCAAAGTGTCCTGTATTGTCCTCTATAGTATTTGATTGAAGTATTTAAAAACGAGGTTTTTGTAAGTAGCCTATTCTTAATTTTTATGCCGTTTAACATGAAGAGGGAATCTTAGTATTTACTTAGTGTACCTTAGATTTTTATATATTCTTTGGACACGAGAACTGCAGTTCAAAAACTTCGAGCTATATAGACTATACTGTATTATTTATTTATTTATTTATTTATTTATTTATTCTACCAACTACAGGAATATAAAAATACAATACAATAAATGAATGAATGAGTGAGGATAAAGAAGAAAATACATAAATGATTTATAATAACTACAATTAATTTAACAAGACAATCTAAAACCTAAGCCGAATCATATGGAATATAGGCCTATAACATTTTATGAAGGGAAATCCTATGTACTGATTTAATGATAAGTCAAAAGCCAGAAGAGCATTTTGAAGTGATAGAGAATTTTATTGTTTACACATTTGGATGAAAGATGAACATTCTAATATTTTTGACTTAATGACAGGAATATATAACAATTCCCTTTTCCTTAAATTTAATTGCACTACATTAAATTTAATACGTTTTAAAAGTTCATTATTATCAATTATACCATTGATAATTTTATATAAGAATAACTGTTACGCTACCAACCTTCTACCGATTAAAGTAACAAAATTAAATTCATTTAATAAAGTATTATAAGAAATTCTATCAATTAAAGCAGATCTATCATATTTTTAAAAATACATATATCGAAGAAAACTCTTCTGAATTTTTTCTATGTCATTAATATGAGTTTTATACAATGGTGACCATGTAACTGATACATATTCTAACTTATGCGTACAAAACTATTATAAAGTAATTGTAAAACACGTTCGTCTTTAATATTTTTGGAATTACGAAAAATAAATCCTAACTGTCCATAAGCTTCATCTATTATTTTATCAATATTTGTGAGTGGTCAATTACTTGATTTACTTATATGTCGAAATTCAGGAAAAAGGTAATTGCTGATTTATTTATCAAGGCAGAAATGTTTTCGATAAAGTGGGAGTATTTTCTAGTCGTTTATTTTTAACAATATTTGCACGTCTTACGCACATTGGCATCATTAGCATATTCCCTTTCTAGTTTAAATAAAATAACGTCCTCATTATATTATGTATTTTTATTCCCTCGTAATCCGACAGCGCGATGGTCAAGCGTTAAAACAGAAACATCATACAGAAGGCTGTGAATTAGTTGCCATGGAAATATAATGCAAATACGGGTATGAAAAATCTCGCACTGCACACATTCCGCGAATATCCCAAGCGGCAATGACCTCACCCAGTGCGTGCGAGATTAGCGCCCTTTGTTTCCTGTTTGGCAGTGTTGATTTTAGCAATTAGATGAAGCCCTGATAATACGGTCAAGGCGCTGTGATTAAAAATAACACTCATTAAGGTCGCGTGAGTTCGTAGAGGTGACAACCCTGCTTTATTTACAAGGAAAAGCTTTTCTTATGGCTAAAAGGGTGTTAATGAATAACAGCGAAATATTTTATTTGTATATAGAGGAGACATAGACAAATAACATCTATTAGGAGATTTTTGCTCTATGACGTAAAATGTGTATACTACAGGGCATTAAAGTCATTATAATTTGGTGCTCATCAGCTCTAATTAAGCTAAATAGGGTTAACGTTTTCATTAAATTGTCTTATGGCCGGTTTCTATAAACTCACGAATTACCTATGGGTAAGTTACCCAATGGACAGCATTTACACAAGAATAACACCACACAAACTCAAATAATTTACAGGTAATAATCACATACATTTGTGTCGAATTTCTTGCTTAACGTCCTCTGGGTAAATATGAAAATGACAGAAAAAAATGTTCCTACAAACTCGGGCTAGATCTTTCCAAGGGTAAATCGTCGGGTTAATTTATCCTTTCATGGATGGCTGGATAAAATTTAACCTCTTTGTAGGATCAATAACAATGAGAATCAAAGCCTTCTGAATTAAATTAATGTACAACTCCAAGGCCTTGCTTATTATATTATTGTGGTTGAAATGGGACTAATTTATCCATGGATAATTTACCCATAGGTAATTCACAAGTTTGTAGAAACCGGGCATTAATGACTTTTAGTGATCGATAAAAACCTGATTCTTAATCTTTCATAAACAGTTGTAACATAATTTAATGTCTCCATAATCTGCAATTTTTTCAGATTATTCACATGACTGGCCGCCCATTAGTTTTAATTAATAACTACAGTATTAACAACGAAGTTATTTTGTTTTTCATTTTTTCAAATGTTAGAAATCAGTGGAGGCTATGCCCTGGGAGATTTTATGCTGTAACAGAAAAAAATGAATCCATAGAACAAAAATCTCCTAATAAAAGTTGCTTGTCTACGTCCCCTTCTGTACACACGTCATATATTTCGGTGATATTTATTAACACCCTGTATATTACGCTCCCTTCTGTTGAGTTTGAAGGGCTGAAAAATTAAAATGCGGTCTAGTTTTGCTAACTTTCTTTTAATCTTCAGTTAAACTGAAACTGACAGTTATCTCAAATTATGACGTTAAAGTTTCAACACTGCTTCTTCTATTAATACCTGTGCACTTATTATTCATTAAAACATCTTGTTTCTACCACTTATATCACAATTAACTATACCCTTAGCAACCAGGGAAGGCGGTTGAGGCCAGGTAGATTCCTTCACCCACCCTCACATTTACAAGGGCAGGAGATTTAGGACCAAGCGTAATTTCCTCCCCGTGAGTCACCTAGTCTACTTCAATCAATCAATCTTAGATTTTTTTAATATGTCATTTTATCCTAAAATGTTTGTTATATATCAACTCTACACATAATTACAAGAAAAATGACACCAAACAATGTATAATTTACTTTAACAGGAACATTTATAACTAATACATAAATAAAAGTTACGAGAAAACTGCTTTCAAGTTCTATGTTCCTATTAAAGTAAATTATACATTGTTTGGTGTCATTTTTCTTGTAATTATGTGTAGAGTTGATATATAACAAACATTTTAGGATAAAATGACATATTAAAAGAATCTAAGATTGATTGATTGAAGTAGACTAGGTGACTCACGGGGAGGAAATTACAGTTGGTCCTAAATCTCCTGCCCTTGTAAATGTGAGGGTGCCTGTGGGTGAAGGAATCTACCTGGCCTCAACCGCCTTCCCTGGTTACATACAGTTCTAATACTGTATTATAATTTTATCCTTTAATATTGTCATGCAATATCCAACAGTTATGTGGTTGGTGAATGCATACATCCAACTTGAATGTTAACTGTACAATAACAGTGGAAGCCCAGTCACAAAAATCACTAATTAGTGTGCTTCACAGTACTGCATATGACATGACATGTCTATCAGTGAGGTAGACCATTAAGGACAATCAGTCATAGGAAAGAGGTTCCATCTGGCGCTGTGAAGCGAACTCTGGCTTAGCTCAGTTGGTAGATCAGCGGCACGGATAGCCAAAGATCCTGGATTCGAGTCCCAGTGTCAAGGGAATTTTTCTCCTTTAATAATCTCATGTAGTGTCCAACAGAGACAGTAATCTATGGTTCATGATTGCATAATATATCAATTAAATTGTTTATTTTATTTTCAAGTTCTTACTCTTGTGGCATAAAGTGCCTGAACTGGATTAAGGAGACTTATTTATCACTAGCTTAAAAGACCCGGCGTCGCCCGGGTTTTGTATTTTGTAATTGGAAATTAGCTTATGAAGGATTTTCAATTTTAAATTCTAGGTCCTTATATAGGCATTTATAATTTGAAATAGGAAGAACGACTTATTACACTCAAACTATTCCCTCAGAAAACGCTTGATATAGTTTTTTTATGGCTCATAGAGGATCTAGAATGTTGCATCCCATCGCTTGTACAGTGCACAGCAAGCCTGGTAGAGGTTTAAATAAGAAGACACAGAAATTTCCCACTCTTATGTTACCATAAAGCATTATCACTTTCATACTTTTCTCTCCAAAAACCTGCGATATAATATAATAACATACACATTACCATACCTCGTTTTGTTTTCTCTATGTCCAGGGTAGAGAAAGTTATGTGATTCCATTATTTTAGTGGATTTCATTCTGAAATATTTATTTATAACATGAATTATTTTGATAACTTCTCTTATTTGTCAAAAGTGCATTTCAATTGTTTTTTCCAAGCCCATCATATACCATTTGGCAACAATATATTCTGTGATTTGGAATTGATAATTCTATGTAAAAAGTGATTAAGTATTTTCAAAAACATTTAATTTTTGGCATTTAGAATCAGAATTTTTCAAAATCCTTTCTTAGTGAGCACCTACATTATGAAACGAAGGTACTGTCAAAATTCCAAGTCTCTACCTGTTATAGTTTAGGCTGTACGTTGATTCCTGTCATTCAGTCAATCAGTCAGTCAGTCAGTCAGTCAGTCATTCATTCAGTCAGTCAGGACAAAGCCTTTTATATATATAGAGATTTCTGTTGAAATTGTACTGTTGACGCTTAACTCATGGCTAGCATTACAGTGACATAATGCGTTATAATACAGATATGACATAGCCTACAGTAGGCCGAATACTTTGGCGTAACAAAAACACACTGCTAAAACCAGTCGAGACAATACAATAAATAATTTTACGAACTTCTGTGCTAGCCGGAACTGCAATGATGGAGTGTATCGTTAGTTATTTTGAAGGTGATATTTCTCTAGGTAGGTGAATTTACTTGATAGCGTTGTTTGTTGCTATAAAGAAGTGATTTTATTGTAATAAGTCGCACTAAATTGAAGGGAGTTATTGAAATGGAGATGGGAATGAATAAATAGGGCAAGATAGGATGAGAGGCAAGTCCGCCCACTGGTAAATACGATGCTATCTTGTTCCTTGTAGCGCGTCCAAGGCAACGCATTTCAATCACATTCACTTGTTTCCATTTCTGTTGCTTAGCGCCAGCAGAGGGCACGGGATTTTGGGCGTTTTTACTTTCTCGCGTATACAGGGTGTTAATAAATAACACCGAAATATTTTACCTGTGTATAGAGGGGACATAGACAAGCAACTTTTATTAGGAGACTTTTGTTCTGTGGATTCAAATTTTCCTGTTTTAGCATAAAATCTCCTAGGGCATGGCCGCCACATTTGAAAAAAAAATGCAAAACTAAGAAACTTCGTTGTTAACACTGGAGTTATGAATAAAAAACTAATGCAGTGGCAGCCAGTCATGTGATTAATCTGTAAATTAAGCAGATTATGGAAACACTAAATTATGATATAGCCGTTGGTGAATTATTATGAATGAGGTTCTATCGGTCACTAAGAAGACATGAAGTAAATTTAATGAAAATTTTAACCCTATTTTGCTTCATTATTGACTTATGACTGCGCAGCAGGAGCGTATTTATCTGATGAAACTCGTCAAAACGAGTTGGATTTATTAAGACTAATCCATGAATAAAAATATAACGGATTATACAAATAATAATTACTTTCGTGCTTACAAAACTAATAACTGCGAGATCACGGCATACTATGAATCAATCTACCATGAATCGAATAGAGTTACCATATTGTGACCAGTGCTACCAATGGTGCATGTAAGACATAGTTAATTTCATTCGGGTAAGCTAACAGCAGAACAGAATAAAAACACACCGTCTGGCTTGCACCGAATCGAATTGTGTTTTTAATCAATGTACATTTCTATTATTTCAATTTCCATACAAGTTATGTTGTAAAAAAAATGTGCTGTTTAATGGCAGCATGTGACGTATTAATCACCGCAAACACTTATGCTTTCGTGTCCAGTAACGAACAGTGATGGTATTTTTTGGACATTTAAAAATCACTATTATTTTGTTTGAATACATAATAACAGAAATATTGTTTGTACACCCCTGGTGACAGTAATACAAGGCCCCTTATCACTCCTATTAATGTTTTATTCTTCCTTATTCCCATGGCAACTATGTGTCGGATATCTCGCTAAAGCTATCGATTCATATCGTAAAACATTTATTTTGCTTTGTCACTGCACAGGAGAAAAGGAGGTAAGACTCTGCGCAGAGCATTACAAGTGCAATGCCTCGAACCTTGAACCCCGAGCACAAAAACACAAAGCGGAGACATGATTTATTACAATGTTGGTAACATTGTCACGGCACTTAAACTCAAATCAAAGAGAATGACAACAAAAGAGAAGAGACATTTGTTGCCAGGGTAGCCATGCAAATCAACGGCTTCTTTAGTGACCGCAGCTAAACCATGGCGCCCTCCATCATCATAATGTGGCTATGAAACGTTATGGTGAAGAAAATAACAATATGCATTCCACTTTAGCATTATTTTGTGGAATTCTATTATGTGTTTCGTTTCATTTCCCATAGTCAGTGGTGGTTCAGTATTTTTTCTGCAGGTGGGCTAGATGATTGTAAAGGTGGACTAGATGAACGTAAAGGTGGGCTAGAGGAACGTAAAGGTGGACTAGATGAACGTAAAGGTGGGCTAGATGAACGTAAAGGTGGACTAGAGGAACGTAAAGATTCGGCTAGAGGAACGTAAAGGTGGACTAGATGAACGTAAAGGTTGGCTAGATGAACGTAAAGGTGGTTCAGAGGAACGTAAAGATGGGCTAGAGGAACGTAAAGGTGGACTAGATGAACGTAAAGGCGGACTAGATGAGCGTAAAGGTGGGCTCGATGTACGTAAAGGTGGGCTAGATGAATGTAAAGGTGGACTACTTGAACGTAAAGGTAGGCTAGAGGAACGTAAAGGTGGGCTAGAGGAAAGTAAAGCTGGGTTTGAGGAATGTAAAATTTAGGAATAATCGTTGCAAACCGCAGACAAAATTAAATCTTACATGAATTTGAATACTTTCTACCTTGCTATTTCCTGCTGTACACTCTGTTCGCATGAAATCATATTTTGTTCCGTTGTAAATGACATGACGATGGCTGTTGTTACACACCGTATTTTGTCCACATTCAGAATAGGAATCGAATTCAAAATATCTGCAACGTACTTTTGTATGTGGCTCCTTCCTCTTTTATGCCCACTACTATGTAGTAGGCAATGGTTGCCTAGACAAAGCCCATTTGCCCCATAATTTTGAGTTAAGTGTCATAGCTTGTCCGATTGGTATTGTTAGCAATGTTCCTGGGTACGGTGTGCGGTATTGTTGTTGCCTAATGTTATTTTATATCTCCCATTTCTCTCATTGTTAATTATTTTATAACTTATGAAAATGAGTATCTGCATAAAGCAGGCAAATATTTCGAAAAATAAAAGAAATAATAATTGCATGAAGGACAAAGAATTGTATTATATCGTGAATCGATCTGGAGTTTAACTCTGATACCTATTAAAAAAAAAAAAAAAACTTATTTTCTATATATCATAACTGCAATTATTACTGATTAAAAAAGCATACTGGCACTTTGTTATATCAGTTTACCTGATTTTATTTTATATATCCCATTTCTCTCTCTAAAACGTATGCGTCAAACGGTCCGAATATCTAATAATTTCGAAATTTTGGGGGGGGGGTTATGCGGGTTGCGGCCCGTCATTTGTAACATTCGTTGCAAGGCCTTGGAAAACAGCAAAAAACCTTGGCAGATTAGCTTGACTTTACTGACTAAGCAACATGACCCAATTTTATTTAGTGTAGGCCTAATACATGTCGTTGACTTCCAGTCTGGAGATCCATTTCCCGTAATCACACAAAATACATATTAATTGCTACTCAGGGAACCACACTGAAAAAAAAATGCCCCTGCTTCATTAGTGCTGCAAATCGCAATCGGGAAAAAAAACTACATAATGTCGAACTTCGTAATCTACTCTTCACCAAATACAGTAAGGGTAATTAAATCACGGAAGATGAAATGGGCTGGACATGGGAGAGGAAAGACATATATCAAAAATATTGTCTAGGAGACCCGAAAGGAAAGGACCACTTGGAAGACTTAGATGTAGGTGGGAGGACAATATTAGAATAGATTTGAGGGAAGTAGGATTTGCGAGGGATGATTGGATGGATGGAGTTAGCACACAATAGGGTTGAATGGCGGGCTCAGTTAAGCGCGACAATGAACCTCCGAGTTCCATAAAATAGATAATATTCCTTTAGCTTGCTTAGGAATTAAGAATATTATAGGAGAAAAATTCCTCCGACACTGGGGCTTGAACCCAGGACCTTTGGCTATTCGTGTCAATACTCTACCAACTGAGCTAAGCCAGAGTTCAATTCACAGCGCCAGATGGAATCTCTTATGACTGACTGCTTAGCTCAGTAGGTAGAGCATTGGCGCGAATAGCCAAAGAACCTGGGTTCAAGTCCCTGTGTCGGAGGAATTTTTCTCCTATAATATTCTCATGTAATGTCCAACAGAGACAATAATCTGTGGTTCATGAATGCTTATATATCTATGCTTAGGAATTGTCTATTGCCATTGAGTAACTTAAGTAAGTATGCCTATACATGATATACCTTACAGGAATTGTTATAACACTGTTAATTATTTTATAACTGATGAAAATGAGTATTTGCATAAAGCAGGCAAATATTTCGAAAAATAAAACAAATAATAATTGCACGAAGGACAAAGAATGGTATTATATTGTGGGTGGCTTAGCTGGAAACTGCGTTTTGGGAGAGTTGGAGATTTAAAAATAATTGTGCACGCATATTTATACAGAACACGCGCACGCTTTTGTTTTAAATTCAGTAGCGCACGTCCGTTGTTTCTAGTCACGGCCTCCCCATTCTGAATACTAAGTGCTCTCTTCAAATGAAGCCGAATCCATAAACCCGAGTTCTGAGTGTTTTATTGCAACTCCATATTTCCCTTCTCTGAGGAATTATTCGCTAAATCTCTTTCGTTCCATCTTTCTAGTAGACCTGTGTTCTATTCCTCTTGAATATCAGCTTACTTGTGTATTTTTTGTTCCTTATTACTGGTGAATGTAGTAATAAAAATAAGTAATAATGATTGCCTTTATTATTATTATTATTATTATTATTATTATTATTGTTATTATTGTTATTATTATTATTATTATTATTATTTATCATCATTAGACTTCGGATTTTAGGTAAAAACCTATTTTAATCCTTAAGTGATATATGGACGAAAACTTGTATAGGCCTATGCATGTTTCATAAGTGACTATGCCTAAAACTGATACTTTTATAGGACCTAAAACAGCCTATTTTTACGTTAGAGCCTAATATTACCTTTTTTGCTTGTTTTTCTTCTAAAGTTCAAAATAAGTTATCTTTTGTTATAAATTCTAGCATTTATTTTCAGTTCGTATTAAATTTTTAGCTCGGAATGTGCAGTACATGACACATTTGTGACTTTGTTAAATAGTAAGGAATGTTTCGTCTTCAGTAGAAAAATTTTTTGAAACTCCGAAGGAAATGTAGTGTTTTTTTCCCCGACTCCCACATCCAGTAACAAAAATAAAAGTAGCTCTCTGAATCACTGAGGGATACAAGGGGTTGAATATGCTAGCGTGCGTAGCTTCTGGGCGCAGGGATTAGGTTTTCACTGTTATGGTATTAATACAGGCCCTAGTAATAGGTCTATATAATTCTGTGTACCATCATGATTATTGATTAATGGTGACCAATAAATATAATATTCTGCATTGCAATTGAGATATTTCAGAAAATTGACAACTTAACGATTTTATAAGAGACTATTTTACGATTTTTAGAACCTATTTTCCAACTTTTAGAGCCTATTTTAGGTACCTAAAACAGCACTTTTAGCGACCTAAAAGTCCGAAGTCTAATCATCATCATATAAATGCTATTTTGGATAATTTTCGCTCGTTATTTAATTTAACAAATTATTCCCATCAGGGCCCTGTTTCATAGAACTTGCTGATAATATTAGTTAATAGTATTAGAACTCATAAGAGACCTATTATTCATTACTTAAAAAAATCTTGTTTCATAGAGATATGAACACTACTCATAAAATCTCTTCACTAATATTATTAGTTCATTAGTCAGCTGATTGATTTGAAGGTTATGTCTGGATTGTTGTTTGTGATTTTTCCCTTCTTAATCTTTTTGTCAATACTATTTCAAAGCACCACGGCCTACATATATCTTCATAAATGTAACAAATAATAACTAGCTCTAAGAGATGAATAAATCTACCAGGCACTTATTCAAGATGGCAGTAGGCTTATGAACTAAAATTTAACCTCAAATCCTAAAAACTCTTTTTGACAACAATTCCTTTGATAGCGTATGTAAGTTTTTTCTAAATTCATAATTACATCATAGTGATTCATTTTCCACAATTTTAAGGACACGAAATCTGAATTACATGGGTTTGAGAATAAAATACACTTATAGAAAAAGCACCTAATATTTTCAGTAAATTTTATTAGTTCTGCAGTCTATGAAACAGTTTACTAATAATATTAGGAATATTTACCATTAATTTAGAGCCATGAACTCATAACTAATATTATTTGAAAATATTCTTATGAAACAGAAGACTTATAATAACTAATATTATTACGTATTTGCTAATAATATGAGTGTGAAAGTTCTATGAAACAGGGCCCAGAATTAGAGATTAATTTACTATTGAATTTGTTGATAAATTTCTTATTTCTTTTCTCTTACGAGGGATATATTTTATGTTGTATATTGTGTATAAAATATCACCTATTCCCTCGAATTAAAATATGTTCTTGTTACAATATCAGCTCAATAGCTTTGTCATATGTAAAATCTATACTTGTCATTATTATAAAAGATTACTAAAATCTTTAGCTGTCAATATTATAAAACATTAAGATCTCGAATTTCGTGAGCTGGACAGTATACATTATTACGGCTAATCCGCCATTTTCAGGTCCTTTTACTTTTCCCACACGCTCCTATTGTATTCGTTAACCCATTCCAACTAATTATCAAAGATACAATAGGATCATCTGGAAAAAGTATGGCGGAATAGCCTAAATATATTGTCCATCCCACGAAATTCGAAACCTTAATGTTTTATAATATTGACAAAAAAAAAAAGATTTTACATATGACAAAGCTATTGAGCTGATAATGTAAGAAGAACATATTTTAATTCGAGGGAATAGGAGGTATTTTTTTACACAATATAGGCTACATAGAGCAAGGCATTTGATGATTTTGCATCTTTTTATATGAAGGTTAAAAGATAGGTCGACTATATATAAATGTGTATAATGAAACAATTTGATTAAATAAGGGGAATTTGTTGCATTTGTATTTGCATTTTTCTCTATTTTATGGTCATTGAATTCCTGCCCTAAACGTTACTATAGACTGTTTTAAGAGACCACTGCTTGCTATCTGTCTACACTTTTCAATATTAGCAAGTGGGATATCAGTAGACAGATTTTTTCCATTCCGGTTTGACTGATTTGTATACTGTGGAGTTTTAATAAGTAGGCTTAAATATTGAATTAAATTCTTATATTTTAAAATCGAACCGAATTTTTTGTTTCCACATCATGATCTAAAGCCACAAAGGCAATTCATTTAATGATCAATTCATAACAACGAAACAAACTGGAAATGTTAGGGATTGTGGTCAACTTTGAAGCTGAAATTATGTTAAAATACCTCAACCGTTAAAATAAACAAAAAATGCCAATTAGGCTTAATTAAAATACCATTGATTTTTTTAATATGAGTTTTTAAGTCTATTATCCTGCCGGTTGTATTATATATATGGATGTGAGACATAGTCGCTTACTCTTCGGGAAGAACATAATCTGAGTGTGTTCAAAAACAGGGGGCTTAGGAAAATATTTGGGCCTAAAGAGAGATGAAAATGAAGACTGGAGAAAACTGCATAACGACGAGCTTCATTACCTGTAGGCCTACTCATCACCGGATATAGTAAGTGTAATTAAATCACGGAGGATGAAATGGGCTGGACATGTTGCGCGCATGGGGAGGAAAGACATATCTCAAAAGGATTGACTGGGAGACCCTAAGGGAAAAGACCATGTGGAAGACCTAGACGTAGGTGGAAGGACAATATTAGGATGGATTTAAGGGAAGTAGGATTTGCGAGGGATGGTTGGATGGAGTTGGCACAGAATAGGGTTGAATGGCGGGCTCAGGTAAGCGTGGCAATGAACCTTCGGGTTCCATAAAATAGATAATATTCCTTTAGCTTGCTGAGGAATTGTCTTTTGCCATTGAGTAAGTAAGTAAGTAGGCCTATGAGTTTTGAATATGAAAAGATGAAGTGCTAAAGCTATATCCTACATGTCAGTAAATCACTTAGAAACATTAATTTCCAGTGCATTCTTTGAAATCTAAATATTTTTTAAAGATTTATTAGTGATTGATAGGGCCCGAATTCTTAGGTTTTAAACTATTTTTTGCACTCCTTAGCTAGTAAGTGGTACTTGCGAACGTTGTTTACATGGATCGTAAGTTGACATTCCCACACACTTTGTTGCTAAGGCCGGTTGCGATGCTGTTATATTACTTACGGTGCCTGCGCTACGTCATAATTCATTACGATACACTTCATAATACAAGTCTATATGGACACGGCTCTCAGCACAAATATTCGGTTCCCATAACAACAAACACATGCGAATCACTTTCTGAAATAAACATCTCTCTTCAAGAATGTATATACATAATATTTTCAGGTAATATCACAATTAATATAATTAAATTGATATAAATAATCATCGTGCAAAAAATAGCATACAATACACGTGCCGTAAGCGCATTACGGATCTCGGAAAATTGAAAGCACTCGGCGCAAGCTCCTCGTGCTTTCAAACTATTTCCTCGATCCGTAATCATGCCTTACGGCACTTGTATCGTAATATACTATTGTTCCTTCCTAGCTAATTGTGATATTTTAACATAATTATGGTAAAAAAACTAAAATAAAACTACTTTAATATGTTTAGAATACTAAAACCGGGTTTATAAAAACCTAAAAATCCGGGCTCTAGTGATTAGTTTATAAGGGACTATATAAGGGTGTATACAAAGGGTTTTTGATGGAAACAACCTTATACGGAATCTTTTTGACATAAATTGTACAATGTTTCGTAAAGTACCGGTATATCACGTAGTCAAGGTAAGTACTGAAAGCATGAAGAAGGAGAAGAATAAGAAGTGTATGAGCTACTGCGCCCGCCCCTCCCCCCCCCCCCTTCACCATTGCAGAAACTCTCAGCATCCAGTTACTAAAGAACTAAAATCAATTAAGCGCACCAGTGTAGTAGGTCAATCTCTGCATCATTAATTCACCAGGAGCAGCTAAAAAAAGAAAATAAAGTTTCCGCGGTGGGCACAGTGGTTTCCACTTCATTGCTTTGCATACTTCATGGATCTGAGCTCCAATACAAAAGAATCGATAGATAGGTTTACAATTTTTGAGAACTTGAAATCTCCTAACTTTCCGATTCCCAGGCAAATATTAAGAACCAAACAGTAAGGAAACAAAATACTGGCTATTCTGTTTCTGGGCAGTATTTACTTCAATTGGCTATTATTATTATTATTATTATTATTATTATTATTATTATTATTATTTATTATTATTATTATTTTTTGCACGACGTAACTAATTAGTGGTACTTACGAATATTGTTGCCGTGGATCGTAACTTGACATTCCCGCACGCAGTCTGGTTGCCAAGAAAACAAAAGAAATCTCCGTGCGGTAAAAATTACAAAAAGCACAAGTGCCGTAAGTAAAACCATCATAATACAAGCCTTTATAGAAGACCGGAACCAAGGGCCCCCCCCAGTTTGTGGCGACTTTAACAGGACAAATATTCGGTCTCAATTAATATAAATAAATTGATATAAATAATCATCGTGCAAAAAATAGCATGCAATACTCGTGCCGTAAGCGCATAACGGATCTCGGAAATTGAAAAACTCGGCGCAAACGTCTCGTTTTTTCAAACTCTTTCCTCGATCCGTATGCACCGCTTACGGCACTTGTATCGCAATATTAAGCTGTGTTTATACTTCTTTTAGCTTCGAGGCTATATCAGGAGTTCGGGATCTGTGTCTGTGGAGTAGGATAGGCCATGGAACGACTTATCACACTCAAACTATTCCCTCAGAAAACGCTTGATATAGCTTTTTATGGCTCATAGAGGATGTAGAATTCTGCATCCTATCACTTCTACACAGCAAGCCTGGTAGGGGTTCAAATAAGAAGAAACAGAAATTCCGGTAACATAAAATTGTATTGTCTTTGAGGAATATTTATTTCTCACTCTCATGTTACCGTAAAACAGTTTTGGGGATGAAATTAAACAGAAATGCAATATCACTTTCGTACTTCTCTCCCCAAAAACCTGCGATATAATAATACACATATTACCATACCTCGTATTGTTTTCTCTATGTCCAGTGTAGAGAAAGTTATGTGACTGCATTATTTTCGTGGATTTCATTCTTTAATATTTATTTATAACATGAATTACATTGATAGCTTCTCTAATTTGTCAAAGTCCCGTATCATTTATTTCCAAACCCATCTGAGACCACTGCCAACAATATACTGTTGTCATGTGAACTGTGATGTGGATTTGTTACTGTATTTCTGTGTAAATAGGGATTAAGTAATCTCAAAACATTTGATTTTTGATATTTAAAAAAAAAAAAAAAAAAAAAAAAAATCCTTTCTTAGTGAGCACCTACATTATGAAACGAAGATAGTGTCAAAATTACAAGTCTCAAGTTTAGGCTCTATGTTGATTCTCTCTCTCATTAAGTCAGTCAGTCAGGACAAAGCCTTTTAAAATATATAGAGATATTCGTTATCCTTCTCAATGCTACTGACGTATAAATTCGTAACTTTTTTTGTGTAAAAGTACAGGCATAATGGTACAGATATAAGATTAATAGAGTAATGATTTAAATTAAAATATGGGGATTTTCATATTCTTGTTATGGTTGACATTTATGGATACCAGCTACTGACTGAAATTTTCCTCGTTGATCACAAGGCTAGCATCCACTGATGTAGTCACCCGATGATTGCTTTTATTAATATAAAAATTCAGTTCTGAAAAGGTAAATCTTATTATAGGTTCGGCATTAATCTTGGAGTCATTACGCAATTTTAAATGAGTATGAAAAATTTCAGCACTTCAGCATACATTCTGAGACGAGAGTACAAACGCATATGAAAGATTCGTTTGAGATATTTGCACTTAGAATTTTATCAAGTTGGCAATCAGTAAAGAAATATAACTTAAGAACAGTTTTCGAATAGACATCGCTAGTGAAATGGTTACTCACCAATTTCTTTACCCATTAGTAGTGCCAAGTAGGCCTAAGGCTCAAAATCGATTAAAATTTCTAATCAAGTTAACGCTTGACTTTAATCGATTAATCGACAAACAGTTCGGTATTTTAAACGAAACCAATGTACATTTAATATTGTTTTACACGTTTAAGAACTACTACACTACAGATAATCAGAAGAAATCCTGAATACCATTATTAGGTAACTAGTGAAAAAATATATACGAAACTTACATTTCCGGTTACTTTTTCAGCCAAGACTTGAAAAAACTAAACTACCCTTTGGTTTCTGAATAACGGGAATTGTTTGGACATAATAGACGGAATGACACATGATGTGCCAAGGCCGGAGAAACGAGAGAAAGGAGTTTGGTCATTTGACCCATTTCTATAAAATAAAATAAAATAAAAAAAAATATCAGAATTTGACTAAACCGATTAATCTAAAAATGTAATTGATCGACGATTAAACGTTTAATCGATTAATCGGTACAGCCCTAGCTGCAATAGCTGTAATTAATGCCCTGCAGCCTTCTCAAGCTGGAAGAATGACAAAGTTGTTTGTGTAAGTGTTAATTAAGGGAAATAACAATATCACGTCGTTTCATTTTTTGTCATTCCTATAGGAAACTTGCAGGTGATAATGTATCGTACTAGGAGGTGCCCGCGGCTTCGCCCACGATAATTAATTGAAAAATTAAAAATTAAGAGTATAATAATTATTAAAGCATAACATTTATTAACATTTGCACGCGAATCATTCATAAACTAAACCATTAGTAATTAATGAAACAGCTAAAATTCCGGCTTCAGAGTACATTCCACGATTAGAAAGCGCCCCCTGGGAAAACGATCTCAGATTCGATTATGTAGTTCCAAAGGTACCTGTGAACACATAATACGTATTGTTTCTCAACTGTTTGTTGATGGATGAATATGATGTGAATTTTATTTGATAAATTCAGTGTAATTTTCAGAAATTATATAATTTTTCAAGGGAAGGAATGGTTTGTTTGGATTTTTATTTTCCGCGATACTTCCATGATTAAAACTATCAATATTTTACAGCTGTTACCCGCTGTTTCGCCTGCCATTATTAATTGACTCCAGGATTTTTAAGAAATTTGCACTGGCAGCTTATTAAAAATGTTTGTGGTTCAGAGCTATGGAAATTATAAGTAGGGCTAAAAATAAAATTAGAATATTTGTTCATTGTGTTCATATCACTTAGGCCTTATATAATAAAGAAACGGTTTTCCTAATTTTGTACTTTTCGTGAAAGTTTAGACACAGAGAGACGAACATCGCCGAATATGCCCGATGTTTCACGAAGCGGGCGAGCGAGTGAGCACGCTATTTAGAGCCGTTGAATTGTATAAGAGTAGATAGGGTACAGTCGTTTGGCTTAAATTTATATTAAAAGTATTGAAAAGAATTGGAAGAAAAATATAGCCTAAATGACTGAATAAGGAATCAATGAATAAATTATGGGCCTGATCATTTAACATACCGTACTGTTTTCTTTGCAGTCCGGCTCTGTTTTATATATTGAGTGAGAAATTGAGTGTTGCCAAATATGTTTTGTAAATCAATTTATCATTAGGCTGACTGCTAATACGCCTCTATACACAGGTTAAATATTTCGGTGTTATTCCTTAACACTCTGTATACTGAAAGCCAACAAACTTCTAAATGTCCTTGTTCGGTTTTTTCGCTTTTAAAGGACAGATATTGGCACACCTTAATGCATGACTGTATTTCAGGCCATCCTGTTTTTAACATAGCATTGCTTACAACAAGGGTCACCTGGTATAAGATCGAGTGTAACATGAATTACTTGACGCAGTAAACGAGAGCATGCGCCGCCTTGATGCTTGACCACGGCCACACAGATGGTAAAAACACGAAGCATCCAGCAGCCGTGACCACCTCTGTTTTGCATAGGCCTACTGCAGCAGTGTTCCCCTTGCCTGCATCTAACATCCACTGTGCTACATCAACCTCCTTATGTAATAGATTTATGAATAATTTAGATGAATATATAGCACAGGAATCTTTCAATTTTCAATCAATCACAAGTATTTATCATAGATGAAACTCGCAAATTCGAGTTGGATTTATTAAGACTATTCCATGAATAAAAATGTAACGGATTATACAAATAATAATTACTTTCGTGCTTTGTTGTATAAAAACAAAACTAACAGCTGCGAGATCACGGCATACTATGAATCAACCATCAATGAATCGATTCGAGTTACCATGTTATAACCAGTGCTACCAATTGTGCATATAAGACATAGTTAACTTAATTCAGGTAAGCTAGAAAAGAATAAAAGCACTCCAACTGGCTTGCACCGAATCGAAATTGTGTTTTTAATCGATGTACATTTACATTATTTCAACTTGTAAACAAGATATGTTGTATAAAAATAATCTGTTTTCGTGCTGCTTAATGGCAACATGTGACGTGTTAATCGCGGCACATTGATGCTTAAGTGTCCAGTAAAGAGCTAACGTTTTATCAGGTAAAATCCCTTCATCGTATAAATAGCAAGCATTTTATGAGATAACGATCGTGATTGGTCTATATCCGAGGAACAGCTAAACGTTATTGGTCAGTATCAGCGGCATATGAGTGGGATAATCGTTATCGTTATGTTTTAACACTTTCTTTTTATCGCACCTACGTCCACTTGTTTTTATGTAAATTCGCAAGGACTGAACACTGAAAAATCGTCATATCTATAGCTTCTTTGATAATAAGCTCAAGACTTGTATTGTTTATATTTTAATTTCTTTGCCGATTATATTGTACTATTTTAGGAATTAAGTTTTATTTTGTATCATTTGACTTTACTTCGTAATTGTGGATATGACTAGACCTGGGATTTTAAGGCAAATGCCCATTTTGCTGCTTATGAATTAACATGAACATATTTAAATATGTGTACGTTTCATGATAAATCTCTTACGTTTATAGAGTTTTATAGTACCCTAAAATGCCTATTTGAACCTTTAGAGCCTATTTTACTATTTTAGTGCTTAAAAAGCCTATTTTGTACATTTAAAATAAAATTCAACTTCTGTAATTTTTACAGTCTTATAAAGGACGTCCATCAATTGAAAAGCAGAACAGCAGAGGTGGGTTTTTCACAGAAACTTGATCATTCCAAACAATTGCCGCTAAAGACTGACGGGGGAGGGGGAGCATTAAGGAGGAAGAACTACTGTGTCAAGTCACCAGTAAAAGAACATATGTTTAAGTGAATATAGTTCGTGATGCCTAATTTTGCAGTTAATTCTGTTAAGAATAGGTATACCACGTTTCTTGCAGTAAAAAAAGACCATGTTACAGTTTAAATGCTTATTGTAATATTTTAAAGTCTACTTTCTATCTGTTTACACATTTTAAAAGCATATTTGAAGTGCATATTTTCTCTTTTAAAAGCCTATTTATTTGTTTCAAAAGCATATTTTAGGTGCCTAAAACTATTTTTTTAGAGCCTAAAATCCCTATAATTTAAAGCAAATAGATTTTTAATCTCATATGTAGGTACTTTAAAAAACATGACTTGTGGGTATAAGGCGGATTTAAGTACTGTACAAAATTATTTTATATGTGTTTAAGAGTAACAGTCTGTGAAACATTTTAGTATACCTAGGTAGATATTTTAGGTTCCCCTGTATAGTGAAATTAATGTGAAATTTCTTTCTTCTTTCCAGGTAAGCCTTACGATGTTATCATCTTACTTCCATAGGCTGAGGTATGTTACAGCATTTTGTATGAGGATGCAAATGAATTTAACTTATAGAAATGTTTACATAGATTGTTGAATTTTTAATAATCTTAACAATTAATGCAGAATGTGACGAATCATCTTCATATGTTCTGTGCTTTACGAGATACGAAAGTTAAAAATAAATACAAAGTGTTTCAAAAACCCGACTTATCGCAGGTAAAGTAACGAAACATGAGGATCTAGATCTTCAGTCAATGATTACGCGAAACAGGGTTAACATTTTAATTAAATTGACTTCATGCCTTCCTAGCGATCATTAAAAACCTGATTCTAAATCATTCACCCACACCTATATCATAATTTAGAGTTTTCATAATCTGCAAAACTTGCAGACTAATCACATGACTGGCCGCCACTGAATTAGTCATTTTTTTTTTAATTTCATAACTACTGACTGCAGTGTTAGCAACGAAGTTCCTTTGTTTTGCATTTTTTCTAATGTTAGAAGTCAGCGGCGGCCATCTCTGGGAGATTTTCTGCTGTAATAGGAAAACTTGATTCCATAGAGCAAAAATCTCTTAATAAAAGTTGCTTGTCTATGTCCCCTCTATACACAGGTAAAATATGTCGGTGTTATTCATTAACACCCTTTAGATATAAGATTATAAAGAAAGTACCAAGCGTAAATCAATTTATAAACGCTTTTCGACCCTTTAATATAAATTTGTATCGGGCCACCCACCAAATATTTCCCCCGCGGGTCGAGTACCATAGGTTGAGAAATGCTGGCAATACGAACCTTCACCCATGCCAAATGAGTATAACAATGCAGCTTTGCAGACTTGAAATTGCGTCTGAAAATCTTTGCTGGAAGCAATGCTAAGTTTTTAGCTTTGATACTTTTCATGATAGTTAGGACTGATTTACTGCCCTTCTATACCATTAAACTTAAACAAACAGAAGAGCACATAAGTAACGCTGCAGATGAGCTGTTAATGTCTACATTGGAAACATTTATTGCTGTTTGCAATAATGAAATGTCTATTAACTGCAGAACGCTTCATCATCCGTATGCTAAAGTTCTTAGTTTCGCTATATACGGTGCTGTTTCCTAGAAACACCAGCATCCTCTACCTTAAGCAATTGCATGTGGGAGGGCCTGTGAGTATCCATGGCGACATGGAAATCCCATGTCTTTTGTTTTAAATGTCAACTATTCACGTTTATGTAGAGAATAAAATCAGCTAAACTGACGTAACAGAGTGCCAAAATGCTTTTGTGTTTAATCAGTGATAATTCCAATTATGATATGCAGAAAATAAGTCTTTGTAATCTATTTCCGAGTTAAGCTCCAGATCGATTCATTAAGCAGGGCTTACGAAAGAACAAAGGTCTAGTTTGATAAGCATATGCGAAGGAATATGTGGGTAATGTTATTTGTCAAAGCTAACTGTATTGCAACTTCCAAAGCCGTATATGAACTCTGTAAAACAATATGTCATGAGAATTGATTTGCATTTGATAAATTCTTTCTAATATATTAACAAAAAATGGACATTAAATAGGGCATTATTCCGGTACCCATCCAATATCAATAGTCTTCTTCCCTTGGATGTTATAAATGCGTATACCAAGTTTCATGATAACCCGATAAAGCGTATTTGAGTTATCGCAAGTACCGACACATGGACGGACAGACAGACAGACGAACAGACATTTTCCCGTCTCCCATAGAATCTCATAGGACGCAGCGTTTGAGTGGTAGGCCTAGTTCCTTCGAGGATTTAACGCCACGGAGTTTTAGTTTTTTAAAGATTATTTTTATCTATTTCGTATCTGTAATGTTCAGCGCGGCTGTGATAGTCATTTGTTTCTTCCTTGCATCAGTGTTCTGTTATTTTGTTGAGATTTAGGACAATGTGCTGTGTATGAAAAATTTATGATGCAATTTTCTTCGTGTTTTCTACAGAATTTTCCATAGCCCTCAGCAACAGTAAACAAAAATGTTTATTGTACAATTACTACACGCTGAAATGTGGAAGAAGCAGGAATAGAATCCATTATATGATTTGTTATATTTTTTTAAAATTTAGCCTAAGAATGGTGATTGTGTAGGGAGAATTTGTTAGTTTTAATTTTATGACTCTCAGGCCGGTATTCATAGTCAGCGACTTAAGAACCGACTTTATAAAGCTGAACTTATTTGACAAGTCGACTTATATGTTTTTCGTATTCATAGTCTTCTTTAAAGTCGTACTTTATTAAGTCTGACTTCATAAAGCTCTACTTATTCTACATATTAAGGTCGAACACGATAATAAGAAAAATCGCACGTTCACTGCCGTTACAACTGAATTAGCCAATCACATTCAAGATTTTTTCAGATTTCGTGTAATGCAAAGCCATCTGGTTACGTAGTTCGCTATCGTGATATGAAAATATAGACGGCCCTGTGCATTGTAAACAAAGATTGAATCCATCCAGTCATATTATGCAGCGTGTAAGTAAACTAATTAATAGTTTCTTGAGAATATTCTGCGTATATATTAGCTTGGAGAACGTTCAGAATTAATGCCGGTACGCTTATGTATTTATTTCGATATTAATTATTGTTTTAGAGATATTCAAAACAGCTTAGGATGCTTTGGGCCGATATGAAATGCCAGCAGAGAGAAATGCTGATGAAAGATAGGCGATTGATATTTCCAAAATTGTGTCTGCTTGAAACTAAATCTCTTTTTAAATTTATTGTCACTGTAGAATTTGAATGGATTCATCATGTTTCTCAAATAATGCTTTGGGGGTGAGTTTCTTCTAATACCTCGCCCAGATCCTCAAAATTATTATTCATGGTACTGGCTTAAACTTAAATAAGTCAGGGGGACCCTTGACTTGATAAAGTACGACTTATTTCGACAAATAAATCGTACTTTAGTAACTATGAATAGCAATAAGCTCGACTTTGTAAAGTCTGACTTTATAAAATAACTACGTCATAAGTCCGACTTGTTTGTGTCAAAAACTCAACTTAAGACGAGATTAAAGTTCGACTTTGATATAAGTACGACTTTTGCGACTATGAATACCGGCCTCAGTGACCTATCTGTAATTATATCAGATGAATATGTGTATATTACAGTGTAGTAAAGTGTTCCCTATACAAGCCATGGAGGCCCTGAGGGTTCCACGAGATTGAGACTACCAGATTTTAGACATTCGGCACGTGAAGGTTGTCAGCCTTACGCACTGGCCGCCTTTACCCCCAGGATTGCTTCTGGTACTCATTTCTGTTAGAGGCTGAGTCGACCCCAGGGCCATAGTGCCACCAGAAGGATTAAGCCAATTGAAAATGTGTATATACGCTATAATATTAAATTGAAGCTACACTTAGATCTATATAGAATGGGTGTACAACATGCCATGAAAATGTGAAGATTAGACAACTAAAAATTTTGTTAAAAAAAAAAAACTGTCGCTATTCATGAGCAATGATTATTTCCTCAAAGATCGCTCGTGAAATTAATCATAGGTTTTTGCGGCAATTTTTCTATTTTCTGGTTCATTCGAGACTGAAAAGAATGAATTGAGTCACCCAGTCGAATAGGGAAAATGGCAGGGAATCGTTTGTGGCGAAGCTGAATACAAGGTAGATATATAAGCTTTCATGAACCACAGATTATTGTCTCTGTTAGACATTACATGAGGATGTTATAGGAGAAAAATTCCTCCGACACTGGGACTTGAACCTAGGACCTTTGGCTATTGGCGCGAATAGCCAATGGCGCGAATAGCCAAAGGTCCTGGGTTCAAGTCCCAGTGTCGGAGGAATTTTTCTCCTATAACATCCTCATGTAATGTCTAACAGAGACAATAATCTGTGGTTCATGAAAGCTTATATATCTATCTTGAATGTCAACTGTACAATAACAGTGGGAGCCCGGTCACAAAAATCACTAATTAGTGTGCCTCACAGTACTGCATATGACATAACTTGTCTGTCTGTGAGGTAGACCATTAGGGCAATCAGTCATGGGAGACAGGTTCCATCCGGCGCTGTGAATTGAACTCCGGCTTAGCTCAGTTGGTAGAGCATTGGCGCGAATAGCCAAAGGTCCTGGGTTCAAGTCCCAGTGTCGGAGGAATTTTTCTCCTATAACATCCTCATGAATACAAGGTTTTATCCGTAATACTAGCTCTGTACTGGAGTATGATGTGATGTAGCAATACGGTCTTCTCCTTTATTCATGGCTTTAACTGGAACACAATTGTATAATTTTCAAATACTATCACAAGCTGCATGTTGTGGCATTATGTAGGTTTACTTCCAATAAAAACTCCCATGATGCTCTGCTTTCATGTTCTTTCTATACAGGGATGTACATTATACAGTATCCAATGTACACTTCCTGCTGTCATTTGTTACGGTCTCAAGAAAATACGATTCAGTATGAATTTACAAGATACTAAAATTTTTCATACTCCCTGTTTCCCCACGATTAAACTGGTCAACTTTAAATTTATCCGTTTCACTGCTCTAGCTGGGCCTATCCTTACTTCGTGAATAATAATAATAATATTAATAAGAACAATAATAATACTAATAATAATAATAAAGAAAAAATCAAAATAATATATATTTTTTTAATTTAAGGTGTAGGATACAAGAAATAAACCATGAGCGAAATCATTGTGTTAATTGTTTTCTATGCAGTCCGGAACGGATTTATAAATTACGTGAAAATTTTCAGTCTTGCCCATTTAAGGGGTTTTCTGTTTTCTTGTCGAAATCGTGTACCACAAAGCTAAGGAGTCATAAAATTAAATTTATCTGTTTTTTTTTTTCATAATTGTACTTTAATTTAATGTAATTTATTAGGAAATAACCTGTAGACTACGTTTGTATTCCGAACGCAATTTAGTTACACTCCTGGTTGGGTGTAAGAGAAAACCTTAAAGGCCCTAATTCTGCCAGGTAAAATAAGGCATTATTATTATTAGCTGGGTCTATCCTTACTTCGTGAATAATAATAATAATTATAATAATAATAATAATAATAACAATAATAATAACAATAATAATAATAAAAAAATTTCAAAATAATATATAATTTCTTTTAATTTAAGGGGTAGGATACAAGATATAAACCATGAGCGAAATCATTGTGTTAATTGTTTTCTATGCAGTCCGGAACGGATTTATAAATTACGTGAAAATTTTCAGTCTTGCCCATTTAAGGGGTTTTCTGTTTTCTTGTCGAAATCGTGTACCACAAAGCTAAGGAGTCGTAAAATTAAATTTATCTGTTTCTTTCATAATTGTACTTTAATTTAATGTAATTTATTAGGAAATAACATGTAGACTACGTTTGTATTCCGAACGCAATTTAGTTACACTCCTGGTTGAGTGTAAGAGAAAACCTTAAAGGCCCTAATTCTGCCAGGTAAAATAAAGCATTATTATTATTATTATTATTATTATTATTATTATTATTAACAGCTCATAATAATTGGGAGTACGCCATACTTTGGTGGTTGAGGCGCTGCGCTACAAACCGGAATGTCGTGGGTTCAATCCCCGATGAGGTCGTTGGAGTTTTTCATTTGCCCTAATCCTTCTGGTGGCACTATGGCCCTGGCAGCCTCTAACAGAAATGAGTACCGGGAGCAATCCTGGGGGTAAAGGCGGCCTGTGCGCAAGGCTGACAACCTTACCACCTTCACGTGCCGAATGTCTAAAATCTGGGAGCCTCATAGTCCTTGAACCCTCTGGGCCTCCATGGCCTGTATAGGGATCACTTTACTTTAATTATAATAATAATTATTAAAAATTATAAATTTCTGATGAAATATAGACTTCAAATTTCGCAGATCCTCTACCGGAACTAACTTATGTTTAAAAGTTATAATGTTAATTGAAGGAACTGCCCAAACAAAATAAGGATTTGAAAATATTTCTTTATAATTGGAGTGTTGCTGTAAAGAATTTTCCATCGTGATTGTCTTGGAAGAAGGGAAGCTGTGAAAATCTCGCATTCAATTCACCCCCAGTTCCTTTTCTCGCCAGTGCTTTCTGTCGGTCTAATGGAATTCATTTAAAATGATTAACTGTACTAATAGGATCTCACTTAATGAGTAATGATATTACTGCCACTTAAAAAGATAGGACTTCTCTTATTTTTTCCTTTTCCAAGCAGTCCTTCTCTCTCATTCCTATAAGTTATCTTTTCCCAGGAATAAAGACTAGAGTAGATCACTAACTGGCGAACACCTAGTAGTTCTCTCCAACAGTAGATCTTGTGCCCAGAAATAAATATTAATATATTTTTGAAGTAAAACTTCTTTAGTGGCGGTAGAGGGTAAATCTGGAAAATCAGTCACACTAAAACCGTCACGAAATCAGTCACACTCTTATTTGTTTCGGTGCAGACTGCACAAAAAACAATCAACACAATGATTAGGAGTAATCAAAGGAAATTTTTCAGACCTTACTTCCTCAATGGCAATAGACAATTCCTAAGTAATCTAAAGGTATATTATCTATTTTATGGAACCCGGAGGTTCATCACCGCGCAAATCCAAAATTAAAAATCCAAAATTAAAAAAATACAAATTTCCATAATTAAAAAAACAAAATTATAAATTATAACATCCAAAAATCCAAAATTTAATAAACAATAAAATAAAAAAATAAACAATTGAAAGATCGAAAAATTAAAAAAATCCAAAATTAAAAATTCAAAGATCCAAAATTAAAAAGAAAAAATCCAAAATTAAAAAAGTCCAAAAACCCAATATTAAATAGTCCAATAATGCAAAATTGAAAAAATCCAATAATAAAAAATTGAAAAAATAAAATAAAATAAAGTTTTACTTCTGTCGCGTGGCGTTCCACGCACTCTTTTTTTTCATCAGTTAAAACGACCACCGTCTTGAACCTGAATACATAAACAATTTAAATTCTTACACATACATAATTTTTAACGACTGCAGGGAACATTATTGTAAAAAAAAAAAAAATCTTGTCATGGGGACGACGTCTTTGAAATACAATATGCACCCCTTGACATTCTGACTCCCCCTTGTCTCACAGCAATTATCCGTGCATCTTAATCCCCTACACTTCAAGGTCATGTTTATTTCATTCCCATTAAAGTTTTACAAGCTCTGGGAGTGACAGTTGATACATCTTGATTGTAGCATCAGCTTCTCTAGTAGCGTGTCATTAGATGTAATCACTAGCATTAGAGGCACGCGAACTTTTTGACGGACCCTCCTCCACGGGAGGTGATGTTAAAATGAAGTCTAAACGTCATCGCACGCGTTTCATCCGTTTCCAGCGTGACGTGAGGTAAGTGGAACAAATGACTGTCATTACTTGAGATTAAAACTTAGAAGAGAAGAACAGTTGAAGACAGACAATTTGTATGTTAAAGTGATGGTTCAGAAATGAGTTTCACAAGATAGCGTTTAACCAAAGCCCTCTGGGTGAATAATATAACATTTTATGAGTAGGTAATGCCAACCATAGCTGTGCTAGTCGTGCCATATCTTACGTTTAAAATGACATTTTCTGGCCAATTTTTGTTTTGTTTTTTGATATCTTTTGATACATAAAGAGGCCACATTTGGGAGCTTCAAAATTATTTCTAGTTTATAGGTCCGTGCGGGCACGTGTGAATATTTGAAATTTGTTCTGTAAACAGTAATTAATATAATAAACTAAGATATGAAAATTCTAACAGGTAGTCTCTTAAAAAATAAATTTGAAACTAAGTGACACAGTGTGCACATGTTTTACCTTTTGAGTACAACTGTGTTTTTTTTCTCCCTCGACTATTTTTTTATATTATATTTTCTATCCTTCAAATAAACAAAACCTATACTAAAACTTAAGCTAGGTGGTTTATGTATACATCAAATTAAAGCATATGAATGGGGAAAATTTTCAATTAATGGGTTTCCTGTAAGTCTGAAAAATACAACTGTAATGGGTGTTTTGTTACAGGCGTTATTGCTGATTTTTCCTATTTCAGAAATCTGTCATTCTTTCTACACCTTTTCAACCTCAGTTTCGGAAAAAGTAATCTCTTTTTCGAAAATGGTGAATTTAAATTCGGAAAAGTAATTTCAATCTCGGAAAAGTAATTTCAACAACAAAGGAAGAGCAATACGTATTTGGTTCTAATACAAATATAAAAATAAATCGTAACAAATGACTGCACTAGATTTAGGCAACACACACAAGACTACCTGAATGTTGTAGTTATATTGAACTAGGCCTGCTGTATTATTGCAGCAGTGAAGGCCTGCTGTGAATGAGAACATGAGTTAGGGTGGAGAACAAAACATAGTCAAAACGCCTTGAGTCGGACACAGAGGGCTTTGATGTGGGTTTTCACTTGTTTAATTCAGGTTGGATGTTGCGTGACACAAGGAAGTGGTCGTTAGCAAAGATTGCAGGCAAGCATATAGGGGCTGGCGTTAAATATTTCAACAAGCTGCTCGGTAGAATGGAAATCCAATACAGAGGTCACCTCCGTAGTCTGTCCTGCTTAATGCGTCAATACAAGAAATCTTTTACATTTCCAATATGTTTGGGGGCTAACACAACCTTATATAGCTTTACTTTGATTTCCATAACATTTTGCACACTGATTGTTAGGGGGCGGATTTCTATGACATGTCATATTTTTCCCCTTTGCATTATTTCAGGTTTCCGACTAATTAAAACCCGATTCCAAGCATCCTGGTGAAAATGGAACGGCTTTTATTGGACATATAACTGCATATTTAGGAAATTTTCAACTATTGTAGCATATTTAGTATCAATATGCATATTTAGGTCATATTTTTGGCATATTTGTGTGCATATTACAGAAATTTTGAAGTTTCATATCATATTTTGTAAATTTTGAATTATAATGATACTTTTTGAGAATTTACAGATAATTTAAATAATTAACATTAGGCCTATATTTTAATAAAATGAATTGTAATGAAACTTAAAAAATATATACAGTACATAATGTATAAGTGGTAAAATCATATTAAATTTTATTGGTCATATTTTAATGTTTTTTAGGTCATAAATGCAAGCATATATCCTATTTTTTAGGTCATAGAAATCCGCCCCCTACTGATTGTACATGAGAATAGCTTCAATTTGATATACAGGGTGTAACAAAAAGGTAGGCCAAAACTTTCCTTGCATATGGAGGGTCTACTTATTTCTCATCTCACACTCTGTATAACTCATTAGTTATCGTACTTTTTTCATAATTATATTTTAGATTTTCCTAAAAATTCGTACCTTGTTAGTAAATTGTCATACCAAGCAATGAAGCAGTTGCTATCGGTTACTATCCCCCAAAATATGCAAGTTAATTTAAATAAATGGTGCAAAAATATGTTGCACAAACTTTATCGCATATACGTGTTAAAGGCTAGCACAGAAAAAAGTAAATTAAAGAGACAAATAAATTTTAATTATTACATTTTCATAAAACTAACAAGTATAGCCTACGTATTGTTTCTCAACTGTTTGTTGACAGATGAATATGATGTGAATTTCTTTGATAAATTCAGTGTAATTTTCAGAAATTACATAATTTTTCAAGGGAAGGAGTTATTTTGTTTGGATTTTTATTGTCCGCGATACTGCCCGCGGCTTCGCCCGCCATTATTAATTGACTCCAGGATTTTTAAGAAATTTACACTGGCAGATTATTAAAAATGTTTGTGGTTCAGAGCTATGAAAATTGTAAGTAAAAATAAAATTAGAATATTTGTTCATTGCGTTCATTTCACTTAGGCCTTATATAATAAAGAAACGGTTTTCCTAATTTTGTACTCTTCCTGAAAGTTTAGACTGCGAGAGACGAACATCGCCGAGTATACCCGATGTTTCACGAAGTGGGCACGCTATTTAGGGCCGTTGAATTGTATAAGAGTTGTTACAAAATAGCTGAACACTGGCTGTGTCTGTTGCAATAAATATTTCTTGTGTTTTGTTTCTGTAAGCAGCCCCAGGGAAACTTACTTTATAGAAGCGCCTCGTAATTATGTTCACATTCTATGAATTCACCTGAAGTTTCTAATACAGTCGAATTTGGTTAATTCGACGTTGGATAATTCGAAATATTGCATAATTCGAATAAACACTCATTCCCCTTGAAATTCCTATATAAAAATATATGTTAAAAAATTGCGATTAATTCGAATTTTTTAAGCTTAATTTGGATAAATCGAAGCTAAAATTTGCTTCAAGTTAATGTTGTAAGGATTCCAAGAGTTCATTGCTTCCAGGAATTCCACAAGAATTCTCTATCTCGCTGAAGAACCCTAGTCGGTAGCAGCTAGCAGGTACCGTACTAAAGTTATTTTTAACCACCGTTATCTTCCTCCTGCTGAATAGATGTTCAATGGAATGCGAAGTTCACCCCGTCCGCTACAGTCCTGGAGGGATTCAACACTGCTGTGAAAATTTTAGTGTTTTCATTTTATCCTCCAAGTTTGACTGTGTTTGAAAATGTCTAAGCGTAGAGCATACACCAGTTCTTTTATTAAATTTAGGTTTACGGTTTTAGTGTGGGAAAAAATGGTTACATTTAACATCCTAACAACAGGAGGGCAGTCGTAGGTAAGATTCACTATATTATTATTTTTGACATTTTTACGGCATTTTCGTTTAAAAAGTCACCGTTTTGGTTAATTCGAAATTTGGATAATTCGATTTTTTTCTGATTCCCCTTGGGGTTCGAATTACTAAGAGTCCACTGTATTAACAGATATGAAAGTAAGATAGGAAGAAATGTTGCACCAACTGGCTGCCAATTTGCTATATAACCACGCACCTACGTACGTGGTGCGAAAATGAAAAATACCACACGGATCTGAACTGTCCGGCGCGGTGACAATGACGATTACTCAGCGAGATACAATCGTGTCTGTCATTAGTAACATAGGCTGTGATCGGTCTTCCAGATCACAACTACTTGTTTCCAATGTATACTAATAAGTGCAATGAAACATTGTATCAATGTCATGGGCCTACGTAAATAATGCTCGAGTAGGCGTGGATGCAGATGCAAGCACAGTGAGTTCATTGCATACCTGACAGAACGTCCTTAGAGTAAGCTGCATTAATTTTAAGGACAATCACGAACAGCCTAATTCAATTTACTCTTTGAACAAAGAAAAATCTACCTATTCAGATCGGTACCATGTCATGAATTTCGAAAAATTCTTTTTTGCACGACGTAACTAATTAGTGGTACCACGAATATTGCTGCTGTGGATCGTAACTTGACATTCCCGCAAGCAATCTTGTTGCTATGGAAACAAAACAAATTTTCGTGCATTACAAAAAGCACACTGTGCCGTAAGTAAAATCATAATACAAGCCTTTATGGACCAAGGCCCCCCCCCCCAGTTTGTGGCGACTTTAACAGGACAAATATTCGGTTCCCATAACAACAAACACATGCGAATCACTTTCTGAAATAAACATCTATCTTCAATAATGTATATACATAATATTTTCAGGTAATATCTCTATTAATATAATTAAATTGATATAAATAATCATCGTGCAAAAAAATAGCATGCAATACTCGTGCCGTAAGCGCATAACGGATTTCGGAAATTGAAAAAACTCGGCGTGAGCGCCTCGTTTTTTCAAAATTTTTCCTCGATCCGAATGCACCGCTTACGGCACTTGTATCGCAATATACTAATATATCTTTAAGTTTCATGCCTCCCTAAGTACGAAACCACCGTCCGTTCAAAATTCAATATATATATGTACGGTATATATATCTCTTTACACGCTAGCGGCCGTAATTTTGATGATATTTGAACCAACATTTATTATGTTATTTCTAGGCCCAATACTTACTTACGATTCAGTTCATTTGGTTCATATGTATATATATATAACTTATATATATATATATATATAACATGCTAATATATAATATATAACTTACTAAACCTGATGGCCCCCTCGAAAACTTGACCCTGGCTACGGGCCTAGGAGAAAGAGTGAAAGAGTGGACCAACCACGAAGAATTTCATAGCAGTGAAGGATAATATTAAACCACAGGTCTGATATGAGAATTATGAAGAAATTGTGGTGAAGATTTGGTTACTTTCAGTTTAATTACGGTAATCTATTAATTCCAACAACCACTTATGGAATTTCGATAAAAGCTGTTAAATGAAGGTATTTTAGATATTAAATAAGTGCAATGGCATGCACTCTTAGAGAGAGTTATTTAAATATTGGGTGTTAAAATATTTTTTAATAAAACTGTACTACCTTGCTTAGAAGAGAGGCAGTATTTCCATGAACATTAGAACTGAGAAAATAGCGTTCAAAATAGATTCCTATTTTTCTTCTGAATTAAGGTAAATTTAATGTTTTTTTCAAAATGAGCATGGAAAAGTACAGTGCCGTCTATAAGTATCGCCGCAGCTCAGGTTATGTTCGCCACCCATGCGAAGGTTGGTATTTATCATTACCTTCCTTTCAGAATCGTAGCAGGTATAGGCCTACCAGAGTAACCGTGTTAAGTATTGTTATGCATCTGTTTGTTACTGCTAATGAGTTGAAAACTGGAATAAGTATTTTTTTAAATTTTTTTTTATTCATTGTTATTACATTCATAATCAAATATACATCAAAAGATTACCCAAATGATCAAATGCTCGTATTCGGGTACAGTTTAGTAATTTATATTACACAATACACAATTAAATACAAATATATATAACATATAACAAAATATAACTCTAACTTAAAATCAGTACCTGGAAAAAAAGAAAGAACAGAAAAAATACAAAGTGGGAAGAACAAAATTGAAATCCTGTGGTGTAACTAATAAAATGGTTCCTTAAATATCTATTATTAATTACGGAGTGAAGTAAAATTTTTCATATACTTATCGAATTTTTTGCTTTTCATATTTACTATTTCTGGATGTGACCTAATTGTCAAGTTGTAGAGTCTTGGACCATAATGATTGCTATGTTTAGAGCCAGAAGAGGTGAAGTATTTTGGTTCTATTAAAGGCAAGGTAGTCGGCCGCGGTGGTCTAGAGGTAGGTCCAGAGGTCACGGGATCAAACCCGGCCGCGTTCGAAAGATTTTTCCGGACGTAAAAATCTTCCGGGAGGGACTTTAAGCTGATGGGCCCGTGTCGTAGATTTACGGCACGTAAAAGAACTTACTTAATCCTGTCCTCTTGTACCTTTCGGTGTCGAGGAGTTGCAGAGAGCGCGCCATTCTTTTCTATTCAGTGCCGACGTAAAAGAACCCTAAGCTTAAATTATAGCCTCTGGACAAAATTTCTCGGCCCTTTCACGTCCAAGTAATACCTTAGTTTCCGGAGGGGGGTTGTTTGGCGATGGGCTTACCACCTGTCCCTCTGCCCTCTCTCGGAAAATAAGCGTAACAAAATTCACATAGGTAACAGAAACCTCCACTTGGAGGCCCTTCGCCCCAACATAGGGAATATAGGAAAACAGATACAGATAGAAAGGCAAGGTTCTGTTTCTTCTTGTACTGTAGCTATGTGGATCAGATAGGCCTACGTGTACGTTACTGTACTAGTGAAAGTATTTTAGAAGTGTGACCTTAAAAATCTGTTCTACAGACGTAACATTAATTCCGAACCCTATTGATACTTAAGGAACTTTTGATCTCTATATATATATATATATATAAGGGGCTTTGTCCTGACTGACTGACAGAGAATCAACGTTGAGCCTAAACTATAATAGGTAGAGACTTGGAATTTTGACAGTACCTTCGTTTCGTAATGTAGGTGCTCACTAAGAAAGGATTTTGAAAAATTTTGATTTTAAATGCCAAAATCAAATGTTTTTTAGTATACTTAATCCCTTTTTTACACAGAATTATGAAATCCAAATCACAGTTGGCATGGCAACATATTGTTGCCAGTGGGTCTTAAATGGGTTTGGAAATAAATTCTGTTTAATTTCATCCCCAAAACGGTTTTATGGTGACATGAGAGTAAGAAATAAAAATTCTCTGCAACGATAATACAATTTAATGTTACCGAAATTTCTGTTTCTTCTTATTTGAACCCCTACCAGGCTTGCTGTGTACAAGCGATGGGATGCAAAATTCTACATCCTCTATGAGCCATAAAAAGCTATATCAAGCGTTTTCTGAGGGAGTAGTTTGAGTGTGATAAGTCGTTCTTCCTATTTCAAATTCTAATTATCTATATAAGGACCTAGAATTAAAAAAAAAAAAGAAAGTCCTTCATCAGTTAATTTCCAATTACAAAATAAAAAACCCGGGCGACGCCGGACCTTTTAAGCTAGTAATTTAATATAACAATTTCACGTAGAACACTGTTCTGTGAAACTAAAATAAAACTGACTTCTAACTACCTTCTACATTGATTGATATAAAACCTCTAATACTCTGAACATGGGGATAAAAGCTTCTTTAAATGTAATTATTTATGAGTTTTTATCTGTTAAATTATAAACCTGGTTGTTACGTCGTTGTTCACCAGAGAGATGGAAATCTCCACTGATAGCTTTCCCGTATTTTGTAATCACTTCCTGCTTTTTGAAATAAATCACTGCAACTTGTTCATTTGCTGGAAAACAACTCTAGCTTATTTATTGCTTGTATTTAAATTCTCATTTTAACAGGCACGTTTATCATCCAACGACTCTGGCTAATTGGTGTCTAGACCTCTTTACTTAATTATTGTCATAACAACAAAGCAATTACTTAAGTCACCTAAATGAATTAGACAAAGTTTATTATTACATGCATTTCTTAAAGTAACTAGGTAGGTAGGTAGGTCGCGAAACTAAGGTTACGGAGCCAGTATCCATATATAGTACTTATAACCAGAAGAACTTTTACCTTTTTTTGGCGCCCTGTTAGAAAGTCCGTTACGACCTGGCTTATAAGTAGACCTGGGATTTTAGGCTCTAAAAAATTAATTTTAGGCACCTAAAACAGACTTTCAAAACAAGTAAATAGCCTTTTAGAAGAGAAAATAGAAACTAAACTAAACTCCGTGGCGCTACATCCCTGGAGGGACTTGGCCTACCACCCGACCGCTGCGTCATCTCCCGTAGGCAGATGGCAGGATTGGGGGCATGTGGTCAGCATGCCGACACCCGCGGCCGTTAATGGTGGTTTTCTTGACCGGAGCCGCTACTTCTCTATCAAGTAGCTCCTCAATTTGAATCACGAGGCTGAGTGCACCCCTACCAGACCTCCTTATCTCAGAAAAATCCGAGGAGGTATCGGGAATCGAACCCGGGCCGACGGATCTGTAGTCAGCGACGCTAACCACAAGACCACGCCGGCGGACTAGAAGAGAAAATAGGCACTTAAATTATGCTTTAAAAATGTGTAAATAGATAGAAAATAGGCTTTAAAATATTACAATATACACTTAAACTGTAACTTGATCTTTTCTTTTACTGCAAGAAACGTGGTAGGCCTATACCTATTCTTAACAGAATTAACTGAAAAATTAGGCATCACGAACTATATTCATTTAAACAGATGTTTTTTGACTGGTGACTTTACACAGTAGTCCTTCCCCCTTAATCCTCCCCCTCCAGCGTCAGTCAGCATTTCTTTAGCGACAATTGTTTGGAATAATCAAGTTTCTGTGAAAAACCCACCTCTGCTGTTCTGCTTTTCATTGAGGGATGTCCATTGTAAGATTGTAAAAATTACAAAAGTTGAATTTTATTTTAAATTTACAAAATAGGCATTTTAAGCACTAAAATAGTAAAATAGGCTCTAAAGGTCCAAATAGGCATTTTAGGGCACTATAAAACTCTATAAATGTAAGTGATTTATCATGAAACAACCACATATTTAAAATTTTTCATGTTATGTCATAAGGAACAAAATAGGCATTTGCCTTAAAATCCCAGGTCTACTTATAAGGTCACTAGCATAAAAAGCCCGGCTTCGCCCGGGTTTTGTATTTTGTAATTGGAAATTAACTTATGAAGGACTTTCAAATTATAGGTCCTTATATAGGTATTTAGAATTTCAATGAAGAACGACTCATCACAGACAAAGTATTCCCTCAGAAAACGCTTGGTATAGCTTTTTATGGCTCATAGAGGATGTAGAATTTTGCATCCCATCGCTTCTACACATCAAGCCTGGCAGGAGTTCAAATAAGAAGAAACAGAAATTCCGGTAACATAAAAATTGTATTGTCTTTGCGGAATATTTTATTAAAAAGTAATTCATTATAACTTTTATACTTCCCTTCCCAAAAACCTGCGATATAATATATATACATACATAACTTCTGCAGAAGACTTGCTGGGAGGTGCTTAAAAAAGCACCCTACAGCCCGGACCTCACTCCCAGTGATTTCCATCTTTTCCTACACCTCAAGAAATGACAGAGAATGACAGACAGGCGGACATGGTTGCCATACAATAGTTCAAATCCCAGGCGGCAGACGTCTCCTACACAGGTATTCAAACGTTGGTCCCACGTAATGAAAAAGTCTCAATTCCCTTGGCGAATATGTTGAAAAATAGCATTGTATCTGTTGCGATAACCATTTCCATGAAATTGTGTTTTGTTTCTGTAAACGGCCCAAGGGAAGCTTACTTTATGGACGGCCCTCGTATTTTAAAATTAATATAGTTATCTACTTGGAGACTTTAATTGGTATTTAGCCTACATTATGTATAGATTTAAATAAATGCCTGTTGTGGGCTTACTTGAGATTACGACATGTGAGAGTTGCTTCGATTTTAATTTTATGCGTGAAAAACCGTATAAATAAAATATTTTTACACTCATTGGAATGAGTTTTAATGGCTATTGCTGTACATTATACTAATTACAGTTTTGTAATGTCATGAATATTTTGCTCCTTCGGGTGTCAGTCATTTTGAAGTGAAACTTCTTTAGGCGCGCTAGGAGTAAATCGAGAGCTAACCCAAAGTGGCGTTACAAAGAAAATCGCCACGAAAGTAGCGGGCCTGTGTGGGACTGCACAGAAAACAATCAACTCAATGAAATTAAAAAAATTAAAAATCCTAAATTAAAAACAAAAAATCCAAAATAAAAAATCCAAAATGCCAAAATTATAAACACAGAAATCCAAAATTTAAACTACCGGTATCTAAAAATCCCAAATGTAAAAATCGAAAATTAAAAAATAAAAATAATAAAAAATTTAAAGATCCAAAATTTTAACAAATCCAAAATTAATAAATCTAAAATACAAAATTTAAAAAATCTAAAAATCCAAACTCAAAATATCGAAACTCCAAAATTAAAAAAATTAAAAAATAAACAAATTCAAAGATCCAAATTTAAAAAAATCGAACATTAAAAAATCCAAAAATAAAAGATTCAAAGATCCAAAATAAAATAATTAAAAAATTCAAAATTCAAAAAGTCCATAAACCCAACATTTAAAAAGTCCATAAACCCAACTATTAAAAAGTCCAACAATCCAACATTGAAAAAATCTAAAAATTAAGAAAATCCAAGTTTCACTTCTGTCGCATAGCGTTCCGCGCACCCAATTAAAGTAAAAAGAAGAAAAATTGGATATTGAAATTGATAGGTGACAGCATGACGTTTTATCCTTAAAGCAGTGCGCATTATAACACACTAAATGAACTCAATTTAGTATAATATTAAAAACTCTTTTTAAATACAGATTATTTATTGTGCAGTTTGAATTGCTGCTTTCAAGGCTTGAAAACAAAAAACAAAAAATTGACTTAAAAACTTACAGGAATCTTAACTCACTCAGTTTCGCATATAATATGCAAACGTGTGCCGGACCGCGAAGAAAATATTTAACATAGTGATTAAGCTCATAGTTAATCTTGTACTCTATCCTGCAAACTTTACATGCATTAAAAATTTTATTTCTAATTGTTTTCCAGAATGGTACTTTCTAAGATTGTACGGTGAACGGGGAAAATGCCAGTCCGTCTATCCGTGTGTCTGTGCGCGCAATAACTCGAATACCCTTTACCAGACTTTCACGAAACTTTTAGTAAGCTTATACGCACTTATAACGTCCATAGGACGAACGCTATTGATTTTGGACGAAATCGGTTGACCGGTACCGGAGGAACGAGTAATATTGAATGAATGAATGAATGATTTATTCTTGTATCTGGAGTTGTACAAATGATCACCCCTGGTGTTACAGAAAGTTTTTCACCAAAGGGCGTCTGCATACAAAAAACTCATATATCTGAAATCAGTACTACTACTAATAAATGTTTACCTTTTGTAAGTATATCCACTTACCATTTCTAACCAATTTCCCTTAAGCAGCTAATTTGTTTTTCCCATTTTATTTTGACTATGTATAAAAAAATTCCCAGTTCCTTTAGTGTTTTTGTGTTTTTTGTGACAGATAATTTCTTATATGCCACCTCTTTATTTAACTTTAACATTTTTTTATTTAAAAACTTATGTCTTAGTGTTTCAGTTTCGGGACAACTTAAAATTATATGCTCTGCATCTTCATTACTAAGACATAATGGGCAACGGCCTTTCTCGAAGTTTCTTCTTGCCCCTCTAAGCTTTCATATCCCTAATCTCCACCATGCTAGCCCAGCTTTTTGTTTCTTCGAGCAATCATTCACATAATTTTCCATACCCCACATTTCCTTCATTTTGATGTAGAATACTAAAGATTTCTTTTCCCTCATTACGGCAAAATGGTTCTGCCTTTGTATATCATTACATCTTTTAATAACTATTTTTGAAATCACATTGATGTTTTTCTCCTCGTTCAATACTGAATTCCATATCCACTTTAATCCTATCTCATCTAGTGTTTTCCTAATGTACTGTATTATGTGGAACGAGTAATATTAATGGTTTAAAAACAGGAAATCAAAACTATACTACAAAGCCGTGTGGCTAACTCAGTGAAATAAATGTATGCCAACTTCCAAATCAGCCAGAAACTTTATATTGGCTAATACCTTGTAAGAACAGAAATATTCCAAACGATCCTTTCTTTATTTTTTACCCCCGATAAAAACATTCAAAATGTTGGACGCAACTTCAAGGTCTATGAAGGTCTTCTTGGACGCTTATATCAGTGTACCTGATTTTTTTATATTATCCTATAGTACACATTACACATGGAAGGGTTCAAGCTCATCACTAAAATCAAACTTTGGCAATGGAAAAATGTCAAATGAATGACTATTTTTTGAAACATAAAATTAATTTAAATTTTATTTTAGTTAATAGCAATGTTGTTCAACTCCTTGAAATTTGGACGAAATTAGTCTACAAGGCTGCTTTCATTAGTTCCATTTAGAATTTAGATCACTGTGCAGAAAATTCAGCCAAAAATTTTGTCCCTTTGGCTTACATGATTTATTTAGTGTAGGCCTATTTACGAGGCATTTTTTTTTATTCTAAGTACCGATATTTAAAAAAATAATAATAACATAACTTTATTTTCGAAATACTTGATTGTCATTCATCCCTTACACCTTACACTACTTCTTCACTTAGTCACCGCCGTTATTCAGGCAGTTGTGGTATCGGAAAACTAATTTTTGTATTCCTTCGTCAAAGAATGATGCCGCCTGTAGCTGTGATGAAAGCCAAATCTGCACTTCTTGTTTCACATCATCGTAGTTGAAATGTTTTCCACCAAGGATTTTCGCAGATGAAGAGACTGATGAAAATCGTTTGGTGCCAAATCCGGATTGTAGGGAGGGTGGTCGAATTGATCCCAACCAAATGATGCGGTCAGATCTTGCACATTTTCACAACCTCCGTTAAACTTTTTAATCTATCAGTCATTATTCTGTTCCCATAAACCTCACAAAATGTTTGCTGGCGGTAGCATTAAAAGAAAAAGCGAATAACTGATCTGACTTCACAATTATATGCTCACACTGCGTCTGGCTTCCTAATGAATGAAGTGATCGCGCATGCTAAAAATTGCGATTGCAACGCTGCATCGGCAAAATATTTAAACGGTACTTACTTTAAAAACACTCCTTAAAAATGTGTTAAAAATCTCAAATTAAATAACTTATGTTAAATTTAAGGTCGGGTTTCACCTTACAATGAATTTGCAAGTATTTCAGATAAAAAAAAAAACTCCTAATATTCCTTAACTTCTGATAGCCTACATAAATGTTCCCCCAAAGGGAAAGTCATTCGCTGTTGGTTTTATGTGCATGTCCAATCTTCACACCGAGATAAAAAGCTCGCATCTTAAGATTGTGACGCTGGTCCATCCCCTTTATACAGGTGTGGGCATTAGCATCCCCGGCGTGTTTTCCAGAATTTAGACATTGTTCCAGAAGATAAGAGAGTTTATCTGATGAAGTAACAAGCGAATCTGACTGGTTTATGTCACGGACAGGTGGATAATGTGGGTGGCTCAGGCACTTAAACCTTGTACATTTAAATTTCCCTGATCTGGCAGCAGCGATATGGCGGGTCATGCATTATTAAAGCTTATACCTGATCGGGTTGACGATCCAGGAGACTGGGTCACTTCCTTGTCGCATAGCAACTGTTCACGCAAGCTAAGTGTTTTTTCCAGCATATTTATTATGTGCAGTAAATAGTTTTAATTCAAATCATCCGCCAGGTGTTCTTGCGCCAAGCATTAAGTTGAGTAGGCGTATATTTCATCATATCCTGATCACGAGTTCTTGTGTCGGGTATTCCCTCTTTAAAGACGCCTTAAAGAGCGTCAGGAAGCCTCATCAGTATTAAGCCTGCAGTTACACGATCAAGTCACGGTCTGACACTGCTCCGGTTCTAGTAACAAAAGCCAGTTCGCGCTCTTTGTATTTTCACTAGAAATCATTGGAATAAAACTTTCTTATAAGTTTTATTAATTTCAAGTAAATTACTTATACATAATTTACTTATTCGCCGTATTATAAGTTCATTAGATTCACTTATTAGTTCCAAGTAATTAAATAGCGTGTGACGTCATCACTCACCAAGAAGCTATAAAACGTGAACAATCAAGTGTTAATAACTTAAAATACATACATTCTACTGCAAAATTTATTACCGTTAAATTGAGATATAATTCATTAGTAAATTACAAAATTTACTAAATTACTTCTAGTGGTGCAATCTGGTTCGCGCCAAATTCCAATTCATTGTTTCAAGTGTTTATTCAATTAATATTCAGTGTTCAACTATTATTTCTTCGAGTGGTTACAAGTATTAATAAAGTTTAAGTATTTCATTACATTCTAGATTGTTTAACCAATATGTTTCCTTTGATCTCTGTACCAAGTGACCTCGTGATATAGTCCCTTCTTGCTCTAAATGGTCCTCCGAAATCTTATACTTCTCACATGTGCATTGTTTCATACTTACTTGAAGCTACCTTATTAAGCTATCCTGCATTTATCCATCTCACGTATATCATCGTCCAATCCCTAACATTGGTCCTCTCACGAGCCTAGTCCCAAACATTGGTCCTTTACCGGGCAGGATCATATTGGTACAATCTTATTTATTGCATACTTGTATTCGCAAATACCGTTTCTCGAGTTCGTCTCATTCATATGTGCTTCCGCGTCGGTCAGTTCGTGAGTTCCAGCAACCCTGAACTTCGCATCGAAGACAGCATCATGCAGCAGTGATTCGACTCATCGTGGGATTCCGGTCCTCAGTGAACATCAAGAAGACAGTGAACAGTTAATACATGCATTATCGTGCAGCAGTGGTAGAATTTCAAATCTTCAAGAACAAGTAATTTCCACATTTCGCATTCAAGATGGAAAGTGAATTGAAGGAATTAACGAAAAAACGTGCTTTTCTTAAAAGAAAACTTACGTACATTCAGAAGTACAGTGACAATATTACTGAAGAAGTTGATATATTTCGATTAAAAGTTGAATATGACACTCTTAACGAAGTGTGGCAAAATTATGAAGTGGTACAAACTCAAATTGAAGCTATTATCGAAGCTGAAAGTGAACTTGACATGCACGCACAGTATGACGAAGAGATGAATAACAAGTACAAGGTGCTAAAGGCTAAGCTTAGTGAATTGTTATTTCTACACGACCAACCAGTGCGTAGTGTAGGCTCTCATCACAGTCATCAATCTAATCACAGTGGTAATTCGCATCACAGGTGTCAATCTTCTACTTCACAATGCAACAATAGAAATATACAACTTCCAAGGATTCAAATTCCAGTGTTTAGTGGGGATGTGACTAACTTTAAACACTATCACGACACTTTCAGTAGCTTAGTGGTAAACAATGAATCGTTGGATTCCATCCAGAAATATCATTATTTGCTGAGTTCTCTGAAGGGGCAGGCTCACGCGCTCATTCAGAATCTTCCAGTCACGAATGAGAATTTTACTATAGCATGGAACTTGGTGTGCTCTAGATATGATAATACTCGAGTTATTGCCACAGCTCACATCAAAAATCTACTTTCATTACCAATAATGAAAGATGAAAATGTTACAGACTTGCGAAACTTATTAAATCAGTTTCAAAGCAATCTTAACGCCATCGAAGCTCTCAACATTGAAATCCCATTACACGAAGTCATGTTCATTCAATTAATATTGGATCATCTTGGTGAAACTACACGCAAGGAATGGGAGAGCAAAATTGACTCACAAAGGTTCACACCGCTTCAAGAGTTGATGAACTTCCTAGAAGCCAAGGCTCATTCTTTAGAAGTGCTATCCAATTCTAACAATGTGCCAAGCCCATCCAAGGAAAAAAGTGAAAGACATACACAAAAGAAATCTGTAAAAACGACTCGTCAATCTTATGTTGCCATCAAAGGTGATACATGTCCTTGTTGCAAGGAAAGTCACAATTTATATAAGTGCGACAAGTTTTCACAGTTGAGTGTAGATCAACGTTGGGATTTTGTGAAAAGCAAAGGTTTATGTGCAAACTGTTTCTCCAACGGTCACAAAAGAGACAATTGCAAAATCAAGTCATTCTGTAATTGTGGAAAGGCTTCACACAGCAAACTGTTACATAATAACACACGAGACAGTAAAAAGGCTCCTCGACAACCACATCAACCGTCTGAATCTACAGATAATGTACCTGCTAGTTATTGTTCGATAAAAGAAAATTCCAACCAAAGGGAGATTTTATTAGCAACAGCAGCAGTGCATCTTGAAGATAGACAAGGAAATTTAGTGTTATGCAGAGCGTTACTGGACTCAGGAAGCCAATTGAACTTCATAACTGAAGGTTTAGCCAAGAAGTTGCAGCTGCCAACCACAGATGTCGACACTCAGATACGAGGTATTAATGGCACCTCTTCTTGCAATCACAGTGTTAAGGTTAATCTGCGATCCAGAATCCAGAATTTCCAGGCTGAAATGAGTTGTCTAGTAATCCCTCACATTGCAAACAAACTTCCTTCAGTCCGTATAGATCCCAAACATTTCAATATTCCTAGTGAAATAACATTAGCGGATCCTAAATTCTACATCCCTGGTGATGTCCAAATCCTCATTGGTGCTAGCTTGTTTTACCAACTATTCACTAATGAAAGAATAGTCATTCCTAATAACCCTATTCTTAGTAACACGGAACTAGGTTGGATACTTAGTGGAACTATTCCCAAGAAAGCAATTAAATCCAAGAAGGTCACATTCGCTCAACACAATTTATTTGTGACTGTTGATAATGTTGATACACAGTTAAGACGATTCTGGGAACTAGAAGACTTTCCTAAACCAGTGTTTACTAAAGAAGAAAGGGAATGTGAAGAGCACTTCGTACAAAACACTATTCGTGCAGAGGACGGTGCTTTTGTAGTGAAATTACCCAAGAATCGATCTCAGGACTCCTTGGGCGAATCCAGACCACAAGCCGTAAAACGCTTAGAGCATCTGGAGCGAAAATTCCAAACCAATTCTGTCTTGCAGGAAGATTACAAAAAATTCATGCAAGAATATGAAGAATTGGGACACATGAAGAAGGTTTCACTTCCACAGCCAGGTGAAAAATGCTTCTATTTACCACATCATGCAGTAATCAAGCCCTCGTCTACTACAACCAAGACTAGAGTTGTGTTTGACGCTTCTGCAAAAACATCTTCAGGCAAGTCCCTAAATGACATTCTGAAATTAGGGCCTACAGTGCAAGATGACCTATCATCAATTATAATTCGTTTTCGAACATATAAGTATGCGTTCTCAGCTGACATCTCTAAAATGTACAGACGCATTAAAATGAACGAGATTGATCAAAATCTTCAAAGGATTGTGTGGCGTTCCAGCACAGATGAACCCATACAAGATTATGCCTTAACTACCGTGACTTATGGTACTAAATCAGCTTCATTTTTAGCCATAAGATCCCTGCACCAGCTGTCAATAGAAGAAGAAGCTAAATACCCTCTCGCTTCACAAGCAGTCAGGACTTCCTTCTATGTAGATGACTGCCTGGCAGGACATAATAATCTTCAAGAAGCGCTACGCCTTCAAGAAGAATTAATCCTCATGCTTGACAGTGGCGGATTTCCCTTGCGAAAGTGGTGTTCCAACCATGAAGCATTGCTGGAATCTGTACCATCATCTTATCGAGAGACCCAGTTGCCTCTGTCTCTTGACAACATTGAAAATGCACATGCCCTTGGTTTACTATGGCATCCTGCAACTGATAACTTCCAGATTCAATCCCATCCTTCTCTCCAAACTCATACTCGAGTTAAACTTACCAAGCGTACTATCCTATCAGTCATATCATCCATTTTTGATCCTTTAGGCCTTGTCAGTCCTATGGTTATCAATGCCAAAATCTTCATGCAATCATTATGGATTGAAAAACTTGACTGGGACGAGGAGGTAGCTTCACACATAGCAGAGAAATGGATTGAGATCTGCGACATTTTAGGTACAATACACACGATGCGTATTCCACGATTTGTTCTCACACATGGTACCCTTCAAGATATACAGATCCATGGCTTCTGTGACTCTTCAGAAAAGGCCTACGGTGCATGCATATATCTCCGTTCTGTGAACATTGAAGGTGAAGTTACAATTAACTTGCTATGTTCCAAGTCTAAGGTTGCCCCTCTTAAAAGGCAAACCATTCCACGTCTTGAACTTTGTGGAGCATTGCTGTTATCTAAACTGTACAACAAGGTGTTGAATGACCTTAACATTCAAACCTCACAAAATTATCTATGGTCAGACTCAGTTATTGTTCTGTCGTGGATAAAATCAGATTCACGAACATGGAAAACATTTGTGTCCAACCGTGTGTCGCAAATACAAGAGCTTTCTGAAACAGCAGCCTGGCGACATGTTTCTACAGACAACAACCCAGCTGATCTCGTTTCAAGAGGTGTATATTCTGAACAATTGTCTGATATTGATTTGTGGTGGCACGGTCCTAAGTGGTTGGCTCATAACACAACATTATGGCCGGAACAGCCAAAACAATTAAGCCCTCCAGATTCCTCAGAGCAACTTACTTCCATCTGCATGGCAGCTACTGTAGTAGAAGATAGTTTTATTACAAGATTCTCTAATCTCAAGCGCTTGCAGAGAGTTACTTGTTATATGTATAGATTTATTTCTGCCTGCCGCCATGAAAACAAATATCATGGACCTCTCGCAGCAGAAGAATTACAAAATGCTCTACAAGTTTGTGTTAAAATTGCTCAGAAAGAAGCTTTCTCTCAAGAGCTGAAAGATCTTAGCAACAACAAACAAGTTTCAGTGAAAAGCTCTATCCATGCATTAGTTCCATTCCTAGATCAGAACAACGTTATAAGAGTGGGTGGACGGTTGGAGAAATCAGATCTTACACATGATGCAAGACATCAGGTTATATTGCCATCCCGACATCATTTAACAGTTCTGATTGTAGAATATGAGCATCGCAAGCTATTACATGCTTCGCATCAGCTGCTTACAGCTTCATTACGACAAGCCTACTGGATACCTAGTATTCGCAGAGTAGTAAAATCTATTTTGCATAGATGTCTCACGTGTTACAAGCTAAAAGCAGAAAGTTCTCAACAGTTAATGGGAAATCTTCCTAGCTATAGAATAACTCCTGCTAGACCTTTTCTCCGCACCGCAGTCGATTACGCTGGACCCTTCAACATAAGATATGGGGCTCCACGCAGTAAAACTACTGTAAAGGCTTACATCGCTATTTTTGTCTGCTTGGTAACAAAGGCCATTCACATTGAGTTAGTTTCTGATCTAACATCAGATGCCTTCATAGCAGCCCTACGAAGATTTACAGCACGTCGAGGACTCTGTAAAGAAATCTTCAGTGACAATGGCACTAACTTTGTTGGAGCAAACAACAAGTTAAGGGAGCTCAGATTGCTATTGCAGTCAAGAGATTTTCAAACTACAATTCAAAATTTCACTGCAAACCACGATTATTGCTGGTCGTTCATTCCTCCAAATTCTCCCCATTTCGGTGGTCTGCATGAAGCAGCAGTGAAATCTATGAAGTTTCATCTCAGGCGAGTTATGGGAGCTCAAATTCTCACATATGAACAGCTTTCTACGCTTCTATCTCAAATCGAAGCTTGCTTGAATTCTAGACCACTTGTTCGTCTAAATGATGATCCAGCTGACTTGTCATACCTTTCTCCTGGTCACTTCTTAATTGGAGAACCTCTCATATCTCTACCTTCACAGCCTCCTACGGAAGATAAGAAGTACTTAGAAAAATGGCAGCTGTTACAAAATCATTTGCAACACATATGGAAACGCTGGTCATCCGAATATCTTCACTCACTACAACAAAGGCAGAAATGGACCTGTTCCAGTGACAACATTCAAGTTGGTACTGTCGTCATCTTGAAGGAAGACAACATTCCTCCTCTTCAATGGAAGTTAGGCGTGATCACCGCTACTCATCCGGGAGAAGACGGCTTGGTTCGAGTGATTACTGTGCGCACTTCCAGTGGCGAATATAAGCGGCCCATAGTCAAAGTGTGTCCTCTACCCCAAGACGAGTAGCATATGACACTTTCTATGATCTTATATTCAAGATTCTCCACTTGAAGTCCATTTCTCATCTATTTCTGTAACAAATCGTACTCTTGCGAGATGTGTTACATGCATTTTTCTTTCTATCAATCTTGCTATTTGAAAGACCTCTCTCTGGTTTTCAGTTCAAGAGTTTTGACCTACGCTAGCTTGAATTTCTTCATGTTGACATTCAGTTCAAGGGGATCAAATGCTTTGTCGATGATAAGCTCCTTGTCTGTTGTGCATTTACTCATTTATAGCATTTGCCTTTTGCTGCATAGGTGAGTTACTCCTTTGTAACACTTTCCTTTTGCTGCGTAGTTGAATTACCTTATATGCCAACAACATTCAATAAGCAACACGTCCCATTTCTCCCTTGTGCTTGTATTATTGGTGTTTTGGTTTCCCTTATCTACATTAGTCCTCGGTCATAGGATCGCAATCCTAGCCACAACTACTACATGGTTTATAGTCTTTGATCTTGACGTATGATGTCTGACTCCTAATCCTCATACATTAGATTACTAGGCGAGCCACTACTTACTACATGGGTTTATGTGCTTTGAGCATACTGTATGACTGATCATAATAATTGTCATACTTATCTTTGAAGTTCTACTACACTTCCATTTTCTACATTCTATGGTTACTTATGAATTATCGTTATCATTCATTGGAATTCTCTATCACCATGTTCTTGATAATTGCCTACATTCTTTCATAATTATCATGTATCTTTTCCTTATTCCAATGCATACTCCGATAGCTATGTTCAATCCTATTTATCTGTTGAAGCTTTTCTTTGTGTCGCTGCTCGTCTTGGGTCACACTTGGCTACCTTCAAGACGTCTTCAGCTTCACTTGAACTCACATGTCTACGTATCTCCTCTGATGTATATTGTGTGTCGTGTGCTTATACGTAAATAGTGAAATCAGTGCTTTTTATTCAATATCATATTCTTTCAATATATGTAAGAAGTAATTTTCCAATACATATCACATGTATACATCCAATTAGAGTCAGTGCTTGTTTGTGTACATACAAGTGTCTCTCTATTATAGCTTGCCTTCCTGTTATGTTTTTATTGACGTTAATAGTCAATGGCGCGGAGTATGTTCACGCAAGCTAAGTGTTTTTTCCAGCATATTTATTATGTGCAGTAAATAGTTTTAATTCAAATCATCCGCCAGGTGTTCTTGCGCCAAGCATTAAGTTGAGTAGGCGTATATTTCATCATATCCTGATCACGAGTTCTTGTGTCGGGTATTCCCTCTTTAAAGACGCCTTAAAGAGCGTCAGGAAGCCTCATCAGTATTAAGCCTGCAGTTACACGATCAAGTCACGGTCTGACACTGCTCCGGTTCTAGTAACAAAAGCCAGTTCGCGCTCTTTGTATTTTCACTAGAAATCATTGGAATAAAACTTTCTTATAAGTTTTATTAATTTCAAGTAAATTACTTATACATAATTTACTTATTCGCCGTATTATAAGTTCATTAGATTCACTTATTAGTTCCAAGTAATTAAATAGCGTGTGACGTCATCACTCACCAAGAAGCTATAAAACGTGAACAATCAAGTGTTAATAACTTAAAATACATACATTCTACTGCAAAATTTATTACCGTTAAATTGAGATATAATTCATTAGTAAATTACAAAATTTACTAAATTACTTCTAGTGGTGCAATCTGGTTCGCGCCAAATTCCAATTCATTGTTTCAAGTGTTTATTCAATTAATATTCAGTGTTCAACTATTATTTCTTCGAGTGGTTACAAGTATTAATAAAGTTTAAGTATTTCATTACATTCTAGATTGTTTAACCAATATGTTTCCTTTGATCTCTGTACCAAGTGACCTCGTGATATAGTCCCTTCTTGCTCTAAATGGTCCTCCGAAATCTTATACTTCTCACATGTGCATTGTTTCATACTTACTTGAAGCTACCTTATTAAGCTATCCTGCATTTATCCATCTCACGTATATCATCGTCCAATCCCTAACATTGGTCCTCTCACGAGCCTAGTCCCAAACAGCAACGGAATGACGGCCGTCGGAAATTATTGAGAGCGGCCAGTGTCTCTGGGATTACCGTGCTGACACTAAAGGAGGTCTAAATCGCCCTAAATGGTGACAGTCTGTATGGACGAGCTGCCTTTGTGGCTTAATTTACATGAACGCCTACGATGGCTCACCTGCATATCATTTTCACCAAGCCTATTATTTTGTTCTCCGTTATCAGTTCGCATCTATTTTTCTTCAGTATTTTTTCTTTCATTTCATTAGCATATGATTGTTGTTTACATTGATGTTGATGATTAATGTTGTTATATGAGAATGCAATCAGTGTGAAGATGAAAACGGATCAAATTAAGTACTCATATTGTAAACCTAGTAACGCCAAATTTGGGCCAAACTGGTTACATGTAAAATACGTAATGTAGAAAACTGCTTTGTACATAATGATGTCTCTCTCTCTCTCTCTCTCTCTCTCTCTCTCTCTCTCTCTAATCCTATGCCCCCATGTGGGGGCGAAGGGCCTCCAAGTGGAGGTTTCTGTTTACCGAAGTGAATTTTGTTACGCTTATTTTCCGAGAGAGAGCAGTGGGACAGGTGGTAATCCCATCGCCTCTCAACCCCCTCAGGGAACTAAGGTATTACTTGGACGTGAAAGGGCCAATAAATTTTTTCCAGAGGCTATAATTTAGGCTTGGAATTATTTTACGTACCGTAATTCTACGGCACGGGCCTCCCAGCTTAAAGTCCCTCCCGGAGGACTCCGTGCCCAGGATTTTTACGTCCTGAAAAACCCTGCGGACGGGTTTGATCCCGCGACCTTCGGATCTAGGGGCGGGCACGCTACCTCTAGACCACCGCAGCCGACAACATATGATGAAATAAACTAATATTTAATTGATTCGCGAGAACGAAGTTCTAGCAAATTTATCTGATGAAACTAGTAATCTCGAGTAGGATTTATTAAGACTATTCCATGAATAAAATGTAACGGCTTTTGTAAATAGTAGTTTTTTTTAAAACTTGTTTTGTCATTCTTCTGCCCGCTGAGAGATCACGGCATACTAAATGAATGAACAGTCCATTCATCGATTCGAGTTAGGCCTACCAATGCTGTTGTTCCGGGCCAAGTAGCTGAGAATTAAAAATTGAGTTTCTAATTAAAAATATTCCAAATTAGAATTCTGTGTCAGCGGTTACAGTTATATCGTTAATGACCGTCGGTCGGTTGGTAGACCTAGTTCCTCAAGGGATGTAGCGCCAAGGAGTTTAATTTCTTTAGGTTGCAGCTTTAGTGCTTGAACTGTATTGAAAGTTTATAAAATGGAACAAAGTTAAAAATCATGTAAGGGTTTTTAGGTATTTTACGTTTATAATGTTAATTAGTATTTTTACGCGTATTTTATACATAACCTACCGAGATACGACAATGAATCAAAGGATCTTACTTGTAGATCTCCATTTTTAATGTGTTTTGGGGTGAAAAATATAATTTTTTTCGGAATTTTCCCGTCGATTAGAGGCTAAAAGCCGTATGTCAAATTTCAAGTTTCTAGCTTATCTGCAAGTGGTAAACATTAATGAGAAGGAATGAATGAATTTTGCCCGGTTTCTATATACTCGCGAAATACCTATGGGTAAATTATCCAATGGACAGAATTTACAGAAGAATAACTTTTACAAACTCAAATAATTTAAAGGTAACAATCACATACAATTGTGGCGAGTTTCTAGATAAATGTCCTCTGAGTAAATATGAAAACGACAGAAAAAAAATGTTCCTACAAAATCGGGCTAGATCTTTCCGAGGGTAAATCGTCGGGTTAATTTGTCCTTTCATGGATGGCTGGATAAAATTTAACCTCTCATAGGATCAATAATAACGAGAATCAAAGCCTTCTGAATTAAATTAACTGTACAACTCCAAGGCCTTCCTAATTATATCATTGTGGGTGATCAGGAACTAATTTGCCCATCGATAATTTACCCATAGGTATTTCACGAGTTTATAGAAACCGGGCATTAGTCATCTTGCTTTGTACTGATTGTGATGATTGCTTGTCGTTTTAATACGATATTTTTAGTCTCCCGTTGGTAAATACCTAATTCTTACTGTATTTTAACCTAGTAAACGAACAGTTTAAGTAATATGTCTTTGGCATCATAAGACAGGTCTCGTTCATTTATTTTCCACAGCCTCCTAAGACCGGAACGACTGTTGCGTAATACAAGACATATTGCATTCTAGGAAGAGAATTAATGAAGGAGGTCGCGACATGTGTCCATATTGCACGGAGCTGCTGTTTAGTGTTTACAAGAGTACATATCGGTTTTGCATTAGCTTAACAACCTGGGCGGAAGACTGCGGGCAGGATCTGCAGGAAGATCAATGTGTATATTGGCAACTCGCGAATGCGTCGTTATAGTTTGCAATTATTTAGCATTTGTTATGCATGGCCTGCTTGGTTCTCCCACACCAAGACAATCCAGTGCCTCCTGTCATCCACTGATATGCTTTTTACATACGTAATCCCACGAGAGATTAAGAATTTATCTGATGAAATTAGTACTCTCGAGTGGGATTTTATTATTCCAAGAAAAAAGTATTAGATTAATTTAATAATAAAATCAGGTAAACTGATGTAACAAAGTGCCAGTATGTTTTTGTTTAATCAGTTATGACTGCAATTATGATGTGCAGAATATGTTTTTTTTAAATTGATTTCCAAGTTAAGCTCCAGATTTATTCATTAAGCAGGGCTTATGGAAGAACAAAGGTCTAGTTTTTTTAATGAGATTAAAATCTCCCAGCATCACCTGAACTGTACAGATTTGAGATATCATGACAATCGCACACTCACATAAAAATACAAAAAAAAAAATCAAATTGGCCGGTATTGGGTTTTGAACCATGGACTCCAGAATGTGAGGCCAAAGCGTTACCATCTCGGCCACCGGGGTCATTTTAACGGTCTAGTTGGATAAGCGCATGTAAATCAATATTGTATTTTGTCATAGCTACCTGTATTTTAATTTCCAAGGCCTTATACGATCACAGTAAAACAATAGGCAGTGTTGTCAAGATAACTGATTTTCATTTTTTTTTATACTTTCTTTCGAATACGTATATTACCATAAAATAGGCACTAAATTGAGCATTACTCCGAAACAGGTCAACCGATTTTATCCATTATAAATAGACGTCTTCCCATGGACATTATAAATGCGTAGGCCTATACGAAGTTTCATAAATATACGATAAAGCGTATTTGAGTTATTGCGCCTTTAAAGTAGACACTAAATTGGGGTTTACTCCGGTACCGGTTAACAGATTAGGTTCAAATTCAATAGGGCACATCTCATGAACGTCATAAATGAGTATACCAAGTTTCATGGAAATCCGATACAGCGTATTTGAGTTATGGCGCCTTTCTATTAGAAAGGCGCCATAATCTATTAAAATAGGCACTAAATTGGGCATTACTGCGGTACCGGTGAACCGATTTGGTTCAATATCAATAGGGTTCTTCCCATGGACATTACAAATGTGTTTTCCAAGTTTCATGAAAATTCGAAAAAGCGTATTTGAGTTATGGCGCGTACAGACACACGGACGGACGGACGGACAGACAGACGGCCAGACATTTTTCGTCCCCACACACAATCTCATAAAGTACCATACTGGCACTTAATAATGAGTTTCTTGTGTTGATTAAAATCAAACTGCCACTGTCAGCTATCAAATCACGGCATATTAAAAAAAAATCGATAATCGATTGTGTTACCAAATGCTAACGGTGCTACCAACAGTGCATATGAGAAATAGTTAACGTATTAAATTAATATAGGCTAATATCAGAACAGAGCTGCACCGAATCGAAATTTTGTGATCAATTCACATTTAAATTGTTTACATTTTCAAATACGTCATGTTGTATAAAATAATGTGTTTTTATCCTGTTCAGTGGCAACAATACAGATATGTGGCATATTAATCACTGCATATTGATACCTGTATGTCTCCAGTAACAAGCTGAAGTGTTATCAGATAAAATTGCACCCTTGCGAACCTTTCAAGCATATTAATAGATAAACGACCGTGATTGGTCCGTATCCGAGGCGTTGCTAAACGTTATTGGTCAATATTAAATACGAGTCGTATGAATGAAATAGAAACTACCGCTTTGAGGTCTTCGTCGGCTGTGAACTCTTTTCCACCCCAAAAAGTCCTTCATTTTCGGAAACATGTGAAAATCGCTGGGTGCCAGGTCAGGGCTGTAAGGAGGATGTCCAAAAATTTGCCACTTAAAACGTCGAAGTTGTGCCTGTGTTTGAGCTGTCAAATGAGACCGTGCGTTGTGCATCAAAAACACCTTTCCAGACAACTTTCCACGTTTCTTGTTTTGGATAACGCGTCGTAGTCGTTGAGTTGCACAATAAGGCCTCTGCGTTTATTCCTTGCCTTCTTAGCAGAAACCCCAGGCTCAGGTCTTTGGCTGTAGAAGAGTATAAATCGGCATTGAATAATTGGTACCACGTTACAATAAATGGCTTGACAGCAATGCCGATTACTTTGAGAAATAGAGTAAGGTGCTGTATCTTTGTAAATAAAGTTTTGTGTTGATATCTTTCGTCATTATTTAGTTATGCCAAATCATACTTTACTTTCTGGACGACCGTCGTATGTTGTTTGCCTACATTAATATTTAATCTGTGCGAAATTCTAAGTGATGGCATTATTGATGCTCCGGGGGGGGGGGGTGTTTCTTCAGAAAAGATTCTTTCTTAAAATTTACCTTCGTTACATCATGTCACGTTGAAAAGTCTTTTCCGCCTATAAGAATATTCCTTCTGATAGACGTAAATGACCCCAGAAAATTTAGAAAGTTGTAATGCAGGTATTTCTTAGTAATTATTTTTCATTAAACATATGATATTAAATATTCTTATGACTTTAAATGCTTCGTTACATATTCCATAATTTTTCACTATTATATTAATGTACCTTATATAAATTTTCGAAATGATACTCCACAAAAAACCTACCCGCAGTTTCGAGTCTAAATTATAGCTACTCTCTTTGTCCTTACTCTTATGCACGAAGAAAGATGTGGGATCTCATTAAGACTAGGTGGAACAATCAGTGGCTATCTAGTGTTAAAGGAACAGTTACAAAAGAATTATTTTTTCCAAATATTGAATCCCGACTTCAAAGCAAAATTGAACCTGAATTTGTATTAACACAATTCTTGTCAGGTCATGGAATTTTTGGCTCTTACTTTGAAAGGTTTAATATTATAAGGGAGAATGGTTATTTATGTATTTGTAAAGAAAACCAGACCGTAGAACATCTACTTTTTGATTGCCCACTCTTTGAAAGGAAAAGATTTTCTTTAACAGGACACTTAAACTATTGTGGTGTTAATTATGATAAACCACTATTAAAAATGTTTAGCAAGGATTGTTGTTGTAGAGAATTTCACTATTTCATATGTTTTATATTTAAGAGTTTACGATAATTTTATTTAAACTTTAGCAAAACAGGCTACTCTAGTATACAAGATAACAGGTATATTATAAATTTTAATTGACATAAAACTATAGCCCTAATGTACCTTATGGTGAAATAGGGCTAAATGAAATTGTATATTAAATAAATAAATAATAAAAAACCTACTTCTGGTTATTACTTTTGTTTATCCTGCTTGGCATACGGCCCTTACGGCCCTTCAGTCTTTAGAGCCCTAATCTAAATTAACCTTCTTCGTGACGTAATAAATAATCTATTATTTAAATGGACCGGCATAAACATACACAGAAGATATAAAAAAATTTTTTATCGAAGAACGATAAAGAATAAAACAGATACATGCCTTATCAGATCACCAATTAATAAATTCTAGTCTTGAGTTCATAACTCAATGCAATATATCATGCTTTGAAAAGCTGATCTATAAAAATGTCTATCCCTAGTACATATTTCATATTGAACATCTCTATACCAATGCTAATGAAGATCACATAAATACGTCTAAGAATTTACTTACTAGCGACTACTTTTAACTCTGTAGAAATGGGAAGTAAAAGCTTATTTAATGAAGATATATTATTAAAAGCAGTGCCGGACGCAGAGGGGGAGATCGTAGTCTATAATAAGAACGTCCTTAGTGACCTTTTTTCTTTACGAAGTAGGCTATCTGCTAGATGTTGTTACAGTTAGTTTGTTATTTTTATTTTGTCAGGCTAATTTTATTGGAAAATGCATTTCGGCACATGTTGTGCCATCCTCAGTTCCTTGATATATTCAGAGAACTGCTCAGTCTGTGAGTAACGAAATTATTATTAAGTGCCAGAATGGTACTTTATGAGCAGGCTTTAAAACTTAGTACCCAAACCCACAGAGGGAGTTGATTCCGGTTACCAACAACCTGAGTATAGGGGGTGGAGGGTGATTGCGTAGGCTGATAAGACAGTCATTGATGGTAGTACCGAGAAGGGAATGCTCTTGTAGTACGGTGCCTCTCAAATTGGTCAACAGTGTACCTTGTCATTGTGCGTGTTTAAATTTATAATACGTGTTCGGCATGCCGAAAGTAAAGTGTTCTAAAACGAAAAACATATATTGAAACATTTGGGAGGGACTATTATACACAAACAGGAGAAAGTGTCGTTTTGCATGCTTGTAATGTGAGTTTAGATAATGAGAAGTTATTTTGTGGTCTTCCTATATCTGTATTTCGCTTTTGTTTACTATCACGTAAACTAGCATATGGTAGCTAGGGCATACGCCGAGCAAAGTCTGTACAGTACGGTTGCTGTTAACATATTCGATCGGGCACTAAGTTTTAAAGCCTGTTTATGAGATTGTGTGGGGGGCGGGAAAATGACTGTCTGTCAGTCCGTGTGCCTGTACGCTCGATAACTCAAATACGCTTTATCGGATTTTCATGAATTTTGGTATACACATTTAAAACGTCCATGGGATCAAGCATGTTTATTTTGGACCAAATCGGTTGATCGGTAACGGAGTAATGCCCAATTCAGAACCTATTTTATGGTAATATTAGAAACAATTCATCAAATTCAAATCTGTTTTCATGACAATATATTGTTTTACAGTGTTCATATACGGCTTTGCAATACAGTTACCTTTGACAAATAACACTACCCACATATTCCTTCACAATGCTTATCAAACAAGACTTTTGTTCTTTCATAAGCCCTGCTTAATGAATCGATCTGAAGCTTAACTCGGAAATCGATTACAAAAATAACTTATTTTCTGCATATCATAAATGCAATTATCACTGATTAAACAAAAGTATTCTGGCACTTTGTTATATCAGTTTACCTGAGTTATTTCAGTTCGCCCTCATAGGACTAATATGAAATTCATAAATACCTCTTCAACATAGTATGATTCCATTTTACAGTATTTTGTCAGTTTTCACTTTTATTTATCAGTGACATGTTACAATGAATGAAATAATCCTGCCTTCTCAGTTAGAATTTTTTTCTCTTTTTTTTCCAGGTAATAGGCCTACATATTGAATCGTGTTCTAAGGGTAGAGGGGTTGCAGACAGGGTGAGTATTGGAAATTGGAGTTGTATGTTAATTTCGACACACTCGTTCCTGGAATAGGATTTTCACCACACCCCATCCCCCTCGATAGAGAGGAGAAGGGAAAAGCTACTTTGCAGAAGAGAATATTACGTAAAACTTGCCGTTTTAACCGACCCCAAATAGCTGCATTGTATTAGCATTGCGGGCGATGGAAAGCAATTTCTGGAGGTGATTACAACAGCGTAAGCTTTACCTGGGGTTTTCCCATTCATACCAGCTGCAGTTTCTATTCTCCCTATACAATTACCCAATCTCGGCTGCCTAGAAATTTAATTTGCGGAATTGTAGCAGGGCTATTGGGAAATTATGTTGTAGGCATAGCTTTAGGCTGTCTGTATATCGGGGTATTGTTAAGGGCCTTTAGTTTTCTTGCAGGGTTTTATGAAGTGTGGATTTGAAGTAATTTTCCGATTGAGTAGGTCGTAGTTCGTAGGCCTTCAACCTTTTGCTTATAGGTAGGCTTGCCAGACGTCCCGGTTTTCAGACAAAATCCCGGTGTCCCGGCCGGTTTACTTCACGTCCCGGTAAAAATTAAATTTGATTTTCTAGATGACCAAAAAAGTATAAAAATAATTAACTGTGAAGGATTATTTAGTATAATTACGTTGTCATTTATTTCTGTACTGTATGAAAAGTGAAAATACTTTCTAAAAAGAAAAGTCATAGCCAATGAAAAGTACATGTAAATATTGTTCAAATTTTAATCCTCATTCAAAGTGTTTCTTCTTACTTAAGTAACTTTTAAATATTAACATGTTAGGAATAAAATGTTTAAATTTATTTGCTTATGTCATTTATTATTACCCCTGGTTTAGTTTTTATCAGTAACCATTTATTCATAGCATTTAGAATAAACTACCCTCTAAAACACTCTAAAAACCCGCCAAGGGTGTGTACCCTTGAATTCCCGCGACGCTGGGGGGCATTCCGGTGTCCCGGTTGAATATTTCAGAAATCTGGCAAGCCTATTATAGGGCACGTTTAAGATAGTCAGTATTATATCATTATTTGAACTTAATGGTAAAATTCACTTAATGATAAAATTATTTTTCCAGCTAATGTAACGTGTTTAATTGAAGGGTTCGGGGGAAGATAGTGCTAACCCTCTTTTTTGTAAAAGTTGAGATTCTTGCACTATTTATATTTTTTCTTAGTCTCTATTTATTCCAATGCTTCTGAGCATAGACTAAATTATTCTGTCAGTATGTCTTGTTAATAACATAATACATATCAGAAAAAAGATAAAAATAATATTTGCAGAGTTGAGCAAATTTAAAAAAATGTAACATCTAAAATGGGATTTGTCAGGTTTAGTTTTAGAAATACAGTGAACGCCGCTTAATGTAATCGCGGATAATGTTATCAGTCGGGTTATGTTATAACTTTTTACGGATTAATACTGATACACTGAAAAAAATGCTGTTTATTGTTAATCAAAGATTCGGTTATCACATTTTCCTTTTTGCGGCTTTATTTCCAAGTATTTCCAGTACCCAGCTCACAGCTGTGAGGGGGTTGTATCCTCTACTTTATCTTTTAAGTAATAAAGTACGTTTCACCCCTCAGTTTAGCTGCGGTTTTAATTTGTGAAGATTAGAGAGTTGACATGCAGTGATGGCAAGTCAGGTCAGTAGACATCCAAAAACCCTGTGAGAATATTTACTGATTGTAAAAATAGTTGCTTGAAGCTTAATACTGAGTTATGAGTGGTTCAATGATTCATAATTGTGTCTCAATGAATAGCTTTTAATTCTGTTTTGTAGTGTGTTAGTGAACAAATTACATTAGGCTACTGTTATAAATCGGTTAATACGATATCATCAGATATGCCGAATAAGGTTTGCTCTATATATTGATGATAATAATAAGTGAGTCCCTGAACTGCAAATAAAGAAATAAATGCAGGTCGTACCGCGAGGAAAACAATGCACTTGATCACTACATGCAGTGGTCTCAGGAAATAACTCATTCGCTCTCATTGAATTGTTTTTGCGCTATAAACTGGCTGCTTGCAGTTAAATCGACGGCGCTCGCCGCTTTGATTAAAGCAACCTGAAAACTTATACTTTAGCGACTACAACGGATATGTCCACTTTTTAAATTTCATTGTAACTAATGGCAACGATCGTTAAGCGGACATTGCCTTGTGTACGTTGGGATAGGTTATGTTTCTTTGCAGTCGATTTAGAAACTAATGTCACGTATGAAAATATATCGGTGGAGAAGTTCTAAAACAAACCTTAATGACAGCCATTCTTTTAAGGAGTCTTGGATTCTGCTAGGTCAGTTTGTCCTTAAACTACAGACAAAAAAATTGTTGAAGCAGGGAGGGCGAAGGAAATGCATTTTCAAATTAATTGTAAAAATGAAATAAAATTGTAAAATTGTAAAATATGGGTCTTGGATTCTGCTAGGTAAATTTTCCCTTAAACTACAGACAAAAAATTGTTGAAGCAGGGAGGGCGAAGGAAATGCATTTTCAAATTAATTGTAAAAATAAAATAAAATTGTAAAATTGTAAAATAGGGGTCTTGGATTCTGCTAGGTCAGTTTTCCCGTAAACTACAGACAAAAAATTGGATTGAAGCAGGGGGTCAAGGGGGAGGTACACATTTGAGGGCAAAGGAAATTCATTTTCAAATTAATTGTTTCTCCTTATGCTCTTGGTGAAATAATTTTCGATACATGCACGAGGGAGAATCAAATGAAAACCACAATTAATCTGGTGAACAACTCAATACGCGGACATTCACGGCCTCTTATTCTATATAAGCACGTGAAGTGAGAAATATGTATTGTTGGGCATGCTTACAGCAAAGAAATATCTGAGAGGAATATTCGATAAATTTCGGAAATTATTCTTAACGGCGGAAAGTTCAATAAACGTTTGCAGTCACTTGTTTTTTCTAATTTTTTTTTGTTAGTTTGTCTATAGCCTGCGTTTTTAGTCGCAACATTCAAAAAAGGGGCTATAAAGTATTTATGGCATAATTAGCGTAAAATTGTGAACAAGTGTATTCACAAGGGTATGTGAATACTGCTAATTTTTATTTGGGCAGAGGAAGTTATGTGATTTTCACATAAGAATTTTTCCCACTAATTTTCTGCAAGAAGAATGTTTGCTTGTACTTTATTTTTCTACATAGTCCCCTCCCAGTTCAATGCACTTATGCCATCAGATAGGAAGTGCTTCGATACCGCATAAGTGAAGTTGAGTGAAGAAACAGAAGTAATTATAAAAAAAATATATAATTTTAGAGTTAAATTGATAATGTGTTTCGTGGAGTGAGCAGAATGCCTTCCTACAGCCACAGGGAATTAAAACGAGATTATAAATGAAACGGACAAGTGAATAATAATTCATTGTGAACAAAAAAGTTGATGAACAATGCTTCGTTGTTTGTGGTGTGCACAAAATAGGGTTTTAAAGACGGTGTTGGCCACGTAGTAATTGACTACTTATAGTTAATATACATCAGCTAATATTTTAAACATTATTAAGACTACTCATTGTTAATAAACATAAATTCAGTGAGTCCCACGCAAGAGTTGGCCAATGACGCGGGTTTCTGCGTCGCGGCGGGCACAGCTCCAACTCCCGAGCGATCGGTTGAAATATCTACGCAAATAAAGCCGCGATCGGTGTAATGGTTTAGGTTCTCACAGTTACAGTTGGAATTACAATGAAAATGACCATGTATTTTATCACGAGAGATGTTAGAAATGTCCTCCTCTTGCCTCCACACAGCACTAGCACATTTTTAGGAAATTTTCTTTCAAGCACGTAAGTTCAGCTTCCGAGATAGAGTTCATTTCTCTTGTGATGTTGTCTTTAAGTGCTTCTAATGTATGGGGAATTGACCTATACACTTTATTATTCAAGTTTCCCCATAAATAATAATCACATACTGTTGATGAACAATTCTTCGTTTTTTGTGGTGTGCACAAAATAGGGCTTAAAAGACTGCGTTAATATGGCCACTTAGTAATGTGCAAGAAGTAGTGTGTTTCTACTTTCTAGCCACCCTGTATGTGAATTAGTGAGGCTGTAGCTCATTGATTTCGCGCGCTGAGTTATAGCAGGTAAGAAAGTTCCAGAGCGGCAGATATATTGGCGCGAACTTGCGGTGACACTTCCAACTATGCAGGGGTACTAATTTATACACTCCGCTTAAATTACTCGAGATTTAAATGGATGCGTCCGGGTTAAAATACTCAAACTGATCACAATATGATGTTAGAATCGGCAAAGAACCTAGAAATATTTCATTGGTTAGAAAATATACGTTGAAAACTTTTTTTTGCACGACTTAACTAATTAGTGGTGCTTACGAATGTTGTTGCCGTGGATCGTAAGTTGACATTCCCACATGCAATCTTGTTGCTATGTGCGGAAGACTTTCCGTGCTGTTATGAATTTACTTACGCCACACCTCATAATACAAGCCTTTATGGACAAGGCCTCCCAGGAGAAATATTCGGTTCGCATGACAACAAACACATGCGAATCACTTTCTGAAATAAACATCTATCTTCAAGAATGTATATACATAATATTTTCAGGTAATATCTCAATTAATATAATTAAATTGATATAAATAATCATCGTACCTTTATTTTGATATATTTATCGTAATACTACAATTTGTACAATTATTTAAAGAAATTCCTGCATACTTATTTACAAATATTCGGTTCACATAACTATAAACACATGCGAATCACTTTCTGAAATATAACATCCATCTTCAATAGTGTACATACATAATATTTTCAGCTAATATCCCAATTAATATAAATAAATTGATATAAATAATCATCGTGCAAAAAATGGCATGCAATACTCGTGCCGTAAGCGCATAACGGATCTCGGAAATTGAAAAAACTCGGCGCGAGAGCCTGGTTTTTTCAAACTCTTTCCTCGATCCGTAAACACCACTTACGGCACTTGTATCGCAATATACTATTACGAACTTCTAAATGCTAACTTTTACAACTTGTTTTGGTTTGAAGCTAAAGGGACTTAAAAGTTATATGCACTTTTAGGTTCAGAGAACCTCAAAATTCGTATTTATGTTAAAAGCTCCACGTGAAATGTCAGGGTGGAATACAATATTCTCCCTATCTTTGGTACGGGCAGATCAAGTAGAAGGTAAATTCTGACAAACGCCTACATAGGACTGGCTAGGCAGCACGCAATACTCCCGTGCTGGAGAAGTTGCCCGAGCGCGACAGGGGTTGTATGCGAAATGCGATATGCAGTACTTGTCTCTTACTGTACTTTGAAATAGATAATGTGTCTTGTAAGATACAATATTTGTCACGAGTTTGTAATTTAAGAAACGGAAAATAACACAAAATAAATTTTAAAAAATCTGATGTGAAAGTCACATAACTTCCTCTGCAAAAATAAAAGTTTGCAGTATTCAAATATCCTTATCCTTGTACAGAACGCAAGACACAATTTTACGCTAATTATACGATAAATAGGCCTACCTGATAACCTCTTCTTTGAAAATGATGCGAGTAATAAAAATGCAGACTATATTAGCAAACAAAAACAAGTGACTGCAGACATTTATTGAAACTTCCGTCGTTAAGAATAATTTCCGAACTTTATCGAATATTTTCCTCCATTGCATCTTTCTCACTTCATCTCTATACCGGTATATATAAAAGGCTTTGTCCTGACTGACTGACTGACTGACAGGAATCAACGTAGAGCCTAAACTATAACAGGTAGAGACTTGGAATTTTGACAGTACCTTCGCTTCATAATGTAGGTGCTCACTAAGAAAGGTTTTTGAAAAATTCTGACTTTAAATGCCAAAATCAAATGTTTTTGAGAATACTTAATCCCTTCTTACACAGAATTATAGAATCCGAATCACATTTGACATTAAAACATATTGTTGCCAGTGGGTTTCAGATGAGTTTGGAATTAAATTAAATGGAAGTTTGACAATTACAGTTGGCTTTGTCTATTTTTGTCATACCTTGAAATAAAACTTTCGCGATCGCTTGAATGTTGTAAGCCCTAATATGGTCAAACATTGTTTTATTTGGATGAAACTCACTATACAGGGTTTTTTTTGGACCAAGGAATTCGAATCTGAGATCGCTTTTACCAGGTGACGCTATCTAATCGTGGTATGTAGTCCACGTGAATTAGGTGTTAATAAATATAATGATTTAACTATTATGCTCTTAATTTTTAATTTTTGAAATAATTATCGCTGGCGAAGCCGCGGGCTCATGCTAGTAATGTATATTTATTTATTTTGAAAGACAAGTATGAATATGTTCATAATCTACAATATTTTTTCTCTTCTTCGTCGTTTTTCTCCATTCTTCCACCATTATCTCAGTAACTAAGAAAATGTTATTGTACAGTTGAAGTGAAGACAAAATGAACGTTTGCAGTTATGAAGAGCAACTGGAATGGATTACGAGTTAAATGACAATGGAATTCCGACACGAAGGCCAATAGTTCGTTTCCATTGTGTTAAAATGAGGAGACAATTCCGGAGATTTGCTAAATTGCACTTGAAACTAACTTCTTGGGGAAGATAATTTGCCACCAGTAGTGACGCAAACACTTCTCAAAGTCTGAATGACACAGGCACGCCAACATTACATTCCACACTTAGCTAACTTTCTTATTACAAGGTTAGCAATTCTTGCAAATCTCTAACTCCATAGTTGATGTAGATTTAATATCAGCGTTCTTCCATTATTACCAATAAAATGAATATCTCTCATGAAGAGAGTTTTCTGAGGTAGAACTGAAGTATCTAATTCAAAGAAAATGATTACGAAAAAAGAACGGATATATTTAAAGGAATGAAAGAAAAATAAAAGTGGAGTACTATGTTTTAAGAACAATTAAAAAAGTTCCTCGATTTCTAAAACAATATACAAACCTATGCCGGACTGAGGAGAAAACAGATAACACAATGATTGGCCGCTAAAGTCCAGTTTTTCGGCGTATACCATTTTTGGTCCATATTTTAGCCTATTGATCTCACACGTATTCCCCATTAATACATAAATAGCCTAATTATTGTTGTTTATATAAAACTGTCATTGCCATATAAACATTTATATATAGCGAAATTCTACCGGAATGTAAAAATGGTAAAGTGATCCCTGTATGGGCCATTGGAGACCCTTAGGGTTTACGTGAGGTTGAGGTTCCAAGATTGAGACATCGGCACTTCCTATCTGTTATTGAGGTGTGTTTATCAACTGTTTTTATTTTCCGCAGTGCTACCATCGAAGCAAACGTTTATAAAACTGAACTTTCATTTCTGAAGTGTAACTTCATTCAAAATAGATTGTTTTGCTTATCATCTATTGTATTAATGACTATACTGGTATTCATGGGTAAACATGCAATTGTCACTGTATAATACAGGTTTGTACTGAAATAAAGTAAAAACAAATAATATGGTAAGAAGCAAAAAGATTTTGCTACTGTAAAAGTACTTCAGTGTTTGTTTAACATGTTTAGGTACCTCTAGTTAAAATATCCCATTACACCTTGTAGATTTGCAGAACACTAATATAGCCTGTCCTTCAAAAATAGATGTTATAAAATTAAACTTTAAATCATCCACTTGTGAGTGGTAACATTGTTTAAAAACATCAAGATTTAGCGAGACTATGTCCTTGTGACTTACGCCCTTATGGAACTAGGCCCTTCATTTATAAATAGCGAAATCCTACTGGAATGTAAAAAAAATGGTAAGGTGATCCCTGTATGGGCCATAGAGCCACTTAGGGCCGCTTTTTAGCCCCAGGAATACTCCTGGTACTCATTTCTATTAGAGACTGAGTCGACCCCAGGGACATAGTGCCACTAGAAGGATTAGGCCAATGGAGAAATCCCACAGACTTCATCGGGAATCGAACCCTCGTTCTTCTGGTTTCTACCGCAGTGCATCAACCACTACGCCACGGCATCTACTGGAATGTAATCCACACAATGGTGTAATTACGGGGTGGCAAGGAGTGGCAGTGAATTCCCAAACCCCTCTTTTTGCCACCCCAAAAATCGGCAGTAAAAATATAAGTTATTTGGAAACAAGTGAAAAATTACAGTTTATAAACGTGGCACAATCTTGATTCTTTATTAAACTTTATTAAACTTAACATTTATACTGGTATGGTATGTAAAAAAAAAATTTAAAATGCTTAAAATACATCATTTTAACGCCAAATTTAAAACAATTTCCATACCCCCCAGACCCTCCCGACAGACCTTGCCACCCCAGTTAAATAGCTGAAATTACGCCCATGAATCCACACATATTTGAAGTTCATTTGCACCTTTATGTGGTGGCATTGCCATATTATTTACTCGGAAAGAAATTCAGATTGAACACAATTTAAAAAAACGAGATTGAGCAAAAGTAGGATGATTGTGTGGTTTAATATGCAATGAATTTTCAATTCGCGCGACGTGTACACACGCACAGGGAAAGCAATCGCCATTTGGATTCAATATTAATGTTTCCCCCGTCCAATCCGGCTCCAATAATCGCCATGGTGGCATTCGGAACGGGCGTTTCATTTGCCTCAGAGATTTACGCACTTTCAAACCCTCTTTTCCCTAAATCTGCTTTGGGTCCGAACTTTGAACTCCCTTCCCATTCTTTTAATCACGGAGACTCCAAAGTAGTTTGGAATAGTTTTAAAAAGAGTGGAAAAATACCTCGGAGACCACACATTCCTTAGAAAGGCCTCTCTCTGCTTTCTGTTCACTCAGATTCCAGCTTCCTCTTTCCCACTGATCTATATTTATCATAGGGAAGTTTTCAGTTAGATTAATTGCCTTCCTTTGTAAAGTGATTCTGATTTTGTGTAGTATAATCTCTCTGTATATAAGCGGCTTTGTCCTGACTGACTGACAGAGAATCAACACAGATAATGGGTAGAGACTTGGAATTTTCACAGTACCTTCGTTTCATAATGTAAGTGCACACTGAAAAAGGTTTTTGCAAAATTTTTATTTTAATGACAAAAATTAAATGTTTTTGAGAATACTTAATCCCTTTTTACACAGAATTATCAAATCCACATCACAGTTCACATGACAACAAATTGTTGCCAGTGGTCTCAGATGGGTTTGGAAACAAATGAAACGGGAATTTGACAAATTAGAGATGTGGTTAGGAGACAAAATACCTTACATAATAAACACACGAGCAATTTTATTGTTGTGGAAGAGTTCCTATTGGGAAGACAGTATTCACTTGTGAAATTAATTCAAGATGGCCTTGCTCGGTTACTATATTCATTCATTTGTTTACGATTCGCAAAGACTTGATTTTTTCAACATAGGTGTACAGAAGGGAAGAATGAAAGCTCGCCTTAATGGGAAAATATTGAATGATTTGGACAAAACACACTTTTGCGCTTTTTTGGTGGAGGCTTATTTTTAAAAAATAATTCATCACTTAGTGTTGTTCAATAGTAGCAAATATACGTGCATGCAAAATTTCACTGCAATAAGTTATTTAAGAAAATAATTAAGTTGATTTTATTTAATATTTCTTTTTTCAAGTTTATTTTGTTCGTCTTACTTTTTTTTTTTAAGCATTTCTTCCCATTATTACTGTAAATGCATTAATTGTATTTTCATTTAAAATACTTTGTATTTCTATGTAATTAACTTTGTATTTTTATTTAATTAATTTTGTATTTTTATTTAATTAACTTATATTCGTTTCTGTGCACGTGGTCAATCGGGTGGAGTCTTATTGAAAAAATAAGTTAATGTGGAAAAAAATTGTTTACAAATCTTTCGTATTTTACATTTATTCAAGAAAATAAAACCATCCCTAAAATCATTATCTATCTCCAAAATATTGTGTACCTGCCAACCAACTGAACATAATATTGGCCCTCGGACTTCTTGCAGTTGGAAAACCCTGGTATAGAACAATAAATCTGGACACAATCTTCGCAATATAGTCATTACATCCCATAAACACAGGGAACTCGAGAGAGGTTTTCTGTATTGATTTCTATTACCAGCTACACTTGTGGTTTTATTCCCTTTTTAACACTATTAGCTCGTAACCGACTTGAACTCGTTCGAAGAACTGCCTGTCACATTATCGATAATAACCTTGTTGGAATCGATATATCGGGAACTCGCTTGCAGATGCACTCAGACGGGATATGAAAATCCCACTTAGCATTATTGAACAGTGTGTAAGTAGGTCAATATTGGTAGGGTCATTTTGGAGCAACCTTCCTAAGTTCCGGGGTCGCCTATACGGCGTTAAACCGTAGTCTTGTACTCCGGCGACAACACTTATACGTGCCCTTTGAAGAAAACCTACACTCTTGTATCCAGGAGAAAACTAATAAGTTATTGTTGCAAATACGAGGGTAATTCAATAATTAAATAGACAAATTGGTCTTTGGAAAAGTTTGATACATTTAGGATTTTAAGTTGGCATCACTGGGATGAGTTCTAATCAAATGATGGATCAGCATTGCTCTGTTGCCACTATGCTTTTATTGAGTAATTCCTCAGTTGTCCTCACGAGGCTGAATGCACCCGTCGTAGACTTTCGTATCAAAGAGAAAACTCCGAAGGGAGATTCGAACCAGGCCTCCAGCTGACACTAGATACTTCAGTATTGTTTTTACATTTCTGAACTTTGTTTGATATTAATATATTATATAGTCATATTATGTCTTAATTTTGGATGAGCTTTTCAATCATACCCCACAAGACGTGGTTTCAAGAATTTCGAATTTCCATCCCCCCATCCCCCATCCCCACCCCCACTCGTACCCCCAAAACCCCCGAATCGTTGGTGTCACTGTGAACTCCATAGGGTACTCTAATTTATTCAAACAAAGTTTCCATCTATACTTCATATGGGCCGAGATATAAATTTTTGAAAATTTTATATTATATGTCATATTACATTTGGATGTGAGACATGGCCGCTTACTCTTCGGAAAGAACATAATCTGAGAGTGTTCGAAAGCAGGGGGGTTAGGAAAATATTTGGGCCTAAGGGAGATGAAAATGGGGACTGGAGAAAACTGCATAATGTCCAGCATCATAATAATTATGTAATTTTTATATACAATTCCGTACATGACTTTGTGTGGAATTTTCTCTTTGGAGGAAGAAGGAAAAACTTTGTAAAATTTTCTCTTACTCTGAGGAAGAACTCAAAAAGCACAGAGACTGGGTGAAATGATTGAGACATTTACAGTATGGCTGGATGGTCATGTATAACAGAGGCGGTGAAGTTAAATTGTCCACAATAATAGTCCCGGCGACGTGGATACTGTTATTTTCTCTTTTGCTGTTGATGAGTGGCCGGAAAGAAAGAAGAGGTGAGCCGGCATATCGGTTATCGAGCGGGCCGTGACTGTATGTTCTTTCTACTCACTGCTGCAGGATTATGCCTTGAAATATTACCACGGCGTTCCGGATTCTTTTCTTCCGGTCTCGTTTACATTTTTCTCGCGTGTTATCCATTTGCAGTGACCCTGCAATAAGCACTGATATTCCTGTCAAAACAAAAAAAAAAAGAGGTAGAGTTGTTAAATAACTTTAGAGGATTAGAGCAAGAGGGCTCTATGGCACTACAGTTATTCATTATATTTTTTGCACGACGTAACTAATTAGTGGTACTTACGAATATTGTTGTCGTGGATCGTAGCTTGACATTCACACACGCAATCTAGTTGCTATGAAAACAAAAGAAATCTCAGTGCTGTAAAAATGACAAAAAGCACACGTGCCGTAAGTAAAATCATCATAATACAAGCCTTTATCGAAGGCCGGAACCAAGGCCCCCCAGTTTGTGGCGGCTTTAACAGGACAAATATTCGGTCCCCATAACAACCAACACATGCGAATCACTTTCTGAAATATAACATCAATCTTCAATAGTGTATAAAGATAATATTTTCAGCTAATATCTCAATTAATATAATTAAATTGATATAAATAATCATCGTGCAAAAAATATCATGCAATACTCGTTCCGTAAGCGCATAACGGATCTCGGAAATCGAAAAAAAAAAACGGCGCAAGCGCCTCGTTTTTTCAAACTCTTTCCTCGATCCGTATGCACCGCTTACGGAACTAGTATCGCAATATACAGTAACGCTGAACGATATTTTACTACTGTAAAATTAGGATGTAGTTCTAGATCAAGAAATTGTTTCCAGAACAGAAATGTGTGTTTTGTCTCTTCGATTAAAACCCTTTTTTTCATTCCCAAATGACAGTACACTAACAACGTTAAATAAAAAAAAATCCCTTTAGGCAGGCCTACAGGCTGAGGTAGATTTCGAAGTGCGTTTGGTTTAATTTATTGTCGCTGCGCAGCACTCTTCTTCTTTAGCCTTGGCATGACAAACCCGCAATAATAACTGCAAAAAAGAGGAAAGAGCACTTTTTCAAACATTCAAATCTTGCCTTATATGAGAACTATCGAGAAACTAGTTATTGATTTGTAGAGTACTCATCAAGAGCTTTTCAACGATACCCAACAAGACGTGGTTTCATCCCTTCCATCCCCCACTCGTACCCCGAAAACCCCCGAATCGTTGGTGTCACTGTGAACTCCATAGGGAGTACTCTAATTTATTCAAACAAAGTTTCCCTCTATACTTCATAGGGGACGAGATATAATTTTTTCAAAATTTCAACCCCCTCCCCCGATCCCCCTTGGACCAATTTTGCTCATTAACGAACTTGTCCGAACTATTGGGCCTAGAAATAACATAATAAAATATATCAAATATCTTCAAAATTACGGCTGCTAGCGTGTTAAGGTATATATATATATATATATATATGAAACAAAATTTTGAACGGGCGGTGGTTTCGTACTTAGGGAGGCATGAAACGTAAAGATATGAAATAATTTTTCGAAAATCATGACATGGTATCCATTGCAATAGGTAGATTTTTCTTCGAAATCTATCTAAAAAAGAAATCTGGTGACCACGGCAATCAACTGTTTGCAAGTTCTCGTAGTTCTAGTCTTCTGCGATGGATGGCAGCTCTTGGCGTTCGGTCGAGTCATTTCTTGAAATGAACTGTTTTTTTTATGAGAAGAAATTAACTCATATTAAGTTAAATATTAAAATCAAAACGAACAGAATTTATTTTATTTTAAGTATAGGCTGTTTATTACGGAGTTTCATTTTCTGCGCTCGAAGTTTGAAGATCATTCCGCGTCCGTTTAAGATAATCGACATCACACCTGTGTTATAATGAAAATCTGTATCGAAATCGATATTATTATGATACCGTTGCGTCACATGTAATAAGTGTATTATAGTAAGGTGGAGAGAAACTTCTGTAGACCATAAGTATTAAAACTGAACAAATTAATAGCATATAAGAGAATCTGTGGTTTCATTAATACATGTTTTAAAGCCTAGGCAAATTGTTATTTATGGTAAGGAAAGAATGGGAAGCAAGGTATAGGATTAACTCTTAAATTAATAACAATGCATCTTATAGGTTACAGTAGTTTGTCTTAATTTTGTATGAACAGGACTGAAAAGAAATTCGAAGAAAAATATAAATTTCATATAAATTACACAATAAAGAAGCATGAAATTAACTATGAGCGTAATCGTTGAATTAACTGTTTTCTTTGCAGTCCGGCATGGGTTTATATATTTTTGAGAAAATGAGTCTCGCTTAACTGTCACAAAAGTATATGGTAAATAAAGTATTGGTAGGCTTGCCAGACGTCCCGGTTTTCAGACAAAATCCCGGTGTCCCGGCCGGTTTACTTCAAGTCCCGGTAAAAATTAAATTTGATTTTCTAGATGACCAGAATAGTCTAAAAAAAAGTCTTAGCCAATGAAAAATACATGTAAATATTGTTCAAATTTTTATTCCTTATGCAAAGTGTTTCTTCTTACTTAAGTTACTTTTAAATATTAACATGTTAGAAATAAAATGTTTAAATTTATTTGCTTATGTAATTTATTATTACCCCGGTTTAGGTTCCTAATCATTAACCATTTTTTCATAGCATTGAGAATAAACTACCCTCTAAAACACTCTAAAAATCCGCCAAGGGTGTGAACCCTTGCATACCCGCAACGCAGGGGGGGGGGGTTGAACATTTTAGAAATCTGGCAAGCGTAAGTATAAGTTATGGGTAGTGTCTATTGCCAATTTTCGCAGTCATACCTGTGGACCATAACCTCTGATTTTTCGTTATGTATATTGGCTAATTGTTAAAGCTTAATTATTAATTTAATTTTTTTTAACTGTATACATGTATCCATTGTTGTTGGTACTCTTTGTCTTCGGCAACCTGCAGATGTTGCAGGAAGAAATAAAATAATAAGTATATAATTGCAAATTATAAAAAAAAGGAAAAATTACAAATAAATATTGATTGATATTGTGTAAATGAAACTTTTTGTATTATTGATTGGTTAATTGATTTGTTTATAAAAATGTACAACTTATATTTCATCTAAAAAAATGTATAATATAATATTATTGTCCCTCTGAGAAACAAAGATGATGTACGGTATTCATGGTTTGATTAAAATAAAGAGCTACCCAACTACAGTCGGTAATGATGATGATAATAATAACGTAATAATTATATTTTTTATTATAATTATGTGTATTTTATGTGTTAAAACGTAGGGAAAGAACAGTGAGATCGGACTAATGCCTAAGTACATTGTAAAGTTTAGAATATACTTTAAAATATAAGAAAAACTTTAGCCTTCTTTTCAAAGTAGTTTTATAATAATTCCTTGCACAATGGGAGAATTCAAAGTATAAATAAACAATTCATAAATCTCACTTATAGGAGTGTTGTAAAAACTTTGGAGTCATGCAAGTGAACTGCCGTAAAAATCAAACAGTATTCTGGGGGATTGTAAAGCGGTATACCAGTTTTATTCCTGTCATTCACGGAGTTTTAAAGATGGAGGAAAATTTAAAATTCCGATTATTTTCATAGACGAAAGAAACAAGTCATGAAAAATATATAGAGTTTTTATTGTTCTCCCTAAGATATGGTGTGATTACGTCACTCGAAGAAAGTTTTCTGGGAAATCTCTGTGATTTTCGTAAAAGAAAAGCATTAGATTTACATAAGGTTATAAAAATTTATTCCTTCCTACCTATCATTGTCACAGAGACTAGCTTACATTCTGACTAGTTTAAGTGAACTCAACCGGGAAAGCTAGGAGGCAAATCTACCTCAGCCTATAGGCTTGCCTAAAGGGATTTTTTAATTTAACATAGCTTGTGTTCTGTCATTTAGGACTGAAAAATTTATTTATTCATTTATTTATTTAACCTGGCGGAGTTAAGAACATAAGGCCTTCTCTAGCACTCGGCCAGGGCAAAAACATGAAATACATAATACTGTAATAACAATAAATTAAAACAAGAAATTATTTACCTGAATACCAGAAACGTACATTAAATACAAAGAAAAAAATTCGAACATAAGTACTTGAATTATATATAATGCAAGTGATTAAAATAAAGAAATCAAAAAAAAATGAAAGACTAAACAAATACATTCTTAGTTATTACAAAATGTAATGAACATTAAATATATATTACTAAAAAGGGTTTTAAACGAAGAAAGAAGTGGTCGTGCAAATAAATTACATAAAGATATAACAATTTATGAGCTTAGGATTAAAACAATATACAGAGTATTAATGAATAACACCGAAATATTTTACCTGCGTATAGAAGGTAGATTTCGAAGAAAAATCTACCTACTGCAATCGATACCATGTCATGACTTTCGAAAAATTCTTTCATATCTTTACGTTTCATGCCGTCGTAAGTACGAAACCACCGGCCGTTAGAAAAAAATTATATATATATATATATATATATATATATATATCTTTACATGCTAGCGGCCGTAATTTTGAAGATATTTGAACCAAATTTTATTATGTCATTTCTAGGCCCAATAGTTCGAACAAATTCGTTAATGAGCAAAATTCGCCCAAGGGGGTGGTCGAGGGAGAGGGTTGAAATTTTGCAAAATTTATATCTCGGCCCCTATGAAGTATAGAGGGAAACTTTTTTTGGATAAATTAGAGTACTCGCTATGGAGTTCACAGTGACACCAACGATTCGGGGATTTTGGGGGTACGAGTGGAGGTCGTTGATGGTGGGATGAAAATTCGAAATTTTTGAAACCACGTCTTATGGGGTATCGTTGAAAAGCTCTTGATGAGTACTCTACAAATCAATAACTGGTTTCTCGATAGCTCTCATATAAGGCGAGATTTAGCACTTCGAAATCTATTCAGCCTGTAGGCCTGCCTAAAGGGATTTTTTTTGCTCTATGACGTAAAATGTGTATGCTACAGGGCATTAAAGTCATTACAAGTTGGTACTCATAAGTCAATAATGAAGCGAAATAGGGTTAAAATTTTCATTAAATTGACATCATGCCTTCTTAGTGATCGACGAATGCCTGGTTCTTAATCATTCATCAACAGCTATATCATAATTTAGAGTTTTCTTAATATGCAAAATTTACAGACTAATCACATGACTGGCCGCCACTTCATTAGTTTTTTTTTATTCATAACTCCAGTCTTAACGAAGTTCCTTTGTTTTGCATTTTCTCATTGTCAGTGGCGGCCATGTTCTTTGAGAATTTATGTTGTAACAGGAAAAATTGAATCCATAGAGCGAAAATCTCCTAATAAAAAGTGCTTGCCTATGTCCCCTCTATCCACAGGTAAAATATTTCGGTGTTTTTCATTAACACCCTGTATGAGTACTAAAATGTTAAAGCTAAAATTAGCATAGTTAAATGACAGTAAAGGCTAGTTTTCACGATGACAATAGGTTTCGTAACCACTTTCATGAAAGTGATTTCGTGAAACTAATTACACACATTTTCTTTCCAATGCAACCGCACATTTCATGTTATTTCTGAAGTTAAAGTTTGTTAAAATCCCATACAAACGTTTGAAACACTTATGATTACAAGCATTTCACAATTTCCTCACTTCCCCATTTCATTTTACGAAATGCGAACAAGCTAAATAAGCGTATAATATCAAAATTACTATTATAGTTTCGAGAAAAGTTGGAATCAGCCGAAACTGCGTAGTGTCGTAACTCATTGTCGCCAGTACATCTAGCGCTTGCGCATTCAAGTAAAAAAACAGTTGCGAAACTCAGTTACGAAACCTAATTTCGTCGTGTAAACTAGCCTTTACTACATTTTAGACTAGTGATAGAAATTTAATATTATATGGTCGTCATGACGTACTGTACAGCTGCAGAGAAATATATTTTGGGGTAGGTTATATGAGTGGAGTAGATGTATTGAGAGGGAAATGGCTCGGGAGGGTTGAAAAGGATAAGATGTGGGAGGGTGGTGAAAGTTTTCGAATCACTGTGGATTACTGGAGCGGATTGAGCTTTCTGAACGAGTCCGCTCAGAACTGCGATGTGACTGGCATGAGAACTAACCCCACATGTGCTGCCTCATTTACTCAAACAAATCAACATCGCTATCCGAAATCAATTGCAACTCCCAATAATGAGGAATGTCGTGCTAGCCGTCATCTGTTTTATAATGTGATGTTGCTATAGGCCGATCTAGATGACTTGTCATTCTTGTAGACATGCTTTTGTTTTGTCTAAATAATTCCTCTGTTGTCAAGGAAATAATATTTGATGCCAAATTCAAGAACACTTCTGTTTTATAGGCTACTAGCAGATGCCCGCGGTTTTGCCCACGATAATTAATTCGTGCATTAAAAATTGAGAGCAAAATAATTTAAAAATTATATTTATTAACACTTAGACGCGATCATTCATAACTAAACAATTAATAATTTTAATGAAACAGCTAAAACACCTAATATCCGGCTTTGGAGTGCATTCCACGATTAGACATTAACTTATAAACAAACGAATCGACCAGGTTGAGTTCACAGAATCGAATCGATCGACAATTCCATGCGATATGTTGAAAAAATCGCGATTTTCATGTTTTCAAGTTAGAAAAAAAAAAAAAAAAAAGCCACCTGCAATTGATTTGACAACTGAAACGTGTTACCGAAAACTGATGCATCAATAGCGCAAAAAAAAAAAAAAAAAAAATCACGTTTTCTTCTAGTTTTTCACTCATAACTCGCTACCCTGTTTTGCGAAAAACCCTGGTATACTTTCTGATTATCATAAAGAAACATGTTGGCTTAAATTCGTTGATTTTTTACCAGTTATATGCTTAAATCCATGTTAAAGTTGGTGTGTCTGGTCAATGCCATCTGGATTTTGTTTATAGATTGCCATGACGACTTTAAAGTACAAGGCCGATAAAACTGCATTCTGAATGCAGTTTTATGCAATTTTAGCGGCCTTGGTTGCTAAAATTCAATTTTTCGGCGTGTTAGCAGTCCGACAAGCAGCTGTTTTAGAGAGTGTGTACCAAAAACATATTTAAGGAAGTTGTATGGTTTCATCGCCGCCACTCTATGATAGCCGCAAACGGTAAGTTAACGCGTGCCGTCATCGCGAACCGGAAAAACTCTGTGCAGCCGGTTCATAGTTAATTGGGTCTCTCTGTACAAATATATGGTGTAGAATTAAGTATTGAGAATTACAGATTAATTTTATAATTGGACTTTTCATTCGATGGGGCAGTGTTGCTGTGCACCTTGTAGATGTACTGCTGAATGAGGGGGAGGGGGGGGCTTACAGTTATTGATGTGAGCCCATCTTCACTCCTTCACACACACTTAGGTCAGCAGCATTTCTCCACCTCAGCAAACTCCGTGATGTCTGTCAATATGTGAAATATTTTATTCTGCTACAGTATCGCCCAAAAATATCCTCCCACTGTCTTATACTCCACTACGCTTATTGGGCCTAAAGTAGCGTCTTAACACAGTTTTGTTCGTAGGTCCTGATTTAATTAACTATTGCAATCATACAGAATAGGGTAGAATTAATAAACTGTGAACCTAATCATTGTTGTAACTGTTTTCTATGAAGTCCGGCACGAATTTAGAATTTTCGCTATTTCAAGGGTTAAAGTAAATACAAATTTTTCATATCGGCGTGAAAACTGCCTCAATTTGAAAATCATAGGTATCATATAAGGGGTGCTTAGGAAAATAATTGGGTCTAAGAGAGATGAAAATGGGGACTAAAGAAAACTGCATAACGACGAGCTTCATAACCTGTACTCGTCACCGGATGTAGTAAGGGCAATTAAATCACGGAGGATGAAATGGGCTGGACATGTTGCGCGCATGGGGGAGGAAAGACATCTCAAAAGTATTGACTGGGAGACCCGAAGGGAAAAGACCACGTGGAAGACCTAGACGTAGGTGGGAGGACAATATTAGGATATATTTAAGGGAAGTAGGATTTGCGAGGGATGACTGGATAGAGTTAGCACAGAATTGGGTTGAATGGCGGGCTCAGGTAAGCGCGGCAATGAACCTTAGGGTTTCATAAAATATATAATACTAGCATGTGCCCGCGGCTTCGCCCGCGATAATTATTTCAAAAATTAAAAATTAAGAGCATAATAGTTAAATCATTATATTTATTAACACCTAAATCACGTGGACTACATACCACGATTAGATAGCGTCGCCTGGTAAAAGCGACCTCAGATTCGAGTTCCTTGGCCCAGAATACCCATGTACAGTGAGTTTCGTCCAAATCGAACGATGTTTAACCATATTTAGGTCTATGTTGATTATCCCTCTTCCGTGTAGGTTGAACATTTCATATGTCTACGGGCCTTGACATTCTAAACAAATGAATCGACCAGCGTGGGCTTACAACATTCAAGCGATCGCGATGCTTTTATTTCCACGGTATGACAAAAATAGTCAAAGCCAACTGCAATTGATTTGACATTGAAATGTATTACTGAAATCTGATGCTTCGACAGCGCTAAGATCACGTTTTCTGCCAGTTTCTCACTCATACCTCGCGAACAAAAGCTAAAATTAAAAATTCGGCTTCGAGGTGCATTTGCCCACCTTTCAGTCCATCTATGTTTAAAATTTCAGATTTCTGCGTTCAGTAGATTTCGCTGGGCATCGCGGACAGACAGACAAACACGTCCTTTTATTATTATAAGACAGGGGAAGTCAACTACGTCTTGTGATGACGTTTGTGGAGCAAGAGCATGCGGATCCCTTGTGTGTGACGTCAGCAAGAGCGCACGGTAGTAGGGGTGTTTAGAGTACGCTAGAGCTAGGTACTAGAGGACCTATTCACTTTAGCTCTGTGGGTAGAACAACTTCTGGTTGGAAATACGGAGCATTTTTCAAAGTTATTGCAAGTACGCGATCCTGATAGTGTTCCCTCTGCAGAACATGTGTTAGTTCTGCAAAACATTCTTCTTCAGTTCGAATCGAGGTTTCAGGATGTGGAAAACCTTTCTCCAATGTTTAAACTTTTTGCTACCCCATATTCAGTTAATGTCAAAGACGTTCCTTGTCGGTATCAATTGGAACTGCTAAACTTACAATGCGACGATCTGTTAAAGGACAAATACGAACGTAAAGTGGTCTTGGGTAACTTTTACAGAAATTTCTCTGAAACCAGATTCCCGAGACTTGCCGCACGAATATTATGTAATTTTGGATCGACATATGTGGCCGAACAATTTTTTTCACTAATGAAATGTGCAAAGCTCAAATCAAGAAGTACATTGTTAAATCACAACCTAAATGTAGTCTTCGATTAAATATTGCTCAAACATTACGTCCCAACATTGATACACTTGTTAAAGAAAAAGAGACAGGAAAGTCAGAATATTGTTACTGTAATCTTGTATCATCTAAGGTGCAGACGAGCTTGTATGGTAATTAATTCAGTTCAATTATTTTTATCATTTTTACTGTAGTGAATTATGTTAATTCAAATGATAGTAGCCTATTGTCTATTTTTGTCAAAGAGCATAGATTTTGTGGAAAGGCGATTATTCTCACAGAATATAAAAATAGAATTATTTATAATATGTTAAACTGCTGCGCTGTAATTAACCGATACACTATCAAAAAAATCGGTTGATGTTTCATTAACTCGGAAACACGTATTACGTAAGTTCTAACCCCCTAAATTCCCGCTGCCCGCAATACTAAAGCCCCTCTCTTCCCCCCTGTTCACTGATGCCTACATTTCACATGCTCCTCGCAGAGATATAACGCGAGCAGTAGAGCAGTAGGCAGTGACGTCACAGAGCAAGCTTCTGTCTTCCCCTGTTATAAGATAACATGTGCCCGCGGCTTCCCCCGCGATAATTATTTCTAAACTTAAGTGCATAATAGTTAAATCATTATATTTATTAACACCTAAATCACGTGGAGTGTATTCCACGATTAGGTAGCGTCCCCTGGTAGAAAAAGCGACCTCAGGTTCCAGTTCCTTGGCCCAGAAAACCCCTGTATAGTGAGTTTCGTTCAAATCGAACAATGTTTGACCATAATTAAGCCTATGTTGATATCCTTCTTACGTGTAGGTTGAAAATTTCATATATCTGCGGGCCTTGACACTCTAAACAAATGAATCGTCCACGATGGACTTACAAAATCAAGCGACCGCGATGCTTTTATTTCCAAGGTAGGCTATGAGGTATGATGACAAAAATAGCCAAAGCCAGCTGTAATTGATTTAACATTGAAATATATTACTGAAACTGATGCTTCGAAATCGCAAAAAAAATACACGTTTTCTGCCCGTTTTTCACTCATAACTCACGAACTAAAGCGAAAATTAAAATTCCGGCTTCGAGGTGCACATTCCGACCCTTTAGTCCGCCTATGTATAAAATTTCAGATCTCTGCGTTGAGTAGATTTCGCTGGGCATCGCGGACAGACAGACGGAAGACAGACAGACGGAGGACAGACACTTCCTTTTATTAATATAGATTCCTTTAGCTTGCTTAGGAATTGTCTATTGTCATTGAGTAAGTATGTAAATTTGTATCATATATGTGTGTCTGTATGTTTATACAGAATTCAATCTGAAGTTCTCTCCCTTAACGGAGGCAGAGTTCTCTTCATTGAGCTTATTCCTGTTTCTAGATATCGAGTGGGGTTATCCAGAGTTTGAGGTCCTGTTCCTCTAGTAGTTCTTCAGTGGCGTGCATCCACTTTTTTGCTCCGCTCTAAAATAATGAAACCTGGCCTGATTATGAACATTTTTTCAATTTATTTCTTATCATGAAACAACTGTAACATACGAGATGCATAGTTCTAAATTATGGTTTGTTTCCTCGGGAACAGGAACAGATAAAAATCTAATTAATTTAAAAGATACGTAGAGTCGGGGAATAACTGAAAAATGTTATAGGTTAACATTTTCAGCAACGCAAAATCAAATTTATTGGCATCTGAAGTTACATATAGGGGGACAATGATGTCAAATAAAGCTAGGTTTTATTTCATTAGTTTTCTGAACCTATTTAAAAATGATTTGGTGATCCACAAATTTTTAATTGTAGATTTCTGGACAGAAGACGAGAAGATAAGAGTTTCTGAATTGCATAAAAACAGGTATTTCCTGATTTGAGTCTACACTTTATAGCAATATATTAGAAAATTTTGCTCCAATCAGTAGCCCTTTTTAAAGCTACACGTTTTAAAAGGGGTATGCCGTAGCGTAGTGGTTGAGGCGCTGCGCTACAAACCAGAAGGTCTCGGGTTCGATTCCCGATGAGGTCGTTGGAGTTTTTCAACTGGCCTAATCCTTCTGGTGGCACTATGGCCCTGGGGTCGACTCAGCCTCTAACAGAAATGATTACCAGGATCAATCCTGGGGGGTAAAGGCGGCCGGTGCGTAAGGCTGACAACCTTAGTCTACCACCTTCATGTGCCGAATGTCCAAAAATCTGGGAGCCTCAACCTCCTGGAACCCTCAGAGCAGGCCAATTGAATTTTGTCCAATATACTGCTATATACGAAATCATTGGAGATCACCAATGTGGATTTAGGTGAAATAGATCAACTATTGATCAAATATTTTGTATTCGGCAAATCTTGGTAAATTTTCAGCAACACAGAATAAAAATTATTGGGAACTGAAGTTACATATAGGGGGACAAAGATGTCTACTAAAGCTAGGCTTTATTTCATTAGTTTCCTGAATATATTTAAAAATGATTTGGTGATCCATTTTGATGTCTTTTTAGCCTTACATACAGCCTACTTGGCCATGTTTGAATTTTTTAAACATTTGACTTTCCACTTTATTTTCGTGAAATCATTATCTCTAATATGAAGAATGGAATTCACGCTGATAACTTTAGGACCTTTGCAGTGTACACAGGAATCGCATGATACTGGGATTTGACATATTCGATCAAATTAGTCAAGTTATGGATACTATTCATTCCTATTAATCAATAATCATAATAGAATTCCACGTAAATAAAGGTCTTATGTGATAAATTTATGTAACTTCCTCTACGTTCATATTAGTAAGGGAATGCATTACTGGCTCCACCGGGCCCACTCCCCACCCCTGCGTTTTCGCGTTGGCTGATACGCAGCAGAGGCTATTCCTCCACTTAATGTCTGATTTATTCCTCCCACTTCTCCCCTCAGCCTGAAGCCGACCTGTGTTCATAGGTTACTGTTTAGTGCCTGACTTTTGACAACAAATCAATACGAGTCAGATTCTTTCAAGGACTGGTTTTGGCAATCGTTGAGACGCACGTCTTCCAGCCATTCATATTGAAATGTTTCCGAACTCCATCCCCAATTCACCGCTCACCAAGGCCTGAGCGTTGTTCCTTGGAGGCTAATGTTTGTGTTCGGTCTTGAATTGAAACCGATAAGAGATTGGCTCATTCAAGACTGGTGTGGATCACAGATGATAAGGAGATTCAGTGCCAATTTTAAATAAAGAAAATCACTAGAAGAAACCAGGGAAGCCAAGGTTGGATGTGCGAAATTTTTACACTGGTTTAATGTGATTTTAAGCTATAGATACTTTATTGATAAATTTCATATTTTTTCTTTGAGGGAAATCACATTGATCAACTAAAATCTTTTTACGCCTTATACCCTCAAATAGCAATAAAAGGCCAAGAAGTATAAATATATATATATACACACACACATATAAATTTGTGGTCCGCCTTTACAATGAGAGAATTTTTTTCTTTTTATGTAGTTTTATTTTATTATTTGAAAGCAGGTCTATATAATATATGACATTGGTCGTAATTCTAGTAGGCCTACTAATTAAAATTGGTAAATATTTTCAAAAAATACTATTCAATTCAGTTACCTGTTTTGCCTGTGGCAACATAAGTGAGTAATAAATGTAGGTCTACAATTTACAAGTCATTTGTTTCTAATCTCTTGTTTCTATTTTTAGATAAAATGATAAAATTTAGATGTATTTAGTTAAAATATATGTACAGATAATAGGGCATTTTACATGCTGAAAGTCTTCAATAAATTAAATACATTCAAGTTTATTTTATATGTATAAATAATATAAGATGTACTATGCCACCAAGTTAAATCTGCACGGCGATAGGGGAAGTGTTTTAGCGCTAGTGTCGCTCAGCTACCACTATACGGAAGGGATGTAGGGGAAGCAGTGGGTGGCGAATACCTAACCACGTGCGAAAGATCATAACGTGGTTGCCAGATTATTCATTTGGACAATGACTGTCGAAGGTGTCAGGTCATTTAAAAACACAGCAATTCTCAGCGCCCCTCTTCCAGCCAAATAACCCAACACAGTGGCCAGGAAGTGGTAGCGTGGCGGCAGGGGGTGTTCCTTCAACAGATCATTTCTACGCATTTTCCCCAGTAGGGACATGGTTGCCAGATTATTCATTTCGAGAACGAGTGCCGAAGGTGTCAGGTCATTTAAAAACACAGTAATTCTCAGCACCCCTCTTGTAGCCAAATGACTCTACTCAAAGAATAGGAAGTGGCAACGTCAAAGGAGGGAGATCGAGACGGAAGGCACATTCCTAACATATTTTCTGCATCCAGAGATAACTTGGTGGCGCGTATATATATATATATATATATATATATATATATATATATATATATACACCGTATATGTGTGTGTGTGTATATATATATACTTCTTGGCCTTTTATTGCTATTTGAGGGTATAAAGCGTAAAAAGATTTTAGTTGATCATTACAGATACTTTGTTTCATGTGCTACACTATTCTGAGGATTGTAGTGGTTTGAACGTCACTGATGCGGCTCTGCTTCTCTGTATGCAGAGGGCAAACTCGCAGGTAAAGCCCTCTGTGAAAATTTTCACAAGGAGTATCAAAGTTGCGTAGTAAAATTCAAGTTGGGATTTATGAAATGGCGCCATAAAGTGCGTCCTTGTTACCAAGGTAACGGATACTAGGCCCACTGCATCATAAGAAATTCATTCTCAGAGCCTCTAATACTCCATTTCCAAGTTGGTTACCACAACGCCATCGTTTTTATACCGCAATTTCTACATCAGCTTCATGACGTCATTCTATCAATTTCCGACGTATTAACCTATTTCCTGTGATGTGGGAAGTGGATGAATCGGATTTTTATTCACGTAAGCTAGGCTTATGTCAAATTCATTATTTTCCTCTCTCTTTCGCGTGCTTCTGTGCGGTTAAATTTTAAACTCTGCTCGTTCAAAACGAATGTAGAAATAAAATAATAATAATAATAATAATAATAATAATAATAATAATAATAATAATCTCTGTATGCAACAGAGTGTATAAACACCTTCTCAGATAAAAGAATAAGCAAAACAGAGAAGAGAATCTTAAGGAAAATTATGGGACCAATTTGGGAGAATAACATATACAAACTGAGACCAGAAATGGAGTTATACAAACAAACAGAAAAAATAGGCCATGCTTTCAGGAAAAGAAGATTAAGATTCTGTGGTCATATTTTCAGAATGGAAAGAGACAGACTTACCAAACAAATTTTTGATCACTATGTAGCATAACCAAAATCTACTGCTTATTCCCCGACATACAGCATCATTCTATTCTTCATCTTTTAGTGTATCAATTCCTCGCTTTTGGAATTCGTTGCCTTGTCATATCAGAGACTGTCGAAATGTACCACAATTTAGAAATAAGTTGAATATCCATTTTATTACTCATTAATTTTATTTTAGTTTAGTTTATCAAACTTGTAAATAAATCCTTGTAATTTTACTGTCTGTAGCATGCTTAGTTTTAATTTATAATTTATCGATTCTTGTATTGTTTGTAGTATGTATTATTCACGATATGTATAGTTTTACTGGTGCAGTGGAAGAAAAGGCCTTATGGCCTTAACTTCGCCAGTAAAAATAAATAAATAATAATAATAATAATAATAATAATAATTAAAAAAACTAAACCCACATTTTTCAATTAAGTTGAAGAAGATTTGAAATTATTCATAATTATTTAGTATAAGTTTTTTCCTAATATAGGCTATTGAACTGAACCACCCCCGAACACAAGCTCTGCTTCTTCGGGTGGTGTATCAACTTTTTTATGTATGTTTTTCGTGTAATTTAGAACAATAAATTGTATATATCAAAAAGGATATTGCACACAGAGAAAAGTTTAGGAAATCAATATTTGATGGCGAATTTCCAGAGAAACCCAAGAAGAAAACGGGAAGTCAATGGACGAAAGAACTGAAACAGCAACATCGCGAAAGGATGAAGAAGTTTTGGGAAGACAAGAAGAAGACAACTGTTTCACGTGGTCCTAAGCTGGCCTAATCGAAAGGGAAAAAAATAATAACAATAACAATAATAATAATAAGAAGAATTTCCCCGAAACATGTCAAAATGGGACATCAGAACATAGAAATTGTCCAAGAATTCAAATATCTTGGAGAATGGATCACCTGGAATGCCTTCGAGAAAAAGGCAATAGAATCTAGAGGAAATAAAATTGAACTGGCCTTCAAACTAACCAAAAACACATATAACAAAAGGCCCCTCTCATGGAATGCAAAAATAAGACGGTATAACACGATAATCAAACCAGAAGCCCTATACGCAGCCGAAACACGGTCCATCACTAATCATGGTCCAATTGAAAGACTTGAGATCAAAGAAAGAAAGATATTAAGGAAAATCCTAGGCCCTAAGTTCCATAACAACAAACTAATCCATATCAGAAACGAAACACTCTACCAAAAGACTGAAAAACTTTCGGACTCGATGAGGAAAAGAAGAATTGATTTTTATGGACACATCCTCAGAATGAACCCAAATAGAATGACCAAAAAAATCTTTGAATATTTCCGCAACAAAAAGACCAAACCAAATTGGTTTAAGGAAACGGAGAAAGACTTAATGGAATTGAAAAACACAGAAAAAATGCTCATAGATAAAACTGCAAAATAAATAAATAAATAACCAAAGTCAAGAAAGAGAGGTTCCAAGTCAAAATCAAAACCAAACGAATGATCCAGATCAGTGAAGAAGAAAGAAAAGCAAGATCAGAAAGAATGAAGCAATACTGGACCTATACGCAGATGGGAGAAGATATTAGAATATGTTTACGGGAAGTAGTATTTTCTGGGAATGGCTGGGTGGAGTTGAATGGCGAGAGTGCGGCAATGAACCTCCGGCTCTATAAAATAGATAATATTCCTTTGAGTAAGTACGAAACCAATTAACTTTTATCAGGATAATCCCAGATGTATCAAAAACTAACTTAACTGTGCCCTTACTAATAGCTCTGTATGACTTTTTTAAACCACTACTGAAATAGTATATTGCGATACAAGTGCCGTAAGCGATGCATACGAATCGAGGAAAGAGTTTGAAAAAACGAGGCGCTCGCGCCGAGTTTTTTCAAATTTTACGAGATCCGTTATGCGCTTACAGCACGAGTATTGCATGCTATTTTTTGCACGATGATTATTTATATCAATTTAATTATATTAATTGAGACATTACCTGAAAATATTATGTATAAGTATACATTATTGAAGATAGATGTTTATTTCAGAAAGTGATTCGCATGTGTTTGTTGTTATGGGAACCGAATATCTGTCCTGGGTGGCCTTGTCCATAATGGCTTGTATTATGATGTGTGGCGTAAGTAAATTCTTACCGCACGGAAACTCTTACCGCACATAGCAACAATATTGCGTGTGGGAATGTCAATTTACGATCCACGGCAACAATATTCGAAAGTACCACTAATTAGTTAGGCCTAAGTCGTGCAAAAAGTGATTTAAATTGAAACTGAATCAGTATATTGTTTCTTGAAGGTTGCACTCTATTTTTGAAGAAAGTTAAGCTATCTAATTACGTTCCTGCACACTAGATGACTCTGTGTTTCGTCCCGTTGTTCTTTTTTTTCCGATACATTATTGGAAATGAGGAAGAGAGAAAAAAAGAAGGCTGTCATTCTCATTTCCTGTTTGATTAGAAAAAAGAAGCTTTCCGTTACGCCATGTGTGTGTGAAGCGCCTCTGTCGGGCAGACACATCTTCACTATAATCTCAGCTAACGATCCAAGTGCAATGACTTTCCACTGCAAATCAATATTTTCTTATTTGTTTTGGTATACCGTGAGCAAGGAAAACTTAACCTATATTTCATCTGTTCCCGAGGATTATGACTTGTCCCTTTTTATTTCTTTTTCTTCTTCTTCTTCTCGTTCCAAAGACTCCTGTGATCAAGGAATCTTAGCTGCGTCTGAGAGTCTATGTCAATTTCATTTGTCACTTTAATGTCATAGAAAACATAAGTTGTCTTTGGAATTCCTTGCTTTTGAAGTTTTACTAGTATTAAATCCGTAGGTCTATTGAAAATACATCAGCTTTTCATTGCACTTCAGATACGAAAATAAATAGAAGTACGGATGTTCGAATTTCAAGTTAACATTGTCTGATCTATGACAGAATTAGTGCTCTAGAAAATGGCTTCCAACTGTCTGCCTTTCCCTGTGGACCGATAAATTAGTTTGGAGAATAGATTATTTTAACGATATGGATTTTTAAATTAATATATATCATGAATAAATATTTATTTTTAATCTACTCTTATACAATTCAACGGCCCTAAATAGCGTGCTGACTCGCTCGCCCGCTTCGTGAGTTCATCGGGTATACTCGGCGATGTTCGTCTCTCGCAGTGTAAACTTTCACGACGAGAACAAAATTAGGAAAACCATTTCTTTATTTTATAAGGCCTAAGTGAAATGATCACAATGAACAAATATTCTAATTTTATTTTTACTTACAATTTTCATAGCTCTGAACCACAAACATTTTTAATACGCTGTCAGTATAAATTTCTTAAAAATCCTGGAGTCAATTAATAATGGCGGACGAAACCGCGGGCACATACTGTAAAAAAATTGATGGTTTAACGCTTGAAATATCGCTGATAATAAAAATAAAAAACAAACCATTCCTTCCATTGAAACATTATATAATTTCTGAAAATTGCACTGAATTGATCAAATAAAATTCACATCATATTCACCTGTCAACAAACATTTGAGAAACAATACGTATTATCAGTGTTTACAGGTTCCTTTGGAACTGCATAATCGAATCTGAGATCGTTTTCCCAGGCGGCGCTTTCTAATCGTGGAATGTATTCTGAACCCGGAATTTTAGCTGTTTCATTAATTATTACTGGTTTAGTTTATGAATAATTCGCGTGCAAGTGTTAATAAATATAATGCTTTAATAGATATTATACTCTTAATTTTTAAATTAATTATCATAGGCGAAGCCACGGGCACCTGCTAGTTACATACATTTAAGAAGCCCTATCTAATTTTAATTTTAATTTGTAATTTTTTATGCCTGATTTTAGAAATTCATATAAAGTATAAATTCAGAACTCGGAATTTTTATGTTAAATGCTGGCACATGAAAATAAGATTACGTCACGACTTCTTTAAGAAGATCTTGAAAGAAGCAATGTTACGAACAAATTGTATTTTATTTTGAGCCCATTATTTAGACTTGGTCCAGTCTCATCATAAGTAATCGCACAAGAGATTACGATTTTATCGATATATTCGCGACTGCGCAGCAGGGGATAAATAAATTAAATTTTATCTGATGAAACTCTTAATCTCGAATGGGATTTATTAGGACTATTGCATGAATAAAATGTATTATATTAAGTTATATAAATAATAATAATTTTCTACGGTGTGTTTTCAAAATGAAATCACCATTGTATCAGCTTAAAGGACATGGCATCAGTGTCGTAGTCACAAAATAATTTCGGAGAGGATAGAAAGTGCCGGGGGGGGGGGTTGAGTACATATGGAATTAGCTACCCCCCCAAAAGAGGAGGTGGGGGGCCACCCCCGTAGAATTTAAAATATTGAAGTAATGAAAATCATTTGTTTGCGCTATTTTAGCGCTGAAAAGCTAGTTAGCAAGTTTGTATACCATATTCTAAGACATGCCAACTTAAACAAGTAATGATTACCTAAGTTATAAGACTCGTTACTATTTATAAGAAAAGTTAAGTAACACATGGAACAATGAAAATAATAGGCGTATATTTAAAAGTTCAGTATTTTATTATTAAATAAGATAATTAAATATTTGATAACATCGTGATAAAATAACTTAACTAGAGTCTGAAGTTTTGCTTTCGGGGGAGGTCCGGGCGGCATACTATAAATTGGGCATTAGCCTACTCCGGTACCGGTCAACCGATTTGGTCCAAACTCAATAAGCATCTTTCCATGGAAGTTATAAATGCGTATACCAAGTTTCATGAAAATCTGATAAAGCGTATTTGAGTTATTGCGCATACAGGCATACGGACAGGCAGACATACATTTTCCCGTCCCCTACACAATTTCATAAAGTACCATTCTGGCTGTTAATAATATTATGTTATAGACATTCACTGATTAGTCTAATTCTAGAGTGATAGGGAAAAAGTGAATAAGTCAGAAAACCAAATTTTCAAGTGAGACAAAAAGCTATTTATTTCCACAGCACTGTTACAATATTTAGTTCAGCCCACCCAGATATTTTTAAATATTATAAGATAGTATGTAACAATATCTGGGTGGGCTGATCTAAATATTGTAACAATGCTGTGGAAATAAATTGTTTTTTGTCTCTCTTGAAAATTTGGTTTTCTGACTTATGCCCGGTTTCTACAAACTAGTGAATTACCTATGGGTAAATTATCCATGGACAAATTAGTTCCATTTAACCTACAATGATATAATGAGCAAGGCCTTGGAGTTGTACAGTTAATTTAATTCAGAAGGCTTTGATTCTCATTGTTTAAATTATTATATGAGAGGTTAAATTTTATCCAGCCATCCATGAAAGGATAAATTAACCCGAAGATTTACCCTTGGAAAGATCTAGCCCGAGTTTGTAGGAACATTTTTTCTGTCATTTTCATATTTATCCAGAGGACATTTATCTAGAAACTCGCCACAAGTGTATGTGTTGCTATCTTTAAATTATTTGTGTATGTGTGGTGTTATTCTTGTGTAAATTCTGTCCATTGGGTAATTTACCCATAGGTAATTCGCGAGTTTATAGAAACCGGCAATCAGAAAACCAAATATTCAAGTGAGACAAAAAACAATTTATTTCCACAGCATTGTTACAATATTTAGTTCAGCCCACCCAGATATTTTTAAATGTTATAAGATGGTATGTAAAATGATCTAAATATTCTAACAATGATGTGGAAATAAATTGTTTTTGTCTCTCTTGAAAATTTGGTTTTCTGACTTATTCGCTTTTACCCTATCACTCCAGAATTTCAGTCCTGGGTTGCTGCGGATTTATCTAAAAATTCATACCTCTCATTGTACCCATGCATCCTTGGTTTCCTTCTCAAGTTGTGGAAGAAAGAGAGCGATGCTCCTCCATTCCCAGGTGTGTGCTTGTAAATGTTGTGCAAGTCACAGTGATAATAAAAATAAACAGTTAACTTTAGCTTGTAGCTCATTATACACTCTTTACACTCACTTCGTGTCCCCACTTTTCATTCTTTAGAAATATTTGAAAATATAACAGATGACGACCACTTCAGCACAATACCAGGCCATTCTCACACGTGAAAGTCTGGCTTCAAATTACAGTTTATTTTGTGGCTTACAATCTTATGAGGAAAATGTTTCTTTAATGCTCTTCCACTCCCTTATTAAATGCCAGAATGGTTAGGCTACTTTCTGAGATTGTGTGGGGCACGAGAAAATGTCTGTACGTCTGACTGTCTGTCACTGTGTCTATACGAGCGAAAACTCAAATACGATTTATCAGATTTTCATGAAACTTGGTATACGCATTTATAACTTCCATGGGAAGAAGTCTATTTATATTGGACCAAATCGGTTTACCGGTACCGGAGTAATGCCCATTTTAGTGCCTATTTTATGGTAGTGTATTAGAAAGAATTTATCAAATGCAAATCAGTTCTCATGACAACATATTGTTTTACAGTGTTCATATACGGCTTTGGAAGTTGCAATACAGTTTGCTATGACAAATAACGCTACCCACATATTCCTTCACATATGCATATCAAACTAGACCTTTGTACTTCCGTAAGCCCTGCTTAATGAATCGTTCTGGAGCTTAACTCGGAAATAGATTACAAAAATAACTTATTTTCTGCATATAACTTAACTGCAATTATCACTAATTTATCAAAATCATTCTGGCACTTCGTCACATCAGTTTACATCATTACAGACAGACAAGTTGTGTCATATGCAGTACTGTGAGGCACACTAATTAGTGATTTTTGTGACCGGGTATCCACTGTTATTGTACAGTAACATTCAAGATAGATATAGGCTATGCATATGTATTCATGAACCACATATTATTGTCTCTGTTGGACTTTACATGATAATATTATAGGAGAAAAATTCCTCTGACACTGGGATTTGAAGCCCACAGTGGAATCCCGGTCACAAAAATCACTAATAGTGTGCCTCACATTTCTGCATTTGACATAACTTCATATCTATCTTGAATATTACTGTACAATATGAGTGAAAGTCCGATAACAAAAAAATCTGATGTGAAAGTCACATAACTTCCTCTGCCCAAATAAAAGTTAGCAGTATTCACATATCCTTGTACAGAATCGCAAGACACAATTTTACGCTAATTATCCTATAAATACCTCTTCTTTCAATGATGCGACTAAAAGCGCAGTCTATATAACAAACTTAAAAAAAAAAAAAAAAAAAAACAAATGACTGCAGACGTTTATTGAACTTTCTGCCGTAAAATATAATTTCCGAAATTTATCGAATATTTCCCTCAGATACATCTTTACTCTATGCATGGCCAACAATACATCTTTCTCACTTCACATTCTTATATAAAATAAGAGGCCGTGAAAGAGCGCGAATTCAGTTGTTCATCACGTAAGACAAACTTTCTACAAACAGTGGGTGAACAGTGGGTGGCTTGTAACAACCCTCAGAGAATTTTCTCGAAAAAATGTTTCAAATAAAAGTTTTAGCTCTTAGTATAAGCAACCTATGTGCAAAATTTAAAGAAAATTGTTAGAGCCGTTTTCGAGAAAATCGCGAAAAACGAAAATTTCATCATGTAAAGTCCCCTTAAAAATAAGAGAAAATAGTCGCCAATCTTATCCTCACATCTTCAGAAGGTACCTGACCCAAATACGAAATTTTGTTTTCATACGATTTTCCGTTTTGGAGCTAGCTTGTTCACAGATATTTTCCACACAGACACACAGACACACAGACACACAGACATGTTTCCAAAAATAGTATTTTTGGATTCAGGGGGCCTTGAAACGTGTATATATGCTAAAAACTCAACTTCGAATTTTGGGGTCGAAAACAATACTTCCTCTACCTATAGTACCTATGGTACGGGCAGAGGAAGTAAAAACATAGTGTGCCTCACAGTACTGCATATGACATAGAGACAAATACTTTCTTTTATTATATAGACATGATACATTTCCTAATATTGGGGACCATGTACTGACAGAAGAAGACAGAGACAAGAAGGCATTTCCTTATGGAACACACGTTTTTCTCACACAAAGTATTTTTGGTACAAAGGAGAACAGTGTCTCCAATCCCCCAGGCACTTTTGCTAATAAAGAGATAACAATGGCTGCTCACAGTGTGTTAAACGGAACTCCACTGTGTGTTCTTCAAAGAGAATATCTTCCTTTCTTCACTGAGGAACATCTGCCAGTCTTACAGGGATTTCCTTCCAGCGTTTAATGTAGGCCTACAGACCACATAGCCATGCCATGGGATGCAGGTTTTGTATTTTACGTTATTTTCTACCATTGTTATAACCAGGGCCCGGATTTTGATGACATGTCATCTTTTAACTGGTACATCATGGACGTTGCCCACTGGTGAAGATATTCTGATCATGACTCATCTATATATATATAAAAATGAATGTATGTGTGTGTGTGTCTGTCCTTTATGCATTACTACACCATTCATCCGATCGCCATGAAATTTTGGGAAGTTGTTCTGTGCATTCCCGGGAAGGTTTCTGGCATATTAAATTTTTAATTTTTAATTTTTCCTTTCGTTCGTGAGTTATGAGTGAAAAACGGGCAAAAAACGTGTATTTTTTGCGTTTTCGAAGCATCAGTTTTCAGTAATACCATTCAATGTCAAATCAATTACAGTAGGCTTTGGCTATTTTTGTCATTCCTTGGACATAAAACTATCGCGATCGCTTGAATGTTGTAGCTGTTTATAATGTCAAGGCACGCAGACATATGAAATTTTCAACCTACACCGAAGAGGATTATTATTATTATTATTATTATTATTATTATTATTATTATTATTATTATTATAAAAGGGATATTCAATATAGACCTCAATATGGTCAAACGTTGTTCGATTTGGACGAGACTCACTATACAGGGGTTTTCTGAGCCAAGGACCTCGAATCTGAGGTCGCTTTTACCAGGCGACGCTATCTAATCGTGGTATGTAGTCCACGTGATTTAGGTGTTAATAAATATAATGATTTAACTATTATGCTCTTGATTTTTAATTTTTGAAATAATTATCGCGGGCGATCGCTTGATTTTTTAAGTCCATCCTTGACGATTCATTTGTTTAGAATATCAAGGCCCGCAGACGTATGAAATTTTCAACCTACACGGAAGAGGGATATTCAATATAGGCCTAAATATGGTGAAACATTGTTCGACTTGGACGAAACTCACTGTGCAGGTGTTTTCTGAGCCAGGGAACTCTAATCTGAGGTCGCTTTTACCAGGCGACACTATCTAATCGTGGCATGGAGTCCACGTGATTTATGTGTTAATAAATATAATGATTTAACTATTATGCTCTTAATTTTTAATTTTTGAAATAATTATCGCGTGCGAAGCCGCGGGCACACGCTAGTAGATTATAAAAATGGTAATTTTTAGGGTCAGTTTTTGGTCATGTCCCCCCATAAGGTCTTTTTTACAATTAAATGTCATTATTTTGAAATTTTACGGCCTTTTTCCCCACATTTCTTATTTAAAAGCAATTTTCAAAAAATAAATTCATTATTTTCTCATTTTATGTTGTTTCTCGCATTGTATAGAGATTTTGTGCATTTATGTACTTTGAATACTATTGGAAATCTCACTAAGCATAAATAAACATATCAGCGGGCCCGGGTTCGAATCCTGGTCGGGAAAAGTAACCTAGGTGGGTTTTTTCTGGGGGTTTTCCTCACCTGTGAGACAAATGTTGGGTAATTTTAGGCGCTTGTGGTCCCCAGATATAATCTGGCCGTCATTATCATCCTCATCCCCATCCTCGCCTTTTTCGGAGTGAGTGTGTGTGTGACTGGTGTGTCTCGTCCTGTGTATTCATGTTGTCTCGGAGGTGGTCCTGGCATTGGGCTGATCACTCATCCGGGGAGATGTCCTTGTCTGGTCAAAAAAGTATTTATGTGATCTAAAGATAATCCCTCTCCCGACAGGTCGCGGCCATGTAAGGCCCGGGCGGTTTGGGTCGCTTAAATCCTAAAAGGGAGAAATAAAACTAAGATAAAGGAAGACAGTTATATAGTCTCGGCTTACCACCTTCTTATATGACGTGTTTATGTTTGTATTGTATATATCATCATCATCACAGGCACTACAGCCCTGGGTGGGCCCTGGCCTCCACAAGCAGTCTCCGCCATCTATCTCGATCCTTTGCCATAGTTTTCCAGTTTTTAACACCAAGAGTTCTCATGTCCTTATGGACACAGTCAATCCATCTCGTTTTAGGTCTTCCTGCATTTCTTTTTCCACTAGGTGTTTCATGTAGAACTTTTTTTATTATTTCATCATCCTCCCGCCTCATCACATGACCAGCCCATCTCAATCTGGATATTTTAATCGTTCTTATTATGTCTGCATCTTTATACAGATCATACAGTTCGTTGTTGGTTCTGCTTCTCCATTGATCCCCTTCTCGAATGCCACCATAAATTCTTCGCAGTATTCTTCTTTCGAAGACTCCAAGTGTCCATTCATCGGTCTTTGTCAATGCCCAAGTCTCAGCAGCATACGTCAGTACGGGTCTTACCAGAGTCTTATACAGCTTAATTTTGGTGTTTCTTTTAATTACTGAAGATCTAAAATACTCTCTTAATCCAAAATAACTCCTATTGGCCAGTAGCATTCTTTTATTGATTTCATCTCTAAGCAGGTTACTTGAGGTTATTGTAGAACCCAAATAGACAAATGAGTTTACAGCTTCAAAGGTATAATTATCTATTACAAGTTGTTTAGGTGAATTTCCATTATCTCTTCCAGAAAACATATATTTTGTCTTTCCTTGGTTTATAACTAGTCCCATTATTTTTGCTGATTTTTCTAGTGCTCTGAAGGCTTCGAGCATATATTGCTGATTCCTGGCTATGATGTCGATGTCATCAGCATATGCCAACAACTGTACTGTTTTATAAAAGATGGTTCCGTTTGTTTGAATCTTAGAGTCTCTTATGACTTTTTCTAGGGCAATATTAAATAGGAGACAAGCCAGAGCATCGCCCTGGCGCAGACCCTTTTTTATTGTGAAGAGTCGAGAGGTATCTGATTGTATTCGTACACAACTAAATACATTAGTCAGCACCATTTTTACCAATTTTATCAATTTCCTTGGGATACCCATTTCTTCCATAGCTTCAAGTAACTTCTCGCGGTTAATACTATCATATGCTGCTTTGAAGTCTATAAATAGATGGTGAGTGGGAACATTATATTCTAAGGTCTTTTCAAGAATCTGGCGGAGAGAAAATATCTGGTCTATAGTCGATTTATTACTACGGAATCCACATTGATATCTTCCAATTATACCATCAACATGGGGTAGTAATCTATTATATAAAATATTAGAAAATACTTTATATGCACTGTCGAGTAAGGTTATACCCCTGTAATTACTTGTGTCCAGCACATCTCCTTTCTTGTGCAGGGGGCAAATTATGCCTTTGGACCAGTCCATGGGCATTTGTTCTTCGGTCCACACAGATGCATATAATTTGTGTAGTCCATTGATAAAATTGCTGCCACTATGTTTTATGAGCTCCGCTTGTATACAATCCAGACCTGGGGATTTTCCATTTCGTAGTTTCTTGATTGCTGCCGATACTTCTTCTATGCTTGGGGGTAACTCATTATCTGTTTCTTGTCCACTATCATTCCTCAGCTCATAATCCGGATTACTATCCGTTATTTGTCCATTCAAAAGGTGGTCAAAATGTGTGGCCCATCTTTCTAATATCTTTCCTTTCTCATTTAGGAGTGAGCCATCATGATCTCTGCACATTGACACTCTGGGTTTAAATCCCTTCCGCTCCTGATTAATATTTCTATAAAATCTTCTTGTCTCATTTTTACCATTCATGTCTTCTAGTTCTTCTAATTGTTTTATTCTATAAGCTCTTTTTTTCTTTTTGTGTATTCTCTTTTCTTGCCTCCTTTTCTCTTTATATTCCTCTACTGAATTTCTTGTGCCACACTTTTGGATCATTTTCTGATATGAATTGTTTTTTTCTATAGTTACTGCCTGACATTCCTCGTCGAACCAAGATTCTCTTACATGACCTTCTTCTTTCCCAAGAACTTCTTCTGCAGCTCTTGTAATGATTGTTTTATAATCAACCCATTCTTCGTTAATATCACTTCTTGGTGTGGCTTCTATCCTTTTTTGTGCTAGAAGTTCATTAACTTTCTCCTGGTAAGCTTTAACTTTATTTCCATCCTTGAAATGTTCGATACAAAACTTTTTACTTTTTTCTCCTCGCAGACTTCTGACAGTGCTTAAACGTGCTCTTATTCTTGCTATAACAAGGAAGTGGTCTGAGTCGATGTTAGCTCCCCTATAGGATCTTATATCCATAATATCTGATTTATGTCTGTTATCTATAATTACATGGTCGATTTGATTAAAAGTTTTAGCATCAGGTGAACGCCAAGTCATTTTATGAACATTTTTGTGTTTAAAACTTGTGGAAGCTATTACCATATCTTTGGAAGCAGCAAAATCTACTAGTTTCATGCCATTATCATTAGTGACTTCATGTAGACTACACTGGCCTATAGTTGGCTGTAGGGATTGCTCTCTCCCAATTTGGGCATTCAAATCCCCTATGATAAGTTTTATGTCATGCTGAGGGCAGGAATCATATATTTTTTCAAGTTCTGCATAAAATTTTTCTTTCTCTTCTTCAGGGGCAACGTCAGTAGGTGCATGGACATTAATCAGTGAGTAGTTAAAAAACCTTCCTTTCATTCTTAAATAACACATTCTAGGACAGACTGGTTTAAAGTCTATCACATGACTTTTAAGTCTCTTACCCACTATAAACCCTGTTCCAAATATATGGTCCTTATCATGACAACTGTAGTATACAGTACAAGTCCTTTTTTCAAAGCTTCCTTTCCCTAACCACCTCATTTCCTGTAATGCACATATGTCAACTTTCCGGGTTATTAACTGATCAACTAATATTTTCAGTGTTCCTCCTCTATATAATGACTGAACATTCCAAGTAGCTATTCGAATATCATTGGCCTTTTTTGGGTTGCTTGGTCGTTTCCATAGAGACAGTCCGGCATTTACTTCTTGTGGCTTCTCAATATTTATGTTTTTACGGCACGGGGTTATCAGCCCTGCGCCAACCCCCAACCTGGAGGACCAGGGGACTTGATTTTGGAGTCCCTACTCCTAGGAGGTTGCTTTCACCACAGCTGAAGAGTTCCTCCTACCCTCCGCAGTAAGTCATCTCACTAGACCTGAGGTGCTGCCGTTGGCCTACTAGAGGCTCTTCCGCCACCATCCTGGACCATGTCCATGTGAATCCTGCTGCCAATTCACACAAAGAGGTTCTTCTTCCGCCAAGCTGCGCCGTACCGAAGGATTCCTTCTCCGCCGCAGCTGCCGTTGTATATATGAGATATTCTTATTTCTTGATGATGAGAAGGTTCGAAGGAAAAGGATGGGAATAGGGGTGAGGTGAGACGTTACAAACCCCCTCACCGACTAGATCTTTTGATATTTTAACTATAAAATGAAATCAGGTAAACTAATAGTCTTATGCCCGGTTTCTACAAACTTGTGAATTACCTATGGGTAAATTATCCATGACAGACAGGTCCATACATTTACGAGAAATATGGTAAACCACAGATAATAGGTGAAAAAAAAGTTCCAGACTGAGATGGTTAGGACATGTAGAGAGAAGTGAAGAGAAGTCATTATTAAAAAGGATATATAAAGGAAAACCTGGCGGGAGAAGAAATGCAGGAAGACCAAGAAAGAGATGGATGGAAGCGGTGGAGGAGGATATTAAAGAATTGGGAGTTAGGTGTTGGAGAAGAAAGACACAGGACAGGAAGTTGTGGGCTTCAATACTGTAGTTCGGCAGGCACTGGCCCTAGAAGGGCCGTAAAGCCAGTGAGTGAGTGTGAATTATCCATGGGCAAATTAGTTCCATTTCACCCACAATGATATAATGAGCAAGGCCTTGGAGTTGTATAGTTAATTTAATTCAAGAGGCTTTGATTCTCATTGTTTAAATTATTATTGATCCTACAAAGAGGTTAAATTTTATCCAGCCATCCATGAAAGGATAAATTAACCCGACGATTTACCCTTGGAAAGATATAGCCCGAGTTTGTAGGAACATTTTTTCTGTCATTTTCATATTTACTCAGAGGACATTTATCTAGAAACTTGTGTTAATCCTGTCCATTGGATAATTTACCCATAGGTAATTCGCGAGTTTATAGAAACCGGCCATAAGACAAAATGCCAGGTGGGGTTAATAGGTCATATTTAAGAAACTATTGAGTTTTAGACCACAGTTTCTTGAGAATGTTTTATAAGCATATGTGAAGAAATATGTGGGATAATTAGAACATTAGCAAAACAAAATTTCAAAAAAATCCTTCACGTCAACAATAGGCCTATTTCTTTCTTTCTCAAAACATCTGAAGCCGTACGTAACGCTTTAAAATTTTTTTTAAAAATTCCAAGTTTAGCTTGGAGAGGTAAAATTAAGCATTTGGACATTTTTCTATTTTCCATTGCTTATAGGCTAAAAGCTTATAAAAAGCTCTGAAACCACACTCTGTGGCGCTATATCCCTGAAGGTATTAGGCCTACCACCTTGCGTTTACAATAGACAGATGGCAGGAATGGCGGGGGGGGGGGTCGGTTAGTTATCTAGCTGTGGTCGGCTAAAAGCTGTAAGTTTGCCAAATTTCAAGCTTCTAGCTCATATGAATGTGAGAACCGGTAAACCCATCAATGTTAATAAAAGGATGATTAGACTATCCAAACAGTTTTCCCATACTTATGGGGCAGCCAGAAACACCAAATTTTCCATGCTTATGGCTGTTGTTTGTCCCAATATTCCTGCCCAATTTTACGATTGGTTCTTCCTAAAAGTGAGTCATAAATTACATAATGTGAGTCATGGCTCTTACAAGCAAGTAGGGCCTATCAATGTATTCTATGCCATGAAAGTTATCTTAAGCAGTTGTATGTAATATTTCGTGCCTTTTTTGTTTCTGATGTTCATGACCTGCATTAACATTACAGATATTACTTCTATCATGGCCTTCTATTGCTCTTACGAGATTGACTGGAATAAAACAAAAATGCATCATTTTATGAAGCTCTCAAGTTCTCTACATTGAATGTTTATGTTATAAGATCATGATCGTAAGTTGACATAACGATCTGGTCAATACATTGTACCAAGTCATAAAATATATTATACTGTACTCGAAATAGATTGATATTGCTGAAAGCTCTTGCAATAAATTCATTCATTGTTCATTACTTCAGTGGATAAAGATAATAAAATAGTAACTGCATTTAGAATTTATCCAGTTTGTATCTTTCAGAGGGTCTCAAACATTAAACAGTTGTGTTTTATAAAAATTAATGTTGTGTAGAAGTAGGCGCAAGTCAAAAGAAGGGTTTTTCTCCCGCGTAGGCTATATTATCCAGCAATAACTTCTTCTTCTCCTTCTTCTATGGCGCTACAGCCCGATGTCGGGCCTTGGCCTCCCGCAATAAGCCTCTCCATCCTTGTCTATCCAGAACAGTTCTCCTCCAATTTCTGAGTCCCATAAGTTGTCTCACATCCCTCTCCACTGTATCCAGCCATCTATTTTTTGGTTTGCCTACTGGTCTCCTTCCACCAAATTCATTCTGCATTATTAAGTGCCAGTATGGTACTTTATGAGATTGTGTGGGGGACGAAAAAATGTCTGTCCGTCTGTCTGTCTGTCTGTCCGTCCGTCTGTCCGTCCGTGCGTCTGTACGCACCATAACTCAAGTACGCTTTTTCGAATTTTCATGAAACTTGGTATAAACATTCATACTGTCGATGGGAAGAACCCTATTGATATTGAACCAAATCGGTTCACCGGTACCGGAGTAATGCCCAATTTAGTGCCTATTTTAATATATTATGGCGCCTTTCTCATAGAAAGGCGCCATCACTCAAATACGCTGTAACGGATTTTCATGAAAATTGGTATACCCATTTATGACGTCCATGAAAAGTGCCCTATTGAATTTGAACCTAATCTGTTGACCGGTACCGGAGTAAAACCCAATTTAGTGTATATTTTAAAGACGCGGTAACTCAAATACGCTTTACCGGATTTTTATGAAACTTGGTATACACATTTACAATGTCCATGGGAAGACGTCTATTCATAATGGATAAAATCGGTTGATCTGTTTCGGAGTAATGCTCAATTTAGTGTCTATTTTATGGCAATATAAGTATTCGAAAGAATTTATAAAAAAAATGAAAATCAGTTATCTTGACAACATAGCCTATTGTTTTACTGTGATCTTATAAGGCCTTGGAAATTAAAATACAGGTAGCTATGACAAAAAACACTATTGTTTTACATGCGCTTATCCAACTAGACCGTTAAAATGACCCAGGTGGCCGAGATGGTAGACCTTTCTTCTTCCGTAAGCCCTGCTTAATGAATAAATCTGGAGCTTAACTTGGAAATCAATTAAAAAAAGAAATATATTCTGCATATCATATCATAACTGATTAAACAAAAACATACTGGCACTTTTTTACATCAGTTTACCTGATTTTTATTTTAAGTGGTATCCGTTCCTTTCCCATGCGAATTACATGTCCAACCCACTGCAGTCTTTTGAATTTAACCGTTGTTGAGATGCAAGGCTCCTTAAACCTGTCATAAACTTCTTTATTATACCTGAGCCTCCATATTCCATTTTCGTTTATTGGTCCTAAAATGCGTCTTAAGATCTTTCTTTCAAAAGTGTTGAGAGCATTTTCATCTTTTTTGTTAAGAGTCCAGCTCTCACATGCATACCACAATTGTTGGTCTTATCATGGTTTCATATATTCTCATTTTAGTGGACCTATGTACATCTTTGCATTTGAATGCTGACTGTAGTGAGAAATAGGCTTTATTAGCCAAGCCTTTTCTCCTCTTTATTTCACCACTACTATCTCCATCCTTTCGAAATGCGGATCCCAGATATATAAATTCTTCCACCATTTCTATCTCGTCATCAGCAATAACTTAGAAAACCATAATAGCTATTTAATGTATCAAGTACGCAAAATAACGCATTAGCGGACGAATCCAGAAATACTGGATGAGTCCGATAAAGCTTTTGCGTACGTGGTGTATACAATATTTTTGAGTAATAGCTCTCTAAATTATATGAAATGAAACAAAAATACCGTATAATTAATCATAATGAAAGGTAGTCAGCCATTTGCTAAAGTTATATTCTCACAGCCATCTGAATCGCGGAACAACAATGAACCGTACGTACCAATACGAAATGCGGTATAGATGCATTATATATGCAATTTTATGCAAGTTTAGATTCCTTGGTTGCTAAAATGGAATTTTTAGGCGTGTTACCAGTCCGATAAGTAGCTGTTTTAGAGAGCGTGTACTAAAAAATATTTATAGGTCTAATCGTTGTGTTAAATGTTTTCTATGCAGTCCGGCAGGGGTTTCTAAATTGTATGATAAATCTAGTCTCAACCATTTAAAGGTTAAAAAATCCTGGAGTACATTTTTAGGGCCGGTATTACAATCGTGGTTTAACCTTCAGTTTTAGTTTAAACTTTAGTTTTTCAGATTTTTGCGTATTATAAACGACTAGCTTAAAAGACCCGGCGTCGCCCGGGTTTTGTATTTTGTAATTCGTAATTAACTTATGAAGGACTTTCCATTTTAAAATTCTAGGTCCTTTTATAGGTATTTGGAATTTGAAATGAGGAAGAACGACTTATCACACTCAAACTATTCGCTCAGAAAACGCTTGATACAGCTTTTTACGGCTAATAGAGGATGTAGAATTTTGAATCCCATCGCTTGTACACAGCAAGCCTGGTAGGGGTTCAAATAAGAAGAAACAGTAATTCCGGTAACATCAAATTGTATTGTTTTTGCGGAATATTTTATTTCTCACTCTAATGCTACCATAAAACCGTTTTGGGGATGAAATTAAACAGACATGCGATATTACTTCCATACATCCCTCCCCAAAAACGTGCGATAAAATAATATACATATAACCATACCTCGTACTGTTTTCTCTATGTCCAGGGTAGAGAAAGTTATGTGACTGCATTATTTTCGTGAATTTCATAATTTAATCTTTATTTATAACATGAATTATATTGGTAGCTTTTCTAAAAGTCCCACTTCAATTATTTCCAAACCCATCTGAGAAACAACTGGAAACAATATGTTGCCATGCCAACTGTGATTTGGATTGCATAATTCTGTGTAAAAAGGGATTAAGTATACTCAAAACATTTGATTTTTGGCATTTAAAATCAAAATTTTGCAAAATCCTTTCTTAGTGAGCACCTGCATTATGTCACGAAGGTGCTATCAAAATTCCAAGTCTCTACCTGTTTTAGTTTAGTCTCTACGTTGATTCTCTGTCAGTCAGTCAGTCAGTCAGTCAGTCAGTCAGTCAGTCAGTCAGTCAGTCATTCAGTCAGGACAAAGCCTCTTATATACAGAAGAGATAACTACAAGTTAATCTTAAGTTTAACCTAACTGGACCTTTTCTACCGTTTATCATGCAGTTTAAGACGTAATAATTGTTTTAATGAAAATGGCTATAAAATCACGATTATAAGACAGTATCAACAAATTCAATTTCGGATACAACATGCTATGAGAAGGTGAGACAAAACTTAAAGTAATTTTGTATGTTTACTTTTTGGAACGGAAAGAATTTTAACACATACCTAAACATAGGAGGTTGTATTGTAAAACAAATCCTAATACAATATCATTTTATTAGCAATGAATAGCTATTTATTTTAGCTGTGATTTAAATAAACTTACACTGAGCAAAACTGATTTCAATTTTAATTTAACCGTTTCTTTAACAATTAAATTTCTAGCTTCAATTTCTCTTCATACAAACAAACAAATACAAGCGAATTAGCATATCTTATTGTTTTTCTTTTATTTCCAAGGCCAATTCGTCTTCTTTTCTCAGCCAACAGGTCTACCAACACCATTGAACTACGGTTTAACTTAATCAGAACATTATAAAACGGCACATGCAGTTAAACTTGAGATTTGGTTTAATCTAGCCTACAAGTTAAACTACGTATATAATACCGGGCCAGTAGAAAAATTAGCACATCGTTTATAATAGAATCATTTTCTTTAATCCTAGCCATTTTCGCTTTAAATATAGTCGATCTTCTTGTTTGCGGGTTAAGAACGATCGATCGTCATATTTTCTCAGCCAATTGGTCAACCACACCATTGCACTATTGTTTAACTTAACCAGAACATTACAAAACGGGACCTGCAGTTAAACTTAAGATTAGGTTTAATTTAACCGAAAATAAACTGCGTTTATAATACCGGGTCTTAATAAAATATATTTGGGATGTAAGACCTTTATGTAGAACTTAACAAGCAAGCACAAAGTTATCAAAACGAGCTTTTGTTATTCGCTTGAGTCTGTTAAGTTCTTATAACGATCAATCATCGTAAGACTTTTACGTTATTTTGAATCGCAAACTTATACGGAAAATAATTTCAGTTCGTTTGTGCTGAGAGTCAAAACACTTTATGGTAATTTCGTATGGAGCTTAACTCTAAAATCGATTAAAAAAAAAATCTTAATTTTCTGCATATTATAATTGCAATTATAAATGACTAGCAGGTGCCCGCGGCTTCGCCCGCGATTACTTACTCAACTGATAGTTATTGTGTTTAAATCATTTATTTAACAGAAAAATAATTAAAACTTTACATTTAATAACTAGGGACCAGATTCTTAGGTTTTTACCTATTTTTTTCCTTGCTTCCAAAACAAAATGCGCCCATACACTTTTTCGAATCATGTCCATAGGATTCACCCACATTAATTCTGTGGCACCTAAAAATACCTAAATGGGGTATAAAAACCTAAATATACCTAAACGGGATATAACACCTAAAATATCTAATTTAGGTTACTTTTTTTGTCTTTTTTGTTTGTCAGTTGAGAAATCGATATTTTGCGGAGAGACATAACTTTTTGTTGGGTTGAAATTAATACCACCAGCGTTTCGTTCAACCCATTGTCGTCTAGGATGGACAGTATCAAGAGAGGAAGTGTAGAGTACCAGCGTATTCCTTTTAAAATATTCGTACGAACAACCATTGTTGCCGTGTATGAACAAGGATATAAAATTCTGTGTTTTAAAGCGTTTGTTTGCCTTTAGTACTGTCTTGTTATTCACACTGAGTGCTCACACTGTGTTTTAAGAAGACGTGTTAATCATGTATTGAATCCTATGTAGCACATTCAAATTCATTAAACCAATTATTCTACCCGAAAACGATATTTTGGACAAAAAACCTAAAAAAACAAAACTATTTCACCTAATGGAAAACCTAAAACAGTGTTTTTAAAAACCTAAAAATCCGCTCCCTATTAATAACACTGACATCGTTTTTACATAAATTGCAGGAATTAAATAATTTTACTCTTAATTATATTGTTTAACGTTAAAAATATAAATAAAAAAACGAACAAAACGAATCATATGCTGCCATATGGGCATACAAATTCGAAATGAAATGATTAAAATGAACATAAATCCATGAACCTTACCAAAGTCATGCATAAACAATTTTTATTATAACGATTGTCAAGTCAAGTCTCGTTTCATTTACTTCCAAACCTTATGTGAAGACTGCCAAACAATACTGTTGTCAAGTGAACTGTGATTTGGATTTGATAATTCTCTGTCAGTCAGTCAGGACAAAGCCTCTTATATCTCTATATATATAAAAGGCTTGTCCTGACTGACTGACTGAATGACAGGAATCAACGTACAGCCTAAACTATAACAGGTAGAGACTTGGAATTTTGACAGTGCCTTCGTTTCCTAATGTAGATGCTCACTAAGAAAGGATTCTAAATGCCAAAAATGAGTGCATTTTTTGCGTTTCCGAAGCGTAATATATTTCAATGTCAAATCAATTACAGCTGGCTTTGGCTATTTTTGTCAAACCTTGGAAATGAAACTTTCGCGATCGCTTGAATGTTGTAGCTCACGCTGGTCGATTCATTTGTTTTTAATGTCAAGGCACGCATACATATGAAATTTTCAACCTAATCCCGAAGAGGATTCTTCTTCTTCTTCTTCTTCTTCTTCTTATTATTATTATTATTATTATAAGTGGGATAATCAACATAGGCCTAAATATGGTCAAACGTTGTTCGATTTGGACGAAACTCACTGTACAGGGGTTTTCTGGGCCAAGGACCTCGAATCTGAGGACGCTTTTACCAGACGATACTATCTAATCGTGGTATGTAGTCCACGTGATTTAGGAGTTAATAAATATAATGATATAACTATTATGCTCTTGATTTTTAATTTTTGAAATAATTATCGCGGGCGAAGCCGCGGGCACATGCTAGTACCCTATATAGAGATTAAACTGCTCTTTGTTACATCAGTTTACCTGATTTTTTTGTATAAAAATTATAATGATCCCAGGTTTAATGTAGTTAAGATGTTGGTGTTGGGACACACGAGCTTCATGATAATTTCCTCCCTGCAAACTGCAGAAGGGAATGGAAATGGCATTTCTTCCGCGTCGCGTTTTTCAGATTTGGATGCTAAGAAAAACGCAAGGGCGCATGTATTATTTAAGCGCCATTCCTCTGCATATCACGAGGAACGTGACGAGAATCAAGGAGGCAGTGCTTATGTGAATTAAATTACATCCAATATGCCGTGATTTCAAAACTTCCTTCTCCACACCGCTTCAACACTCTAATAAAATATAAACTGACGCGATGAGTGGCATAAATGCATTACCTCAGAACAAAAGTCTAGTAAAATGACGTGAGAATAGTTTTACAACACCAGGAGATGGAAAAATACATTACAGAAGAGAAAGATACCATATTCCTCGTGTTTTATATTGACCAATCTCTCTCTCTCTCTCTCGAATCCTCTGCCCCCATGTTGGGGCAAAGGGCCTCCAAGTGGAGGTTTCTGTTTACCTATGTGAATTTTGTGAATTTTCTTACGCTTATTTTCGTAGAGAAGGCAGAGGGACAGGTGGTTAGCCCATCGCCCCTTAACTCCCCTCCGGAAACTAAGGTATTACTTGGACGTGAAAGGGCCGAGATATTTTGTCCAGAGGCTCTAATTTAGGCTTGGAGTTCTTTTAGTGCCGTAAATTTACGACACGGGCCCCCCAGCTTAAAGTCCCTCCCGGAGGACTCCGTGCCCAGGATTTTTACGTCCTGAAAAAGCCATCGACTGCGGCCGGGTTTGATCCCGCGACCTAGAGGGGGCCACGCTACCACCGCAGCCGACATATTGACCAATAACGTTTAGCAATTTCTCGGAAATAGACTTATCACGATCTTTTATCTTATAAAATTATTAATATGAAGATGATGTTTTATCGATAAAACCGTCTGATCGTTACTGGACATGTAAGCATCAGTGTGCAGTGATTAATACGTCACCGCTGCCATTGAGCAGCACGAAAACAGATTGTATCGACTGATGCAGATTTGTTATTTAAAAAGTGTCTGACCATTTCATTCATTACTCCGGTAGCGGTCAACCGATTTGACTAAAAATCAATTTTATTCAAGTTTCACGAAAATCTGATAGTGTGTCCCAGACACATGCACGTACAGACACATACACAGACGGACATTTCCCCATTCAATAAGTACATGCCCTAATTAATTAGTCAAAAAACACCTGTCAGTAAAATTGTAAGAATGACAATTAATGATAAATATTGATAAATAATTGAGACGCACCGAGCGAGGTGGATAAGAGGTCCCAGGTTCAAATCCCGTGGCCGTACAAATTTTACATGGGTTTGTTCATGGTTTCCCCAGTCTTAAAGGCAAATACCGAATTGGATATTTACATACCATGAATCATCCTCGCCATTTCATTCTGTTCATATCCATTTCAAGTAATATCAGTCGAAATTTACGCCATTAAATAGCCTACACCGACAGTAGAAACAATTGACAATCAATAGTTCCATGGCCTACCTTACTGTACAGACACAGATCCCGAACACTCGAAGCTACAATGAGTATAAACACAGCTGAAATAATAATAATAATAATAATAATAATAATAATAATAATAATAATAATAATAATAATAATAATAATAATAAATAATAATAATAATAAATAATAATAATAATAATAATAATAATAATAATAATAATAATTGAGACTGTGAAAAATCCCCAGTGTGTGTAATTTCAAATAAGTCTTTCTCTTTAGAGTCATACACTTCACCTCTTTGCCTTGCATTATACCTTGTTTTTCCAGTCCAGATAATTCATGATATTTGGTCACGGAGCGTACCAGAGCTAATGCAGGACAAATTGAGAGAGGGAAGCAATCACATTAGGAATCAAACATTGAAAGCCTGGCTTCAGGTGAGAACGTCCTTACGTTTCAATCAGTGGAGAACAAAGCCCAGAGCAATGGAGTGACAGACGCACTGAGTGGTGTTTCATTTATTCCGTCACCAGTACCAATAATACTCTATTCTAGTCCCGGTGTGCATAATCTGTGAACTTCTAGGAACTGGACTAACGCTAATAGAAGAGGCGCGGTGCAGGCGAGTATGTCCCTCTTCCATAATACTGTTATAACCAGGGCCCATGTCATCTTTTTATTGATGCTGCTTAGACAGTGCCAACTTGTAGATAAATCCTAATCATTGCTTCTAGATTATAGAAAAAAAAATTTAATAGGCCATTTTTTGTAATTTTATGCAATTTTTTATTTTTAGGTCATTTAATTCAATTTTGCGTCATTATTTTGTCATTTTCCTTTCATTTCCTTTTTCTAAAGTCATTTTCATTCATTTACATTGAGTATATTAACTTATTTTTTGTCGTCCCCAATGGGGTTGTCTTTCAAATGTTGTTTGCTTAATGCAAGAAGGACACACTCGGTGTTGAAGTGTTGTCATGTCTCAGTCGGAAACGAGAATAAAAGAAACGCCCAAATTTTGTATTGTATTACTGTTGTTATTAGGGTGCGTATACATTTGCGCTCCTCTCGCGTTCCGCTTATTTTCCTAGAGAGGGCAGAAGAGCAGGTGGTAAGCCTATCACCTCGCAACCCCCCCCCCCCTCCGGAGACTAAGGTATTACTAAGACGTGAAATGGCCGAGAAATTTTGTCCAGAGGCTCTAATTTAGGCTTGGAGTTCTTTTACGTGCCGTAAATATACGAAATGGGCACCCCAGCTTAAAGTCCCTCCCGGAGGACTCCGTGCCCAGGATTTTTACGTCCTGAAAAAAACCCATCGACTGAGGCCGGGTTTGATCCCGCGACCTTCGGATCTAGAGGCTACTGCTAGACCACCGCAGCCGACGGCTTCTGTTATCAGTTGGTTAATATTATCAGATTAGCTGCGCCCCGAAGTGATCACAATAAGCGGCGTGAACTGTTTACAGTGATGGGAAAAGTACAAACAGAAAGTAAGGGCTGAATTATAACTACCTGAGAGACATTTTACTTAATTACAATTACAAATTACTTTTTCAAAAAGTAATCAGTAAAATTACAATTAAATTTACAATTAATTAACAAAATGACAGTACCTAAAAATTCCTTGTTTTTGGTTTGTTTTGGATACAAGCACAAATTATTAATCAATAAACAAAAAATCACGTCAATGAGAATATTTTCGGAAACATTGAGTAACTTTTTGTTAATATTAACTCTAATTTGGATATTAGTTGGAAAAACAGTAGTGATGACGATATATCAAGCGAGAATGATACTAATACTAACGACTACTAAATTGTAACAATTACAATTTTATTTCCAGAAGTAAATTACAAGTAGAAATTACATTTTGAAAAAAGTATTGATTACAAGTAAATGGGACCGAAAAAGGAATTGTTACTGTAATCCGATTACTTTTACTCTATTACTTCCCATGACTGACTGTATAAAAGTTACAATGAAAAACACTAGTCTGATATGAAGGTAAATGAATAAATTGGACAAATCTACTACGAAAGCAGAATATTTTGCCTGGGCAGTGACATTGACCCAGATGCTCAGTGCAGTATGCAATACCTCCACCGCTCCATGCTGCCCTGCTTGTTCATTATGCACACACGCTGCATGCTGCTGATATTTTTAATCCCCTGGCTCCCAGTCACACTCACCTCCACTTAAGCTTTATTCTCCAGAGGAAGAGAATTATGTTTTTTTTCCCCTCCAGATTTTCACTGTATGTCATGTGTGAAATTGATGGCGGCTGTTACAGAAGAAATGTTTTTATTAATACAATTAATACAATACAATACAATACAGATGATGCAGATTAATACAACACAGAGCATAGCCTAATGCCCGAGCGAAACTAGTTATTGATTTTAGAGTACTCATCAAGAGCCTTTCAACGATTCCCCACAAGACGTGGTTTCAAAAATTTCGAATTTCCATCCCCCCACCCCACTCCCTCTCGTACCCTAAAAAAACCCGAATCGTTAGTGTCACTGTGAACTCCATAGGGAGTACTCTAATTTATTCAAACAAATTTTCTCTCTGTACTTCATAGGGGTCGAGATATAAATTTTTCTAAATTTCAACCCCCTCCCCCGGACCCTCCCTTAGGCCAATTTTGCTCATTAACGAACTTCTCCGAACTATAGGGCTTAGAAATGACTTAATAAAATTTGGTTCAAATATCTTCAAAATTACGGCCGTTACCGTGTAAATATATATATATATATATATATATATATATATATATATATATATATATATATATATATATAGGGGCCTATATATTACAAAAAAAAATTCAACGGGCGGTGGTTTCGTACTTAGGGAGACATGAAACGTAAAGATATGAAAGAATTTTTCGAAAGTCATGACATGGTATCGATTGCAATAGGTAGATTTTTATTGCCATTAATAATAAAATCAGGTAAACTGATGTAAAAAAGTGCCAGTATGTTTTTGTTTAATCAGTTATGACTGCAATTAGATATGCAGAATATGTTTTTTTTAAAATTGATTTCCAAGTTAAGCTCCAGATTTATTCATTAAGCAGGGCTTACGGAAGAAGAAAGGTCTACCATCTCGGCACCTGGGTCATTTTAACGGTCTAGTTGGATAAGCGCATGTAAAACAATAGTGTTTTTTGTCATACCTACCTGTATTTTAATTTCCAAGGCCTTATAAGATCACAGTAAAACAATAGGCTATGTTGTCAAGATAACTGATTTTCATTTCTTTTATAAATTCTTTCGAATACGTATATTGCCATAAAATAGGCACTAAATTGAGCATTACTCCGAAACAGATCAACCGATTTTATCCATTATGAATAGACGTCTTCCCATGGACATTGTAAATGTGTATACCAAGTTTCATAAAAATCCGGTAAAGCGTATTTGAGTTACCGCGTCTTTAAAATATACACTAAATTGGGTTTTACTCCGGTACCGGTCAACAGATTAGGTTCAAATTCAATAGGGCACTTCTCATGGACGTCATAAATGGGTATACCAAGTTTCATGAAAATCCGTTACAGCATATTTGAGTGATGGCGCCTTTCTATGAGAAAGGCGCCATAATCTATTAAAATAGGCACTAAATTGGGCATTACTCCGGTACCGGTGAACCGATTTGGTTCAATATCAATAGGGTTCTTCCCATCGACATTATGAATGTTTATACCAAGTTTCATGAAAATCCGAAAAAGCGTACTTGAGTTATGGTGCGTACAGACGGACGGACAGACAGACAGACGGACAGACATTTTTTCGTCCCCCACACAATCTCATAAAGTACCATACTGGCACTTAATAATCATATCACAATACATACTTTAAACTGTGTGTTTTTTACAAATATATAATAGCCGTGCAATAAAGTGGGGTAAGAGCGTCTTTTGTTTCACTGCTGCAAGATAGTACGAGCTTTAAGTAAACATAGAGGACTCTGTACACGTAATATTGCAAGAGCAAAACAAGAGACGGCTGTCGTTTTGTTTGCAGACGACCAAGCAGAAAGAAACAACTTTGTACGAAGCACGGAAGGAACGAAATTAGCCGTGCAGCTATAAAACAAAAACGATTGAAAACCAAAGTCAATAATGACGAGAAAATAAAAAATAATCTTCAAGACTTCGCTACAGGACATGTAAGTAAGACATTGTGGTAGAAAATAGAGCAAAGGGATACTAATCGAATTGGAGCTGTTGCAGGAAGCTGTATATAGGGCATAGACACTTGTACCAAATAAAAAAGTCTTGTATCCGTCTTCTTTAATTCCGCTGGAATCTGGGGTTTTATTTTCTTCGTTTTTTTTTCAGTGTAACTGAAGTTTTCAAAGGTTATAGCTCTTGTAATGGAGTTTATGTAAGGGTAGTGGCAATCTTAACTAAGCACGTTTGAGTGGCGACCAATTGGAAAAAAAAAAATCTGATGTGAAAGTCACATAACTTCCTCTGCCCAAATAAAAGTTAGCAGTATTCACATTGTATTGTACGGAATCGCAAGACACAATTTTACGCTAATTATCCTATAAATACCTCTTTTTTCAATGATGCTACTAAAAGCGCAAGGCTATATAACAAACTTAAAAAAAAGAACAAGTGACTGCAGACGTTTATTGAACTTTCCGCCGTAAAGAATAATTTCCGAAATTTATCGAATATTTCCCTCAGCTACTTCTTTACTTTATGCATGGCCAACAATACATCGTTCTCACTTCACATTCTTATATAGAATAAGAGGCCGTGAAAGAGCGCGTATTCAGTTGTTCATCACGCAAGACAAATTAACTTTCTACAAACAGTGGGTGAACAGTGGGTGGCTTGTAACTACCCTAAGAGAATTTTTTTAGAAAAAAAGTTTCAAATAAAAGTTTTAGCTCTCAGTAAAAGGAACACTTGTGCAAATTTTAAAGAAAATCGTTTGAGCCGTTTTCGAGAAAATCGCGAAAAACGAAAATTTCTTAATGTAAAGTCCCCTTAAAAATAACAGAAAATAGTCGCCAATCTTATCCTCACATCTTTAGAAGGTATCTGACCCAAATACGAAGTTTTGTTTTCATACGATTTTCCGTTTTGGAGCTAGAGTGTTCACAGACAGACAGACACATAGACATGTTTCCAAAAATAGTATTTTTGGATTCAGGGGGCCTTGAAACGTGTATATATGCTAAAAACTCAACTTCGAATTTGGAGGTCGAAAACAATACTTCCTCTACCTATAGTACCTATGGTACGGGCAGAGGAAGTAATAATCGGTTACAAACTCAAGTCTTAGTACAGTCAACCATCGGTATAATGCCCCTCTTTATGCCGGTTGTCGACCACAAACAGTGCGTGATTTTATATGTAGTTGTGCCGACTAAAATACATATGAATTTAGTTACGTCGCGTCGTGCAAAAAAAAAATCCATATCACTTACTTCAGTACTTACTGAGCTCACAGAGTGACTGCTCAACATGGAGTTGTTTTAGAAATGAAACAGCAAACTCCACTTACCTGGAAAAAAAAGAAAAAGTTACATTAGGAAAGATTTTTGCTGCAATGGACGTGGTGTCTACTATCCACAGAATTACTAGTACAGATCATACAGCAGACTGCCTACCTCCTCTAGCTCATCCCGATGTCGACCAAGAGCTAAGATAAGTTAGTTTAGCTTAGCTCACATACTGTGCGGGATTTCATATGTAGTTGTGTCGACAAAACTACATATGAAATCCTGCACAACTATATATGAAATCCCTCACTGTATGTGAGCTAAGCTAGGCTAAGTTAGCTTAGCTCTTGGTCGACAACCGGCATTAAAGTGCCACTTTAAACATTTCCCGTCCCCCACACAATCTCATAAAGTACCATTATGGTACCAGTGCGGGACGGAAAAATGTCAGTCGGTCCGTCCGTGTGTCTGTACGCGCGATATCTCAAATTCGCTTTATCGGATTTTCGTAAAAATAGGTATACACATTTATAACGTCCATAGGAAGATGTCTATTAATATTGGACCAAATCAGTTGGCCGGTACCGGAATAATTCCCAATTTAGTGCCTTTTTATGGTAATGTATCAGAAAGGCGCTATAACTCAAATACGCTTAATCGGATTTTCGTAAAACTAAGTATACACTTTTATAACGTCCATGGGAAGAAGCGTATTGATATTGGACCAAATCGGTTGACCGTTACCAGAGTAATGCCCAATTTAGTGCCTATTTTATGGTAATATATTAAGTGTAGAAACAATTTATGAAGTGCAAATCAGTCATCATAACAACAGTGGTTTACTGTGATCATACACGGCTTTGGAAATTGCAATACAGTTAGCTATTACAAATAACATTATTCTTTTACATATGATTATTAAACTAGACCGTTAAACTGAGCAAGGTGGCCGAGAGAGTAACATCTTGGACTCACATTCCGCAGGTCCGTGATTCAGATCCTGATTGTCAAGATAAAAATACTTGACCTTTGTACTTCTGTAAGCCCTGCTTAATGAATTAATCTGGAGCTTAACTTGGAAATCTTTCTTTCTTTCTCGTAGTTTAACCTCTCCCTTTTAGGATTTAAGCGACCTTGGGCGCTGACATCGACACAGAAAAAGTTACTACAGGTATGCCAGAGGAAAATGTTAAGAAAAGTCCTAGGCATCACATTGAGGGACAGAATCCCCAATACTACACTAATCCAGTCAGCAAAAACGACAGATATCGCTCACCTAGCAGAAAGCACTAAATGGAGATGGGGTGGCCATGTTTCAAGGTTGGTGGACTATAGATGGACTTACAGGAGGACCATATGGGACCCCAGACAAGGAAGAAGGCTGCGCGGAAGACCAAAAAGGAGATGGGAGGACCTTTTCAAGGATAAAGTGGGCCACCAATGGACCAGGGTAGCCAAAAGAAGAAGCGAGTGGAAAGAACTGGGGAAAACCCTGAACAATACGCAAGACTAAGTGCTCAAGACCAAGTGTTAAAGTTCAAGTGTACATGGACGCTCAAAATCACGAACAACTTCACTAGCGCGGAGTAGCTCGCCGTGCTAGATAAGAGGAGCTAAACCCTTCTTAGGAGGCCTTTGCCCTACATGGGACACGATAGGCTTATTTTATTTATTTTATTTACAGGGCCGCGACCTGTCGGGAGAGGGATTATATACATACTTTTTTGACCAAACAAGGACATGAAGGGCCTCCCCGGATGAGTGATCAGCCCAATGCCGGGGCCACCTCCGAGACAACACGAACACATAGGACGAGACACACCATTCACACACACACTCACGCCAAACAAGGCGAGGATGGGATGAAGATGATAATGACAGCCAGATGATATCTTGGGACCACAAGGGCCCGACATTTGTCTCAAAGGTGAGGAAAAACCCCACCTAGGTAACTTGTCCCGACCAGGAATCGAACCCGGGCCCGCTGCGTGAGAGGATTGAACGCATCCCTTGAGCAACAGCTGTGGACAACTTGGAAATCAATTAAAAAAATATATATATAACTTATCTTATATTCTGCATATCATAATTGCAATTATAACTGATTAAACAAAAGCATTCTGGCACTTTCTTACATCACTTTAGCTGATTTTATTTGAAGTTGGAAATTTATTGTAGTTTTTGGAAATTTTACCTACGGTTTGTCAGGTCGGATAATGTTTCAGCTAATCTTTTGATGAAGGATAAAAATACAAAAGTATAAAAAATCCTCCAAGTTTGGGGACGTGTGTTGATGAAGATGTGCCAGTGACTTGCATCATTTATCATCTGTGACAAGGTGACTTGTAACTGTTAAATTGATATCGTGCTCCGTACTAATCCCATAATGCACCGGGAAATGTCTGACAACTTACAGCGGTTCGGTGGAATGAGTGATGGTTGCCTGGGCGCCACAGTATAATGCATATACTGAATATTTCTGATTTGTTGAACCCGCCTCCGGTCTGCCAGTCGATCGTTGAGCACTTCCCTCTAGCTTCAGGGTAGGAAGCGAAGAACACCTTAATATTATTGCTTGAATAATAATGCAGTTTCTTTGAACACTGAAGGAATATTCTGTTTATTCAAAACGTTGGAAATACAAGTCCAGTCATTGACAATAATTACAAAATTTGTTTGTGAATAATTAATATTGTTGCAAGTTCTCGGTAGATCGTTACTAGTGATACAATTGCTGCCGTATATGATTTTGACTAATCGCGATTGAAAGTAAGAATCCTTCTAAGTCGATTAATTCCACAGCTAAAATTTTATAAGTCCAATTAATTCTGTGGGCACGCGGCCTCAAAGATAAGTAGAGTGATTGATGTAGGCACGCGGCCTCGACGTAGAGTGATTTTGACTGTTCTAGGCACGGGGCCTTGAAGTAGAGTTGAATATGACTGTTATAGGCGCGGGGCCTTGAAGTAGAGTGATTTTACAGTGCCCCGGTAGGCCTAAGGAAAACTTTCTTGGACAAACATTTATCCCTACTCTTCTTAATTATTATTCGTGAATCCCGGCACGTGGTACTATAGACCAGTTCTTATTGGCAAATCTCCCGACCAATAATAATATGTTAGTTTCCCACGGAAATCAATTGGATTTTCCCTTATTCTCAAAACCCACAACTTAGCGTCTCGGATTTCTAAGAAGGTTCGGACAGCGTGTTGTATCAGTAGCAACATCAGAAGCAAGGCTTAAACACAATAGCCGACTTCTTAGAATTACTTAAGTGGATCAGTACCCTTTGTGATAAGATCTCGGGAGATTCCCGATACATTGTACCTGAGTACTGCATTGCCTTATCTCGCACCCGCTAGGTCTGCTAGGGAAATTCCCAGCTTCTCCGTCTATTCACTGCAATCTCATTTTAATAGTTATTTAAAATGATGTAGTTAAACTTTTTACCTTTGCCTTCTTTCTAGTTAATAATATTTATAATGAATGTTCCGTCTTTTCACGGTCATTTTAAGACCAAACACGGGCTATGAGATTTTATGATTTTAGTTTGAATAAATTTGGGCAATTAATCTGTCATTTATTATACTTAATTTGGTTATCTTGTTTATTTCTTTTTACCGAAGTATCTGAACTGCAATATATGCCCCAGTCTATTAAGACAGGAATCATCATAGCCTATGATTGACTTACTGGCTGAATATACTGCATCTCTCCACAAAATATTATACCTTATTTTCCTCCAGTGTTGCAACTATCTTAAACAAATACATAACTAATTTAATTCCTATCTTGACACGAGACTTCACCTTAAATCCTGTCCCACATGTACAAGTTTTCTGAACCTATCACATTCATGCATTCATACATCTTGCGGTTTCCTGTAGTGTTACGTTGCTTGTACTTATTACTTGGTTTATTGCACGACCAAGACATTACAACAAAATTTTACGTAAACACCATAAATTTACCGATATACCCTCGTGAGACCATGAAAATTAAGCTCAAGCAGTTCTCACTGAAATTTTATAAAATATATTGAATGCATAAAGAAAAACAAAAACACTTTTTTTAATATTGAGACTTTGACAAGGTCGATCAAGCAGTTCTCACTACACCTACACTATATTATCAAGAATGCAAAGAAACACTCTTTTACCATGAGACTTTGACAAGGTCGATCAAGCAGTTCTCACTACACCTACACTATATTATAAAGAATGCAAAGAAACACTCTTTTACCATGAGACTTTGACAAGGTCGATCAAGCAGTTCTCACTACACTTGCACTATATTATAAAGAATGCAATACACACACGTATATTTTACTCTCATTCACACACATTCCTATAATCCTAAACCTATGTGGGACTGATAACCTATCATGCCAATAGCTATTTCGCCGCGTAAAATATACATTACAGGTTATAGGCCTACATTATTCCAGCTCAGTACAATGCCTTTCGGTTACTCCTTGCTTTCCTCTAATTTGTTCATATTTACAATACATTGTCGATAAATGACGTCACACAAAATCACTGATCATCTGAATACATTTTACGGATTTATATCCTTTATTGGTTCTGCCCAAAAATTTTCTGCTTCTATGAATAATTTAAGATAACTAGAGTCAAAGGTTAAACGTAGTTTTCCATGTGCTTTCACTACATTACAAATCGGATTTATTTGCTTACAGGCTTCTTCCATCATTGAAATTGGTACAGGCCTACTCTTATAGCGACGCTCAGGAATATCTTGTTTTAATTTCAATTTGCGTTGGTAACCCCGAAATAGGCCTGGAGTTGAACTGAACACTGATTTGTTCTTATATAGCATGTTATATAAAGTCGACTTTTGACCATCTGATAGCACATCAATTTCTTCTACTTTCTCTCTGAGAATTAATTCGATATCAACATTTTCCTCTTCATTTCCTCCATTCTGACTAATGTTAGTAAAATTCGCGTGTACCGTTTCACATTCATTTTCATCTACATAATTATTAGAACCCTTAATGCACAAATGATCATATTCTTCGTCCTCCCAAACAATATCAGATTCCATTCCCTGTAACTCTGCGACACTTTCGTCACAATCAGCCTCATTATCACCTTCATATATAAATACGGCCGGTTTATTTCCCATAGGCCTATATTCCTCACTACTATTTCCCTCTAGCACTCCAACTGATTCCACCACGAAAGGTTCACGTAATAATACATCTTCATTTTGGCACTCCAATTCCTTAGTAATTATATTTTCATTAGATAAAAACGGTACACGTAACTTTTCTTTCTCATCTATTTCCATTTCTACCCAATTTTCTTCAAAATTTATTCTCATTAGTTGATCTGTCATAGAATCACAACCCAGAATTAATTTATGTGCTAAATGTTTTATTGTCAAAAAGTAGACTTCTAACTTCTTTCCCTCAATATCCACTGGCAACATACACTGATGCTCAATTTTATGGGATTTGGCACCAATTGCAGTTTGTGCGTATAGGCCATGTACTTTCAATTCCTGAACGCGCACTCTTGCTGCTTTCAGCGTTTCATAGAATTTTTCGTTTATTAGAGAAAAACTACTGCCAGTGTCCACCAACATATCGACTTCAAATTGGTCTATTTTTACCCTTATTAATGGCGGATATGTGGGTGTTATACCCTCTCTATTTGCACATCCTACTACGCACCCCTTCTCTCGTGTTTTATTTTCATTATCAGGTCTTTTTAATCCTTTTAATCCCTCGGTCTGTGTGACGTCATTTCGACCTCCAAATGCGTCTCCTAGTAGTTTAAAGGCCTGTCTTGCGCTACATGCCTTTCGTCATTTCTGTGACGAATGTCTCCCTGAATACCATTGTGGTTTCCCGTGCTATGCGCCTGATTCCTTTCACCTTCTATGTTAATGTCCCCCTGGTTTTCTGGAATTCGTTCTCCTACTTCGTTCTGCATCCTGCCATGAAATCGAACATTATTTACTTGTCTGTCTTGAGGCCTATTCTCTTGATTATTTCCCCTCCAGTTTTGGTTCCCATTATTTCTATATGAGTTATTATTAGGGGGTCCTCTGTTCGATTCCGCATTTCTGTTGGCATGTCCTTGGTTCCATCTACCTCTGTCATTATTTGGACCTCCTCTCGTATCTTGATTCATTTGCATATTATCCGGTCCATTTTGTCTCCTATTATCGCTACGCTCTTCTCTGTTAGTTCCTACTTCGAAACTAGATAATAACTCCAAAGCCTTGCTATAAGTTTGGGGACATGATACTATAAGCAGGTTACATATTTCCGGCTGAAAATGTCTCGTCACAAGCTGAATGGCCTCGCGTTCTGGCATTCCGGGGTCTAGTAACTTGATTAGGCCTATAACTCTTAGGAAATGGTCCGATAGAGAGACGTTGCCCCTAGGAGAATATCTCCCATTATAGACCTCATTTCTAGCTAAAGCTCTCTTCGCCTCACCCCAATATCTTGCTAAGAATAACTGCTTAAAATCCTCATAGTTGCACTCCGGGTGTACTGTAAGTTCAAACCACTCTTTTGTTTTTCCTTTTAAGGCTCTACCGAGGATCAACATTTTGTACTGAGATGGAATAGACCGTAAAGTAAAATATTCTTCAACAGATTTCAAGAAGCTCTGAGGGCTCGTGTTGCTCTCATTGAAGCTGGGAAGTGATACCTCATTTCCTATTAAATTACATATATTAATCCTATTATCGCTAACTACCGGCACGCTGGTGGCTACCGTCTCGTGTACTGTATTACAGGACTCATTTGCAACACTAGGAGGCCTATATGTATTTCCTATTCCATTACATATACTCTCACTACAATTTACAGCATAGTTATTTGCTACAGGCCTACGATTTTCGACCTCTTTAGCTACCGTGCTTACTTCTTTAGAGATTTCCCCTATTTTAACCGCTAATATATTTTCTAAATGCACTACCTTGTCATTTACTTCCGAGATTTTGTCTCCTAACCCTACTTTTACTTTTCCCACCTGAGTCTCCATATTCTTTTTCAAGCTAGACTCCGATTTCTGTATTTCCTTCTCCAAAATTTTCCTTTCATTGAATAATTTTTCTTCATATTTCTTGCCCTGCATTTCTATTTTTCTATCTACCGATGCCATATTAGCCTCTAATTCAGACCTAATTTCCCCTTGACTTTCACTAATTTCTTGCCTCATTGCTTTTTCACTTTCTTTAAGTTCCCTACAGAGTTCTCCCCTGATTTCGTTGCATATGTTAGATTGGACCTCTTTTATATTATTAAGCTCCCTCTCAAGCCTATCTATATTCTGCCTATGTTCTTGGTCCGATTGGTCTATCCTATCTCCCAGTTTCTCTATCTTTTCCCCGGTATTTTTCTCTAGTTCCTTCATATTTTCCTTAGAATTTTTCTCTAGTTCCTTTATACTTTCCCTAGTTTCATTGATACTTTCCCTAGTTTCATTGATACTTTCCCTAGTTTCATTGATACTTTCCCTAGTTTCCTTACTAGATTTTTCTAACCCCTTAATACTTTCCCTAGTATCGTTACTTGATTTTTCTAGTCCCTTCATCATAGCTTCCTTAGATTCCCTCATCATAGCTATCAAATATGCAATAGAATTCGGGTCTATAGTTTGATTCAATTCCCTAGGCCTATGTTCAGTTACACTATCATTCTCGGTCAGCTGAATATTTGTTGCAATATTTTCCTGCCTATTATCAACTCCCTGCTCCAAAACCCCGTCACCTGTCGCGACACTGTTCTCATTGTTAATCTCCATTCTACAATTATTTATTTCCTCACCAGTAAGCAAGTCGTGCCCCTCTCCACCTTCCATATTAATTTTATTCCTAGTAACTTTTCCGTTTCTAAGCCACATACATAAATTATAAGGGTACTGATACACTCTTACGATCTACCTTACCTTTGGTTAAGAAGTTCAACATATAATGCATAACATGTATAATTATACCCTTGCACAATAAATATTCGATATGCCTGAGTTCTTTTAATTTGAAAAAGATTTTATTTTACTTGAATTTATTCTTTAATTTACTTAGTGAGTTTCAGTTTAATTTTACTTTGATCTTAAATTGCAAACTTTTAAAAAAAATATTATTTGATGTCAGGCTTACTAATTTATTTAATTAATATTTACTGTTTCTTAAATTATTGATAATAAAATTGTTTACTTTACTGAAACTCTATGTATATTTAAGTTCTTATCTGTTGGTGATTTTTGATGTTTTCTGCGGCGGTCTCCGGAACTGATGTACCACGATCTTGAATTCCAGCGGTGCCTTTACGGGTGACGTTCTAGAAATTCTGCGGTGTCTTCCTTCCGTTTTGGGATGATTTTTGAAGTTGGTGATCCTTGATGTCCAGCTTCACTCGTGCCTCACGTTGGGAAATAGCCATGTACAGCGGTTCGGTGGAATGAGTGATGGTTGCCTGGGCGCCACAGTATAATGCATATACTGAATATTTCTGATTTGTTGAACCCGCCTCCGGTCTGCCAGTCGATCGTTGAGCACTTCCCTCTAGCTTCAGGGTAGGAAGCGAAGAACACCTTAATATTATTGCTTGAATAATAATGCAGTTTCTTTGAACACTGAAGGAATATTCTGTTTATTCAAAACGTTGGAAATACAAGTCCAGTCATTGACAATAATTACAAAATTTGTTTGTGAATAATTAATATTGTTGCAAGTTCTCGGTAGATCGTTACTAGTGATACAATTGCTGCCGTATATGATTTTGACTAATCGCGATTGAAAGTAAGAATCCTTCTAAGTCGATTAATTCCACAGCTAAAATTTTATAAGTCCAATTAATTCTGTGGGCACGCGGCCTCAAAGATAAGTAGAGTGATTGATGTAGGCACGCGGCCTCGACGTAGAGTGATTTTGACTGTTCTAGGCACGGGGCCTTGAAGTAGAGTTGAATATGACTGTTATAGGCGCGGGGCCTTGAAGTAGAGTGATTTTACAGTGCCCCGGTAGGCCTAAGGAAAACTTTCTTGGACAAACATTTATCCCTACTCTTCTTAATTATTATTCGTGAATCCCGGCACGTGGTACTATAGACCAGTTCTTATTGGCAAATCTCCCGACCAATAATAATATGTTAGTTTCCCACGGAAATCAATTGGATTTTCCCTTATTCTCAAAACCCACAACTTAGCGTCTCGGATTTCTAAGAAGGTTCGGACAGCGTGTTGTATCAGTAGCAACATCAGAAGCAAGGCTTAAACACAATAGCCGACTTCTTAGAATTACTTAAGTGGATCAGTACCCTTTGTGATAAGATCTCGGGAGATTCCCGATACATTGTACCTGAGTACTGCATTGCCTTATCTCGCACCCGCTAGGTCTGCTAGGGAAATTCCCAGCTTCTCCGTCTATTCACTGCAATCTCATTTTAATAGTTATTTAAAATGATGTAGTTAAACTTTTTACCTTTGCCTTCTTTCTAGTTAATAATATTTATAATGAATGTTCCGTCTTTTCACGGTCATTTTAAGACCAAACACGGGCTATGAGATTTTATGATTTTAGTTTGAATAAATTTGGGCAATTAATCTGTCATTTATTATACTTAATTTGGTTATCTTGTTTATTTCTTTTTACCGAAGTATCTGAACTGCAATAAACTTAATAGATTGCACTATGTGGCACCAATGCACTCTAAGCTTTCCTACCAAGTTCACTGCTCTTCTGTTTATCTTTTTTTAACGTTAGTTGGAAACGATCTAGTAGAACTGTCCTTTTTAGATAGGCATATAGGCCTACTTGATTCCCATTTACAAATTAACATCCGATGTTATGGTTCAACCAATGCTTGTTCTTTAGCCAACCTACTTTTTCTTTGTTTAGATTTGTGGTTACGACTGGATAGCAAAGGCAGGAAAATGTTTCGGATTGGTTGGCTGGTTTCCGCAAAAATAAATTAGCATTGTGCCAAACAGGGATATTTATCATTAGACTTCGGATTTTAGGTAAAAAAAAACTATTTTAATCATTAAGTGATATATGGACGAAAACTTGTATATGCATGTTTCATAAGTGACTATGCCTAAAACTGATGTTTTAATAGGACCTAAAACAACATATTTTTACGTTAGAGCTTAATATTCCCTTTTTCCTTGTTTCTCCTCTATAGTTCAAAATAAGTTATTTTTGTTATAAATTCCAGCGTTTATTTTCAGTTCGTACTAATTTTTTAGCTCGGAATGCGCAGTACATGACACATTTGTGACGTGGTTAAATAGAAGGACTGTTTCGTCTTCAGTAGAAAAATTCCGTGCAATTCCTAAAAAAAGGTAGTGTTTTTCTCCCGACTTCCACATCCAGAAAAAAAAAAAACTTATCTCAATCACTGAGGGATACAAAAGGTTGAATATGCTAGCGTGCGTAGCTTCTGGGCGCAGGGAATAGGTTTTCACTGTTATTGTAGTAATACAGGCCCTGGTAATAGGTCTATATAATTATGTGTACCATAGGCATATATCTATGTTTTATCATGATTATTGGTTAATGGTGACTTCAGTAAATATAATATTCTGCATTGTAATAATTGAGATATTTCAGAAAATTGGCAACTTAACGATTTTATAAGAGACTATTTTACGATTTTTAGAACCTACTTTCCAATCTTTAGAGCCTATTTTAGGTGCCTAAAACAGGATTTTTAGCGACCTAAAAGTCCGAAGTCTAATAATTAATCACAGTGCTATAAAATAGGCCTGCCTACACTAATAGGCTATATGTAATCCAAGAACTATGTCAGTTTATAATTGACATACGTTTTTCTTTAAGGCTGATTTCCTACTCCACTTTTCATATATTCAGCACTAGTGGAACGAAATTAATTAATACTTTATTGGTGACGCCAAGGATAGTTCGCTAAACGATGTAGGTATCTTTCTAGTGATGAAAATGCAGGGTGTTAATAAATAACACCGAAATATTTTACCTGTAGGATATTTTTGCTCTATGACGTAAAATGTGGAATGCTACAGGGCATTAAAGTCATTATAATTTGATGCTCATAAATCAATAATGTAGCGAAATAGGGTTAAAATGTTCATTAAATTGACTTGATGCTTTCCTAGTGATCGATAAAAACCTGACTCTTAATCAATCGTCAACAGCTACATCATAATTTAGTGTTTCCATAATCTGCAAAATTCACAGACTAATCACATGACTGGTCTCCACTGCATTAGTCTTTTTTTTATTCATACCTACTGACTATAGTGTTAACAACGAAGTTCCTTTGTTTTGCATCTTTCTCTAAGGTTAGAAGTCAGTGGCGGCCTTGCCCTGGGAGATTATATGCTGTAACTGAAAAAATTGAATCCATAGAGCAAAAATCTCCTAATAAAAGTTGCTTGTCTATATCCCCTCTATACTAATATTTCGGTGTTATTCACTTACACCCTGTAGACATTTTTTAAGTTGCCTACTTGAGAGGAAGGTTTCGTAAATCCGCCATACAGACTCGTTTATCTGCTCATTCCTTTTCATAATGCCGCACTGACTCCCGCCTAGTGTTGATTTATCGCTAAGGAACGCAGGGTTTGAGTAGCCAATTGACCTGTTCCCTCCAGGCTCTAGCTCTAAGTGAAATAAAATGAATGATCACCCGCTCTACAACCCAGTGCGCCAAAACGTGATCGCCCAGCGGAAATCGCTGGAATATTAGTAAGGCTCTCTTGCCAGTAGAAACGACTAGTAAAGAAGAAATGATGCTAAACATATTGTAAACTTTTGGTCATAGGACCAATCACGATTGTTTATCTTATAAAATGCTTGCTATTAATACGAGATGGGGTTTTACATACTTACTTACTTACTTACTTACTTATTTACTTACTTACTCAATGGCAATAGACCAGCGTTTCTCAACCTATGGTCCGCGGACCACTGGTGGTCCGCGAAGATGGTACAGGAGGTCCGCAGACATAATTACAAAATATCATAAAGCAAGTAAAGAAGTACAAATTTTTCACATAAAATGGACACTAGATGTCAAAGTTTTTAAAATCTTCGAAAATACAGGTCCTACTGCAAGTTTTCTTACTTTTGCAGTTACGAACCACAGTTTGTACCCCTGCTGCACTGACGTCTATGGTTCCCTCTTTCATTCAAAAACCCTGAAAAATAAGACTTTGTCGGAATTTGTTATTAGAGGCGCTCTCTTAACAAGGGTTTTATTCTTGGAGGTGCCCGAGTGTCTGATACCGGTAAACCTGTGTTATAATTCCTAATTATATTATCAAATTGGTAATAAATATTAAAGTCTGTTCAAAATATAATTTTACTGCCAACAGTTTACTTCCAATCCAATAACTGTGTTTCAGTCGAATTAAAAAAATATATTTAGATTTATTTCGTTATAATTACCTATAATAAATACCCCAAATATTAAGAATGTAGGCCTACATATAGCCTACTTTTAAAAATGGGATGTAAAATTATGGATCCGTAAAATGTTTTAGACATTTTAGAGGTCCTCGGGTTCAAAAAGGTTGAGAAACGCTGCAATAGACCATTCCTCAGCAAGCTAAAGGATTATTTTCTATTTTATGAAACGCGAAGGTGAAAAGTACTGGTTTCACGATGAAGGAAATGTGTTGAGAAACTTGGCGACTATATAGAAAAATAGACATAATATGTCCCTTCATATGTGGATTTACTTGTAATTCTACCTATTAAACTTTTTGAAAAAAAAAATATTTTGCGGTTCTTTTCGATCCACCATCGTAAAAGAGTTCTCAAATGTGATTCTAATTAATATAAAATAGCTTTGGTTCTTTTCGTCCCAAATTACAAAACTCATTTAATACGTTCAAACATACTCTCAAAACTTTCATATTCAAGGTACTTCATAGTGTAAAATGTATGAGTCGAGGATATTAAATATTAACATGAAGTTGTCTAGACATATTCATGCATTCCCTGGGATTATAGTTTATACGTATTTAATATACCCGCATGAAATACTCATGTTATTGTTTGTATAAGACATGAACAAATAAATCTCGGTTAATATTCCACTCAAATTTAAACCCCTATCTCATGAATTGACAAGAGCATATCCGAGTAGAGAAGTGACTTGTGGTATCAATTGGAAGGCAAGGTACCTGTATGAATAGACTCTTATGATGGGCATTCATGTGATATATAAAAATCTTAATATCGCCGGGTTGCTATGCGACCTAATTCCAATCTGAGTGGGCAATAAGTGGACTCTAATTGGAGTGCTAGTGGCTACTGAATACGCTCGGTAAACATGGATAAGTAATTACTCACGGAGAAATAAAACTGGTCTGAAATATTTCACTACTAGTGATGGAAAAAGATGATTTCTATGCTGGTAAATTATCCTTTAACCATGGACGTGATGTCTGTGTGACCGCAGTAAAAACATAATCCACTGATACTGTCTAGATTTCGTTTTCACAAATGGATTATTTACACTACCTTCCCTTCTCTAGACCCTTTATCATCCCATATGTGTTATTTCCCTGTATAGCCTACCAAGAGCTAAAACTTTTTATGTAAAAGGTTTTTTTAATTCTTTGAAGGGTAGTTATAAGCTACCCACTGTTTGTAGAAACTCGGTTTTGCCTGGTGAAGAATAAAGCTATGCATCAGATTTATGCCCGGTTTCTACAAACTTGTGAATTGCCTATGAGTAAATTATCCATGGGCAAATTAGTTCCATTTCACCCACAATGATATAATGAGCAAGGCCTTGGAGTTGTACAGTTAATTTAATTCAGAAGGCTTTGATTATCGTTGTTTAATTTATTATTTATCCTACAAAGAGGTTAAATTTTATCCAGCCATCCATGAAAGGATAAATTAACCCGACGATTTACCCTTGGAAAGATCTAGCCGGGTTTGTAGGAACATTTTTTCTGTCATTTTCATATTTACCCACAGCACATTTATCTAGAAACTCGCCACAAGTGTAAGTGATTGCTATCTTTAAATTATTTGTGTTTGTGTGGTGTTATTCTTGTGTAAATTCTGTCCATTGGATAATTTGCCCATAGGTAATTCGCGAGTTTATAGAAACCGGCCATTAAACAACTGAATACTCGCTCTTTGCGTAGGCCTATGGTAGATGACGCAGCGGTCGTGTGGTAGGCCTAGTCCCTTTAGGGATGTAGTGCCGCGGACTTTAGTTTTTAATACATCTGCGCCAGCACAGCAATTTGTCCTGAAGATGACATGGCCTAGGCAGCGAGCTGATGGACTTGGTTACACATTTTATTTTATTTTATTTTATGTATCATGTAGTTTATAAGCTGATTGAATATTGATTAGGCGGCAATTAAACTATGAAATCAACACAATCTGATGAGTAAGAGGATCAGATAAAACATATCAAAGGACCAGCTTGTTTGTGAATTCACCTGCGTTTTGATGTGATTTCATTTCGCGCTTTATCGGCGATTTCTGCCAATCAGGCATTAATTAACGTCACCTTTCATTTTAAAAAAAACCTCATAAACCTTTATCGCTATACAAATTTTGTCGGTTAATTAAAAAACAGTAATAATTGGACAATCATATTCATAGCGAAAATTACAGCGTAATTGCTGGTAATCCCACATCTTTGTCCTGAAAATTATTTTAAGGGAGTCATAAATGTCTCAGTAGGCTATTTTTTATTTATTTATTTATTAGCAAGTAGGGAAGCTGTTATACGCAATTTGGAACTGTACGTAGATGGTAAAAAGTTCAGTGAAGACAAAAGCGAGCTAACCAGCAACGATGCGAACTTTGAAGGGACTTACAAAGAGAGGTATTTTAATGAGTGTTAGAAAACTGTATTTTTTTTCTTTTGTTTCTCTTATTGACTAGTGTTTATTAAGTGCCAGTATGGTACTTTATGAGATTGTGTGGTGGACGAAAAAATGTCTGTCCGTCTGTCCGTCTGTCCGTGTGTCTGTACGCACCATAACTCAAATACGCTTTTTCGGATTTTCATGAAACTTGGAAAACAAATTTATAATGTCCATGGGAAGAACCCTATTGATATTGAACCAAATCGGTTCACCGGTACCGGAGTAATGCCCAATTTAGTGCCTATTTTAATAGATTATGGCGCCTTTCTAATAGAAAGGCGCCATCACTCAAATACGCTGTATCGGATTTCCATGAAACTTGGTATACCCATTTATGACGTCCATGAGAAGTGCCCTATTGAATTTGAACCTAATCTGTTGACCGGTACCGGAGTAAAACCCAATTTAGTGTCTACTTTAAAGGCGCAATAACTCAAATACGCTTTATCGGATATTTATGAAACTTCGTATACGCATTTATAATGTCCATGGAAAGACGTTTGTTGATATTGGACCAAATCGGTTGGCCAGTACCGGAATAATGCCCAATTTAGTGTTTTTATGTTAATATATAAGAAGTCGCGATAACTCAAATATGCTTTATTGGATTTTCCTGAAATTTTGTATACCCATTTATAATGTACGTGGAAAGACGTCTACAGATATTGGACCAAATCGGTAGACCGGTACCGGAGTAAAACACAATTTAGTGTATATTTTAAAGACGCGGTAACTCAAATACGCTTTACCGGATTTTTATGAAACTTGGTATACACATTTATAATGTCCGTGGGAAGACGTCTATTCATAATGGATAAAGTCGGTTGACCTGTTTCGGAGTAATGCTCAATTTAGTGCCTATTTTATGGTAATATACGTATTCGAAAGAATTTATAAAAAAAATGAAAATCAGTTATCTTGACAACATAGCCTATTGTTTTACTGTGATCTTAGAAGGCCTTGGAAATTAAAATACAGGTAGCTATGACAAAAAACATTGATTTACATGCGCTTATCCAACTAGACCGTTAAAATGACCCAGGTGGCCGAGATGGTAGACCTTTCTTCTTCCGAAAGTCCTGCTTAATGAATAAATCTGGAGCTTAACTTGGAAATCAATTAAAAAAATATATATATATTCTGCATATCATAATTGCAGTCTTAACTGATTAAACAAAAACATACTGGCACTTTGTTACATCAGTTTACCTGATTTTATTTCTCTTTGTCTTTCAGTAGAGAGGGAAATCAGTTTATATGTATTCAGCAGCACTATCTATATGTCTACACATTCCTCCAATTAAAAAAGTGTTATTGTGTTTTCTAAGATGTCTACTGGTAAAATGACAAGTGTCGAATCCAGTAGATTCTTTTGTAATTTTCTTGGTACAATAAATATATCATATCATATCATGTCTCAGTAATAAATAAGTCGGGTAGAATCGTTGAAATGAGGTGAAATTTAAAACGATTTTACCTTTACGAACATAGATAGATGTACGAGGGAGAATCAAATGAAAACCACAATTAATTTTATGTTATTACATTTTTTTTATGTCACCCGGTCTTTGTATTTTTTAATTTGAAATTAACTTATGAAGGACTTTATGTATGTAGAACTTGAAATGAAGAAAAAGATTTATCACACTCAAACTATTCCATCAGAAAACGCTGGATATAGCTTTTATGGCTCATAGAGGATGTCGAATGCTGCATTCCGTTGCTTCTACACATCATGCTTGGGGGGGGAACACAAATTACATAAGATTGTACTGACTTGACGGAAAATTTTATTTCTCATTCTCATGTTACCATACAACCGTTTCGGAGCTGAAATAAAATAGAAATGCAGTATCACTTTCATACTTTCCTCCCCTAAAACCCGGGACATAATACACTGCGAGCATAGGACTCAAAATGTTCCATCCCATACTTAGGGCCTATGATAAATCTCAACTAATAAAAATCCTACAGCTATGGATAACTGACTATTTACCGACTTCTGATATAGCATACTCACACACTTAAGTTGCTCCTGCAATACGACCTCTTATTCTACATCAAAATGTGAAGTGAGAAAATATTTCTTATGTCGAGGGTAGAGAAAGTTATGTGACTGCATCACACTGTGCTTTATTTTCGTGTAATTCATTTTTCAGTAATTATTTTCGCCAATATATTACATGGAATCATAATTCGTTAAAGTCCAGCACTAGGCTATATAGTTGCCAAGGCCCTATGTAATCACAGTAAACAATTCACTGTTGCCATGTGAACTGAAGAACATTTCATTTTTTTCAGTAGAATATTCACAGAAGTTATATAATTTTCAAGGGAAGGACTGATTTGTTTCAATTTTAATGTCGACAGCTATACTTCCCGGGCTTAACTGGGTATGTGTGCAAAATGTCGTGTAAATTGGTAAAGAAATGTAGATTTGTATAAGGAACAAACATACAAACATACATACATACATACATACATACATACATACACACTTTCGATTTTATATATTAGATATGTTATTGTAATAGTTTCACTGGTTGAGCGGAATAGAAGGCGAAATGGCCTTTGCTTGCCAGAATAATTATACAGAATGAATATGTAAAAATATAAATGATATGAAAATAAAATCAGGTAAACTGATGTAACAAAGTTCCAGGATGCTTTTGTTTAATCAGTGTTAATTGCAATTATGATATGCAGAAAATAAGTTTTTTTTTTATCTATTTCCGAGTTAAGCTCCATTAAGCAGGGCTTCCGGAAAAACAAAGGTATAGTTTGACAAGCATGTGTGAAGGAATATGTGGGTAGTGATAATTGTCAAAGTGAACTGTACTGCAACTTTCAAAGTCGTATATGAACACTGTAAAACAATATATTGTCATGGGAACTGATTTGCATCTGATATATTCAGTCTAATACACTATGACAAAATAGCCGCTAAATTTACCCCGGTACTGCTCAACCGATTTTTTCCAGTATCAATAGGCTTCTTCCCATGGACATTATAAGTGGTTATACCAAGTTTCATGAAAATCCGATAAAGCGTATTTGAGTTATCGCGCCTTTAAAATAGACACTAAATTGGATTTTACTCTGGTACCAGTCAACCGATTGGGTCCAATATCAATAGAGTTCTTCCCATGAACATTATAAATGCGTATACCAAGTTTCATTAAAATCCAATTAAGAGTATTTGAGTTATCGCGCGTACAGACACACGGCCGGACAGACGGACAGACATTTTTCCGTCCCTCACACAATCTCATAGAGTACCATACTGGCACTTAATAATTTGAATAAATAAAAGGGTATTATCTTGAAACGGAATAAAAGAAAAGTTAAAATTTTTACACTTACAGCGTTTATAATGGCTTCAAGGAGAGTTCATGCAAAATTAGAAGAAAATCTAACATCGCATTTGGTTAAAACTGCGTTAACACACACATTTACAGACAAACTCTCAAAGTATGTTACAGTATGGTAGAACCAAAAATACAATTGAAGGGCGTAGTTCCATAAGGGCATAAGGTACAAATGTTTAATTTTGAGTTTTTTAACATTTATGCCTTCTCCTCATGTCTCTATTTGTACTTGTGCTTTAAACCTTTGCTCAGTTATAAGAAAAGACCTGTGAGACTGCACATTAATTCTACTTCATGACAGTTCCAAACAGGCGTAAGGCACACTTCCTATCTGTTATTGAGGTGTGTTTATCAACTGTTTTTATTTTCTGCAGAAAATGTTTAAAAAAAGTGAACTTCCATTTCTGAAGTGTTACTTCATTCAAAATAGATTGTTTTGCTTATCATCTATTGTATTAATGACTATAGCCTACTGGTATTCAATGGCAAACATGCAATTGTCACTGTATAATACAGGTTTTTATTAAAATAAAGTAAAAACAAATAATATGATACAAAGTAAAAAGAGTTTGCTACTGTAAAAATACTTCAGTTTTTGTTTAACATGTTTAGGTACAGTTGTAAAAAATCGCAATACATTCTACCTTGTAAATTTGCAAAATTTAGTCTGTCCTTCGAAATATATTTTATAAAACTAAACTTTAAGCCACTTACTTGTGAGTGGTAACACTGTTTAAAAATATCAAGATTTCTCAAAACTATGTCCTTGTGCCTTACGCCCTTATGGAACTAGGCCCTTCAATTGAAAGAATTCACTGTCAGATCTTTGATTTCATAGAGTTTTGGATTAAACGGAGTAATTCAGCTCTGCTTGAATAGAGGCAAAGACTACACTCAAACCACAACTACACGGCTCAAGTTGTCACATTCAGGTGGAGGAATTGAAAGCATAAATCCAGCATGAGACCAGCTCGCACGTATAACTCCTGTACGTGCAATAACTCCGACGTCATTAACTCTAGGGCTACAAATCAGGTTCTCTCCCTTTATAGTTTCCTTTATTTCTCTAATTTAAACCGAGTCGAGTACCCATTCCCATTCTCTGTGGTATTTATCAGAGATCTTTATATCTCACTGTAACATGGTTTATCTCGCTATGTATGAAAACGTCGCTTGGCCTATTCATCTTCTCATATTTGTTGTTCGTGCCTCTTTGTACTGGGCATTAAATTTATCTGCGTCTGTTAAGTCCAGGTGATGGCCGAACACATTTCAACAAAGCTTCTGTGTATTCATACAAGGGAAAATCAAATGAAAACAGCAATTATTAATTTTTTCCACTAGCAGGTGCCCGCCGCTTCGCCCACGATAATTAATTGAAAAATTAAAAATTAAGAATATAATAATTATTAAAGCAATATATTTATTAACACTTGCACGCGAATCATTCATAAACTAAACCATTAATAATTAATGAAACAGCAAAAATTCCGGCTTCAGAGTACATTCCACGATTAGAAAGCGCCGCCTGGGAAAACGATCTCAGATTCGATTATGCAGTTCCAAAGTTAACTGTGAACACTGATAATACGTATTGTTTCTCAACCGTTTGTTGACAAATTAATATGATGCGAATTTCATTTGATAAATTCAGTGTAATTTTCATAAATTATATAATTTTTCAAGGGAAGGCGTTGTTTGTTTGGATTTTTATTGTCCGCGATACTGCCCGCGGCTTCGCCCGCCATTATTGACTCCAGGATTTTTAACAAATTTACACTGGCAGTTTATTAATGTTTGTGGTTCAGAGCTATGAAAATTGTAAGTAAAAATAAAATTAGAATATTTGTTCATTGTGTTCATTTCACTTAGGCCTTATATAATAAAGAAACGGTTTTCCTAGTTTTATACCCTTCGTTAAAGTTTAGACTGCGAGAGACGAACATCGCCGAGTATACTTCACGAAGTGAGGGAGCAAGCACGCTATTTAGGGCCGTTGAATTGTATAAGAGTAGATAGATTTTTCCACATAGTCTCCTCCCAGTTCAATGAATTTACGCCATCTGATAGGAAGTGCTTCTATACCGCGTGCGGAAAATTATTTTGGTTGACGATGTAGCCACTCGTGCACTGCCTATTAGACGTCTTCATCAGACTTGAACTTCTACCCTCCAAGGAGCTTCTTTTATGAACTAAAGATGTGGAAATCTGATGGTGACAAATCTGGCGAGTATGGCGGAAGTGGGAGGCACTTGAAGCATATGTCGTCGATGGTTTTCATGGTTGCACGAGCAGCATGAGGACGGGCGTTATCATGCAGAAGCAAAACACCTGCATTCAGCAATCTCCTTCGCTTTGGCTACAGTACACAAAGGGGTTGAAAATCATGATGAGTCAATGTGAGAGATTAAGTGTAACTGAGTAACTGTAGTGTAGTGCAGTGTTTAACAGCTGAATGGACACTGGACTGAAAGAAGTGGAAGTTTGCAATGTCTCATTGTATGAAGGCCTCTTTCTACTTGGTCCACCCTCATGAAGGCTGTCTGTCCGACTTCTTAACATAGCTTCCTCATTCCAGCGCACTACATTTACAGTTAGTGGCAGGGGAACACTCACTTCTTGGAAATACAGTACAGTATGTTTCTTAAATAATCTTCCTAACATTCACGTCAGTTTTAGAAAAACTGGAACTAAAAAAAAATCACTGCAAGCTATATTTTGTAAAAATCTTGTCTTATATTCAATGGCACTAAATGAATTGGCACAGTAACGAGGTTTCTTATGTATTTTATGTGGGAGAAGATCCTTTCACTTGCATTTATTGGCGCAGTGCGAGGGTGGCACTGTAAAGATGGGCATTAGGCCTATATTGAGGGTTGACTGTACTACTAAAAAAACTAAATGGCGCTACATCTCTAAAGGGACAAGGCCTACCACCCGACAGCTGCGTCATCTACCATAGGCAGATGTCAGGATTGGGGGGTATGTGGTCAGCATGTCGACACCCACGGCCGTTAATGGTGGTTTCCATGACCGGAGCCGCTACTTCTCTATCAAGTAGCTCCTCAGTTTGTATCACGAGGCTCAGTGCACCCCGTTCCAGGCCTCCCTACCTCAGATAAATCCGAGGATGTACCGGGGATCGAACCCGGACTGACGGATCTGTAGTTAGCAACGCTAACCACAAGACCAAGCCGGCGGTGGACTGTACTACTAAAGAGTCATTTTAATCACCTTAAAATAAGATCTCTACCCATTGGTCTATATCACCAGGGAAATAATTACACAATTAGACAGTGAATATGTTATTGGTAACAACTAGCAAACAGACAGACAAGGTTTTATAGTGACTGCCACTACGGGACGTCCACTAATGAGACCGCGCTTCCCATAATGCACAGCGTGATACTAGGCAGACCGCATGCCACATGCACATTCAGCATGCAGTAGTAAAAAAAGAATACATCCACTTAATATGTTTAACCCACTTTCAATCTCTACCGTATTTTAAAAATGGTATACTATGCTTCAACCTGTCAACACATTATTTCTCTTTTTAACCTACTTTCATTTTCAGGGTTATGTAGAATTACTATAACTCGTCTTTAGCTTCCACTAAGCTCTAGCGGTTCAAAATGTCTGGTTCGGTCCTCATAGTCGATGTTTATCATAGGTAATCCCACGAGAGTTTACGAGATTATCGATAGATTCGCGACTGCGCACCAGGAGCGAATTTATCTGATGAAACTCGTAAACTCGCGTTGGATTTATTAAGACTATTCAATGAATAGGCCTAATAGAATCCATTTAGGTAGGCCTACAGGCTACAGGCCGTAATTTTGAAGTTATTTGAACCAAATTTTATTATGTTATTTCTAGGCCCAATAGTTCGGACAAGTTCGTTAATAAGCAAAAATGGCCCAAAAATGTTGTGGAGGGGGTTGAAATTTTGAAAAATGAATATCTCGGCCCCTATGAAGTATAGAGGGAAACTTTGTTTGAATAAATTAGGGTAACTTACTCCTGTTTGAATAAATTAGAGTACTTCCTATAGAGTTCACAGTGACACCAACGATTCGGGGGTTTGGGGAGTACGAGTGGGGGATGGAAATTCGAAATTTTTGAAACCACGTCTTGTGGGGTATCGTTGAAAAGCTCTTGATAAGTACTCTACAAATCAATAACTAGTTTCTCGATAGTTCTCATATAAGGCGAGAACTGAATGTTTGAAAAAGTGATCTTTCCTTTTTCTGCACTTATTATTGCGGGTTTGTCATGCCAAGGCTAAAGAAGAAGAGTGCTGCGCAGCGACAATAATTTAAACCAAAAGCACTTCGAAATCTACCTCAGTCTGTAGGCCTGCCTGAAGGGATTTTTTCTTTAAGGTGTAAATATTTATTTGTGTTTTCCATGATAAACAAATCTTGATTCAGTATACGTATAACATAGGCCTAATAATTTTTCTTATTTTTACAGGTATGTCCATCAGTCAGAATTCTCATCTTTCTACCTGTCTGGTATGTTAAACTCTCCTTTTATCCGGCTTATGCCCGGTTTCTACAAACTTGTGAATTACCTATGGGTAAATTATCCATGGGCAAATTAGTTCCATTTCACCCACAATGATATAATGAGCAAGGCCTTGGAGTTGTACAGTTAATTTAATTCAGAAGGCTTTGATTCTCATTGTTTAAATTATAATTGATCCTATGAGAGGTTAAATTTTATCCAGCCATCCATGGGAGGATAAATTAACCCGACGATTTACCCTTGGAAAGATCTAGCCCGAGTTTGTAGGAACATTTTTTCAGTCTTTTTCATATTTACCCAGAGGACATTTATCTAGAAACTCGCCACAAGTGTATGTGATTGCTATTTTTAAATTATTTGTGTTTGTGTGGTGTTATTTTTGTGTAAATTCTGTCCATTGGATAATTTGCCCATAGGTAATTCGCGAGTTTATAGAAACCGGCCATTAATGTAGTTATAGAAACAGTAAGCTTGTGAAATGAAATGATTTAATCCAAAATCAACTTTAGCTATTGCTTCAATAGTTAGGGGACTCTAGACTGAAGTAACACCTGACCTAAGAGTCTCAGTTAGATAAAAAGTGGCTTGGATAGAGAAAATTATGCGAGTGTTTAACATCAGATTTCTGCACCTACCTGACTCATTACATTCCCTTTTTACAAGCACAGATTTGTTGACTCAGCACGGTAAATGTATTCAGATCAATCTGAATAAAAGGTTATGGATATACCCTACGTCACTAATTGGATTCGATTTGTAATTTCAGTTAAAACTAGAACATAGCGGAAAATAACAAGAGAGAAAACACTAGCGAAGTATCAAATAACAGAACTGTAGTATTTATAAATTGAATTTACAAGGGATTATTAAAACAAAAGAAAAACCTATTAAAACAATATTGCCATGATAATGGTTAGCAACGTTAAAAATAATAGGGAAAAACTAATGAAACAAACCAGTAAAATAGAGACCAGTCGTATTTGTTGTAATAAACTAATTGAGCATCACAATAGAAAAAGTTTCAGGTTTCAATTACTCCAATAAACAAACCTATAACAGATTTTGTTTCGAGTTTCTGGATCCAGAAAAATTGATTGAGGAAAATTTCAATTTTTATGGCCAAGGAAACAGTGGGTGACATAGGCGGTAACATTACGATATTCACATTCGAAAGGTTGCAGTCCAGAACTCCGGTACCATCGACAAGTTTCTCTTATTTTAAAGGGGACTTAACATGAAGAAATGTTTATTTGTCGCGTTTTTTTCTCGACTACAGTAGAACCCCGATAATTCGAGCTAATTGGGGCTGAGGCTACCTCGAATTACAAAAAACTCGGATTATACGGAAATATCACAAAATGAATGGGTAAATCATAAATAAACGTTTCATGAGCACAATAATGGTTTAAAAATAAATAAATAAATGAACAATATAGTAGGCCTACATACCTGTGTTACGCCTGTATGTATATTGGCAAACATTTCCAATTTGCTACATCAGCATCCTTTAAGGATGGCCCTTAATGGAGTCGAACGGGAAAGCGGCGCTACTAGGAAAAAACTTTTAATTACCATTGTTGCTGAGTAGGGATTACTGTAACAATACAGTATTTTTTTTTCTGAAAGGATGGTTTGCACTGTAAAATTGATTGACACGAGGTCCCGACAAAGAAAGATCGAACCTAACGGTTTCTGTCAATCTGTAATAGAAATGCATTAGCAGCCTGAAGCCAAGGTTATTTCTGTGTATTATGAACGAAAACTCTAAGTGGGAAAGTTTTACCTGCATTGTTGTACAGTCGGTCAAATAAAAAACGTCGGGACTCGTATGCTGCTAAAATTAAAGTTTTGACGCATTAGTTCACAAGTTTCCTATAAAAAACACAAAATACAGGTCATTTTCGGAACATATGAGGCCATGCGGCAGGAGGGAAAATATGAACAAGGAGGGAAAAAATGAACATCGCGGAAATCGCAACACACGATATTCAACTTAATGCATTGTCATAATTCATTTTGCTTTGTGTCATCGCCACATACAAATGCTAACGTGAGAGAAAGTGTGGTTAGGGCTACTATAATGCGACCGGAAGTTTTCATAGCAAACGTTGATCTGGCCGGACGCGTATTTCGATGCTAAGATTGGTTGCAGATGCTGAGCGTAAGTTATTGATTTTGCACTACAAGTACCGGTATTATAAAATAAAATCTTTAAAAAATACTCCTTGAATAAACATATTCCTCGCGAATCTATTAATTATTAATATTATAACAATTTGCAACCAAGAATATGACGGATTTGAGGCATATAGCAACAGCCTTCTATACATGTTTGTTTTGGAACAAAACTGACTAAATAATCAAGAAAATACATGGATAGACAAGAGGCGTGTGTGAACCTAACCTTAAGTCTTCCTGTACATGCGCATATGCTCGTTCGTGATACTTAATCAAATACCGCCCGACGTTTTTTATTTGACCGACTGTACATGGAAAAATTGAAAGTAAGCTGAAAATGTAACACATTCGGAAGTGCGTAAAACTTACTTGCGGACACCGCATATAAACGGGAAAAATTTAAAAGTTTTATAGAAAATTTTAATTTTTTTTAAAACCAGCTCGAATTATACGGAACCTCGAAATACCGGGGTTCGAATTACCGAGGCTCAACTGTATTCAACTCATACGCCGCGTGTTTGATATTGACCAATAACGTTTAGCAATTCCTCGGATATAGACCAATCACGGCGGTTTATCTTACAATATTCTTGTAGGAATCGCGAGGATGGCATTATATCGTCATAAAACAGTCTGCTCGTTACTGATACTGCAAGTATCAGTGTGCAGTGATTAATAGTCCGATGTTGCCACTAAGCGGCACGAAAACAGATTATTTTATACAACATAACTTGTTTGGAAATTGAAAGAATAAAAATGTACATTAAGTACACAATTTCTATTCGGTGCAAGCTAGTTCGTGTGCTTTTATTCTGTTTTGCTGTTAGCTTACCTGAATGAAGTTAACTATGTGCACCATTGGTAGCACTGATTTACACTATGGTAGCTCGAGTCGATTTATAGATGGTTGATTCATAGTATGCCGTGATCTCGCAACTGTTAGTTTTGCTTTTATACAACAAAGCACGAAAGTAATTATATTATTTATATAATCCGTTACATATTATTCATGGAATAGTCTTAATAAATCCAACTCGAGTACACGAACTGCATCAGATAAATTCTATCGGTAAACTCGTCAACTCTCGTGGGATTACCCAGGGGTGCCCACCCCCCCAAACTTCATGACTCACCCCCCCCCCAAACTTCATTGCTCACCCCCAACCTGATTGGCTGTCGACAAGGGCGCCCATATGATATTTTCTAGAGGGGCCATTTTTTTAATTAATTTATTTTTTGTTGTTTAACTTCTTGGGCCCCTTTGTAACATTATTTTAATAATATAATAAGTGCAACAATGACGTAGCCAGAAAATAATTACGGGGAGGGTCGAAAGTGCCGGGGGGTTTGGAATACCCTCAAAAAAGGGGGTCGGGGGTCCATCCCCAGAAAATTTTTATAAATTGAACAATGAAAATCACATTTTACGCTATTTTAGCACAGAAAAACTAGTTAGGAAATTTGTTTACCATACTCTAAGACATGCCAATGTAAATAAGAAATCATTACCTAAGTGGGGGTCCACCCCTGAAAAATTTTTAAATATTGAACTAATGAAAATCACATTTTACGCTACTTTAGCACTCAAAACCTAGTTCGGAAATTTCTTTACCATTCTCTAAGACATGCCAATGTAAACAAGAAATTGTTACCTAAGTCGGGTGTCCACCCCCGGGAAACTTTTAAATATTGAACTAATGAAAATCATATTTTACTCTATTTTAGCACTGAGAAACTAGTTAGGAAATTTGTTTACCAAACTCTAAGACATGCCAATGTAAATAATAAATCATTACCTATGTGGGGGGTCCACCCCCGGAAAATTTTTAAATATTGAACTAATGAAAATCACATTTTACGCTATTTTAGCACTGAAAAACTAGTTAGCAAATTTGTTTACTATACTCTAAGACATGGCAACTTAAACAAGAAATTGTTACCTAAGTTATAATACTTATTACTATTTATAAGAAAAGTTTAATAACACATGGAACAGTGGACATAATACTACTCATTATGTTAAGGGAAGAAAATAACTGCTATATCATATCTGACACACCAACAAATCTTGTTTAATTAAATATTTTTTTAAAGTACAAATATAGAATCTTAGGTTTTGACTTTTGAGGGTCAAAACCCCCTGAACCCCCCTTTCCTAATCCACTGTGGATTCTGCTTCCATGTTGTCGATTTGGTAAAACTTCTGCAAACTTTTTATGTCTCAACTGACTTTAAAATAATTGTCTTAAAAGAAAAACACCTGTCTATAATAATTATCTACTCTTATACAATTCAATGGCCCTAAATAGCGTGCTTGCTCGCTCGCCCGCTTCGTGAGACAGTTCGTCTCTCGCAGTCTAAACTTTCATGACGACTACAAAATTAGGAAGGAAAACCGTTTCTTTATTATATAAGGCCTAAGTGAAATGAACACAACGAACAAATATTCTATTTTATTTGTACTTACAATTTTCATAGCTCTGAACCACATACATTTTTAATAATCTACCAGTGTAATTTTCTTAAAAATCCTGGAGTCAATGAATAATGGCGGGCGAAGCCGGGGGCAACAGCTGTAAAATATTGATGGTTTTATCTCTTGAAATATCGCTGATAATAATAATCCAAACAAACCATTCCTTCCCTTGAAACATTATATAATTTCTGAAAATTACACTGAATTGATAAAATAAAATTCACATCATATTCATGTCAATAAACAGCTGAGAAACAATACGTATTATGTGTTCACAGGTTCTTTGGAACTGCATAATCGATTCTGATATAGTTTTCCCAGGGGGCGCTTTCATGTCGTGGAATGTACTCTAAAGCCGGAATTTTAGCTGTTTCATTAATTATTAATGGTTTAGTTTAAGAATGATTCGCATGCAAGTGTTAATAAATATAATGCTCTAATAATCATTATACTATTAATTTTTAATTTTTCAATTAATTATCGTGGGCGAAGCCGCGGGCACCTCCTAGTTAATATACATTTTTTCCCTTGCGCCCGCCCCCGGGTATGGGCGCTAATTTATTGACTATTCACTTCTAAAGAATTAGAAGAGACCTTTTAAAGTTATAAAACTTGACCATTTTTATTTTTAACATATATAACGCTAATTTTGCAACAATTTTCACCCCCCCAGAAAATTCATAAAACAATAATATTATGCCCCCCCAGAAATTTCAATGACCCAGTCTGCGTCTTAACCCCCCCCCCTCGGTACGCCTATGCCCCTGGATTACCTATGATAACAGCTCTTACGATTTTGTGTAAATTTTACACATAGGACGCTTATTTTAGGCTAAGTGCTCAAACTTTTAAGGGAATGCACCACTGAGATTTGTTAAAAATTGTGAAAAAAAAGGTCATTTTTCATTTTTGTACTGATAAAATTCTACAAACATTCTAGTTTCAGATTCTATTTTCGTTTATGACATTCTGTGTGTATAAAGGGCGTCAGGTGACTTTTTAAATGGCCTTGCACACGTTCCTGACTGCTACCTGCCTGCCTTAAAGATCGTTTATCTAACTATTTTTTTTCAGCATTTTTCATAATTTAAAACACTCCACACGATGAAGACTTTATGCAATTTCTCTTAAATTTTCAGCACATGTTCTTAAGGTGTAGTTATAAAAATCTGTCTTATGAATTTTTGAAATTATGAATATTTTATTAGTTATGAATTTTCAAAATAAATATATTTTTGAAATTTTGAAATATAAATATATATAACTTACACTTTTTTTTAATCTCAGGAACCATAAACCTTAGAAAAAAAATCCCTTTAGGCAGGCCTACAGGCGGAGGTAGATTTCGAAGTGCTTTTGGTTTAATTTATTGTCGCTGCATAGCACTCTTCTTCTTTAGCCTTGGCATGGTAAACCTGCAGTAATAAGAACTGAATTCGGTAAAGAGGAAGAGCCTACAATCATTTGTTTTGACAACAAGAATAGGATATAATATTCTGGGAGGCCGTGCGCAAGATCAGCAATGAATAAAATTAGCAAAGCCGCTAAACAAGACAAAATTATGATATTATAATAATTCTTTTAAGTGTTATTATTTTCAAACATTAAAATCTCGCGTAATATGAGAGCTATCAAAAAACTATTTATTGATTTGTAGAGTACTCATCAAGAGCTTTTCAACGATACCCCACAAGACGTGGTTTCAAAAGTTTCGAATTTTCATCCCCCACCCCCACCTCCACCCCCACCCTCACTCGAACCCCCGAATCGTTGGTGTCACTGTGAACTCCATAGGGAGTACTCTAATTTATTCAAACAAAGTTTCCCTCTTTTCTTCATAGGGGCCGAGATATACATTTTTAAAAATTTCAACCCCCTCCCCCGACCACCCCCTTGGGCCAATTTTGCCCATTAACGAACTTGTCCGAACTATTGGGCCTAGAAATAACATAATAAAATTTGGTTCAAATATCTTCAAAATTACGGCCGCTATCGTGTAAAGATATATATAAATATATATATATATAAATATATATATAAATATCACAAAATTTTTTTTTGAACGGGCGGTGGTTTCGTACTTAGGGGAGCATGAAACGTAAAGATATGAAAGAATTTTTCGAAAATCATAAAGTGGTATCCATTGCAATAGGTAGATTTTTCTTCGAAAATCTACCTAAAATCATATGATAAATTTTTCTTCATAGTTAGATAAATAAAGTGCATTTAGAAAAAATTAATTTTTGAAAATTTTCATCGTGTGGAGTATTTTGAAAATAGCTCTACTTTTATGCTATGAAAATTAATAACTCAAAAACTTTTCAATATATTAGGATGAAATTTTAAACCTTAAAATAAATGCACGAGACAAGTGTATGGTAAAATTTTGAGCTATATTGCTTGAAAACTTTCGATTTTAGTAATTTCAGTGGTGCATTCCCTTAATTGAACATTTTTTTCAACAAAAATAACTGAAGGGTAGTTATAAGCCACCCACTCCGAATGCTTGCTCTTGGCAATATGGCCTCCTATTCTATTAGTGAAGTGAGAAAAACATATTGGCCATGCTTAAAGTAAATAATGTTACGAGAGTACATTAATCAGATTATATTTGGGTTATGTATCCTTCGGAGATGCGATACGATGTGGTAACGACATTCTCTTCATTTTTATAACCTACTAGCGTGTGCCCGCGGCTTCGCACGCGATAATTATTTAAAAAAATTAAAAATTAAGAGCATAATAGTTAAATCATTATATTTATTAACACCTAAATCACGTGAATTACATACCACGATTAGATAGCGTCGCCTGGTAAAAGCGACCTCAGATTCGAGATCCTTGGCCCAGAAAACCCCTGTATAGTGAGTTTCGTCCAAATCGAACAACGTTTGACCATATTTAGGCCTATATTGACTATCCCTCTTATAATAATAATAATAATAATAATAATAATAATAATAATAATAATAATCCTCTTCGGTGTAGGTTGAAAATTTCATATGTCTGCGGCCTTGACATTATAAACAAATGAATCGACCAGCGTGAGCTACAACATTCAAGCGATCGCGAAAGTTTAATTTCCAAGGTATGATAAAAATAGCCAAAGCCTACCGTAATTGATTTGGCATTGAAATGTATTACTGAAAACCAATGCTTCGAAAACGCAAAAAATACACGTTTTTTTTGCCCGTTTTTCACTCATAACTCACGAACGAAAGGAAAAATTAAAAATGTAATATGCCAGAAACCTTCCCGGAAATGCACTCAACAACTTCCCAAAGTTTCATGGCGATCGGATGAATGGTGTAGTAATGCATAAAGGACACACACACACACACACATACATTCATTTTTATATATATAGATTTACATGAAGAGAATGCCATGTATAATAATTATATTATATTAAGTAGCTAACTTTTATTTGGGCAGTGAATGTTGTGTGAATTTCACATCAGATATTTAATTATTAGGGGGCGGATTTCTATGACCTAAAAAGTAGGATATATATGCATGCATTTATGACCTAAAAAACATTAAAATATGACATAACTGTGCTCAATTTCTTACAGTAAATAACCCTTGACTCCAAGTACAATAGGCCTAAACGTTACAATTGCTCATATATAAGTGTCTGGCGTGTCTGTAGAAATGTCTTTCTCGATTACTGTTTATTTTCTCATAAAGTTTCCAAAGCCCCCTGACACCTCACAATCGATTGTCCCCCCTCCCCCTCCATATGACACTTCTAATCACAGTCTTCCTGTCGTACTCATTTGTTACACTGTCACAAACATAACAATGCTTCTTCTTCTTCTTCTTCTTGTATTCCTGTAATTAAAACCAACTTTTCAATTAGGATTGTGTGGTGTTCAAGGTGAAAATCAGTTACGTGGAGACTGCAGACATCAATTTAGATGGCTTACTGAAGAACAAATGTCTAATTCGATAAGCTTATGTGAAGGAATATGTGGGCAGTGTTATTTGTCAAAGCTAACTGTACTGTAACTTCCAAAGCCGTATATGAACACTGTAAAACAATATGTTATCATGAAATTGATTTGCATTTGAAAAATGCTTTCTAATATATCACTAGGGCCCGGATTTGTATGTAAAAAAATATTTTTTTTTTTCCTGATGCGTACATTCCTAAAACAAAGTTTTATATCCAAATCGAGGTCCGGCAAACGCAAATTCCAAATTTTATTTCACATAAAAAACACATATTTTACCAAAAAATTTATGTGAATAAATATTTTCGATATTTTCTCCATAAATACATATTTTAGTACTTTTCCGGATTTTTTATGTAAATTTTTTTTCCTGATGCTTATATCAAGGTCCGAAATCCGCAAATTCTAAATTTTATTTTACATAAAAATATATGTTTTACAAAAAAAGTTATATGAATAAATATTTTCGATATATTCTCCATAAATATTTTAGTACTTTTCCTCATTCTCTTTTAACATTTTACAACAAAAATTTGTATCTCGAATGAATTCAACACAAATGCTTCACTTGCAATGAGGTGAGAGTGATTCACTTGCACTTGCTTATCGGGGAAGAACAGAACCCAATCTCAACATTGCATAGTTCAGTTAAAGAAATGCAATATGTTGAAAGGCAACTTAACACTATCACAGGTTCGAAAATAGAAGTTCTAAGAACAAAATTTAAAGGTATGTTTGAGAAAAATGGTGGCTACCAAATCCTCTGCAAAGTCGCTCAAGTTTTGGAAGGCCAAAACATAAGTGAACTTGATCGTGTGTGTGTGTTAGTGATATACAGTACACCTCTTCAAGTATGCAAGGTTAACATTGTGTGATGTAGAACGTTCCTTTTCTCAATGTAAGGCATTATTCTCGGATAATAGGCAAGGATTTGTGATCCATAATCTGGAGATGACATCTGTTGCGCACTGCAACTCCAGTCAGCATTTTACATCTGATGTTTAGCTGCAATTGGTGAGTTTCAATACACATTCTGGTGTTTTTGTTTCTTTTCAGAAAAATATTTTTTTTTAGGTTTTTAGCACATATTTTTAAAATTTTAGCACATATTTTAAACATTTTTAGCACATAAAAAATAAATATTTTTAAGTTTTTTAGCACATAAAAATCCGGGCCCTAATCACCATAAAATAGGCACTAAATTGGGCATTACTCTGGTACCGGTCAACCGATTTCGTCCAATATCAATAGGCTTCTTCCCATGGACGTTATAAATGCGTATACCAAGTTTCATGAAGATCCGATAAAGCTTATTGGAGTTATCGCGTGTACAGACACACGGACAGACACACAGACAGACGAACATACATTTTCCTATCCCCCACACAGTCTCATAAACTACCATTGTGGAACTTAATAAGTTATTTTTGTAATTGATTTCCGAGTTAAGATCAATTCATTAAGCAGGGTTTGCGGAAGAACCAAGGTTTAGTTTCATAAGGATAGCCTATGTGAAGGAATAAGTGCGTAGTGTTATTTGTCAAAGCTACCTGTATTGCAACTTCCAAAGCCGTATATGAACACTGCAAAAAAATATGTTGCCATAAGAATTGATTTGCATTTGATAAATTCTTTCTAATATATTACCACTAGCATGTGCCCGCGGCTTCGCCCGCGATAATTATTTCAAAAATTAAAAATCAAGAGCATAATAGTTATATCATTATATTTATTAACTCCTAAATCACGTGGACTACATACCACGATTAGATAGTATCGTCTGGTAAAAGCGTCCTCAGATTCGAGGTCCTTGGCCCAGAAAACCCCTGTACAGTGAGTTTCGACCAAATCGAACAACGTTTGACCATATTTAGGCCTATATTTATTATCCCACTTATAATAATAATAATAATAATAATAAGAATCCTCTTCGGGATTAGGTTAAAAATTTCATATGTATCCGTGCCTTGACATTAAAAACAAATGAATCGACCAGCGTGAGCTACAACATTCAAGCGATCGCGAAAGTTTCATTTCCAAGGTTTGACAAAAATAGCTAAAGCCAGCTGTAATTGATTTGACATTGAAATATATTACGCTTCGGAAACGCAAAAAATGCACGTTTTCTGCCCGTTTTTCACTCATTTTTGGCATTTATAATCAGAATTTTTCAAAATCCTTTCTTAGTGAGAATCTACATTAGGAAACGAAGGCACTGTCAAAATTCCAAGTCTCTACCTGTTATAGTTTAGGCTGGACGTTGATTCCTGTCATTCAGTCATTCAGTCAGTCAGGACAAAGCCTTTTATATATATAGAGATAAAATAGGCACTAAATTGGACATTACTCCAATAGTGGTAAACCTATTTGGTCCAAAATAAACAGGCTTCGTCCCATGGATGATAAAAATGCGTATACTAAGTTTCATAAAAATCAGATAAAGCGCATTTGAGTTATCGCGCGTAAAGGCACACGGACAGACGGACAGACATTTTCCCGTCCCGCACACAATCTCATAAAGTACCATACTGACACTTAATAATTACCGGTACTTAAAAATTAATTTGAAGAAGATACTAAATTAATTGTCTGGAAAAGCATTCCATTGAAATCATCACCAAATCAATTAACCTTTTCCAGGAAGCATAGAGTTAATTCACAACGCTTCATAAGATGGTCGGATATCATGACACAAAACAGCAATAACATTCTTATATGGAATCAATCACAGCTGAAAAGGCATTTACAGCTAAGGGCCTAGATATAATATTCTCTCTCATTTGCCTGGTGCTAAACTGTTGCTGACTTCCACTAAAAGACCAGTCATAAATCTCACCCGATAAATTGAATTGAGCGTCATGTTTTTTACGAGCATTCAAAAGATTAATTATATTATTATGCCATTCATATAAACAGGTTTTCTCAGAATTCAATTCCAGTAAGGTATTTCTTATTAATTGTAGTCTTTGGTTGCCCAGTTTGGTGGTTTCTGGCACTGCCTTCTTTATTTCTTACAAGCCATGCTGCTTGAAATGTGGCAACACAGGAGGTAGTCCTATCTGTGGCGGTCTGTGGGAAGCATTTGAATACGTTTTTAATGCAGATAATTTTATTAATCACAAACACTGACTTTATTTGGCCAAATCAGTAGGCCTATATTACACAGCCTATACTTGTGATGTGCATAATAACGTAACGCGCGTTGACTCCCACATATCTGAAGGAATTCGTAGTTTTCAGTATCTCCTCATTGTACGATATGATGTCGCGTTTTTTCTTATTTATTGGTAATAACCTCACTTATCCTGTCAGGCCTAAGAACACTGTTATTCGACCCACAACAGAGTCATCTTTTATTCAGTTGCTACACTTCTCTGGGTCATTTTGTACTACCACTGAGCTAGTTGTCTCAGGTTTAATATAGTTAACCTAGAACACTGATATCTCTCATCTTGTCACATGCACTTTGTGGAAGACTACGCCCATGACTGTCACTGAAAAGAATAACTTTGCCTAATTCCTTGGGGACACTCAACTTTCCGTTATTTGCTGTCTAAAAGTCGTTCATTCGTTCATCCTTGGCTCCGGTGGTGAACTGTGTTGATTCGCCAGCACTTTTGAGGTTAAGGTTTGAATCCCGTTCATTACCTTCACCAAACTGTAGGAAAAACGCTGAATCGATTACCTAGTAGTAATATTGGGAGGATAGGAGATTGCATTATACTGTACTACGATTTGGCGTCCGCCACATTGAGATGAAATTAGGCCTACTGTGAGCAGCTTGATAAAAGTTCATACCAGTAAAAGTGACTCTATTTCTCTTCAATTCTTCTTTAATACCAGCCAATTATTCCTGAAGGAAACTATCATATCGTACCTCTCCCTTGTATTCGTTTGTAGATGGTAATAGCTGATAAACACGAAAATCTTCTATGAAAAACTGTTCTCTAGTGTACTCAATTAGAGGTGACGGTGTATATAAATCTCTCATTATGTACACGGTTTTTACCTTCTCTATGCTCTCCAGTTGCTCTTCAGGTGTGTCCAGATGTTCTCTAAACCATAGGCGATGACTGGGATTACTTTAAGCTGAAATATGCGATGATTTTGATGGAGTTCATTGCTTTATTTACGGCATGTTGATAGCTGATAGGACTACCAATGCGATGTTGCTAGATCTAACAGCATGGCTTGTAAGAAATAAAGAAGGCAGTGTTTCTGGCCTTTGTGCTCGAACATAGCGAGTTAAGGTAGGCTATGACCGAAGTGTGGTTTATACTTGAAATCTGACACATGTAAATAAAACCAGGGCTCTGTTTCAGAGAACTTGCTAAAAATATTAGTTAATAACATTAGAATTCATAATATTATTCATTAGTTATCAAAATCTTGTTTAATAGAGATATGAACACTATACATAAAATCTTTTCACTAATTATTAGTTCATTAGACAGCTGATTGATTTGAAGGTTATGTCTGGATTGTTGTTTGTGTTTTGTTTCTTCTTAGTCTTTTTGTCAATACTATTACTGTGATACTATTTCAAAGCAGCACGGCCTACATATATCTTCATAAATGTAACAAATAGTAACTAGCTCTAAGAAATGAACAAATCTGCCAGGCACTTATTCAAGATAGCAGTAGGCTTTTGCACTAAAATCTAACCTCAAATCCTAAACATTTGTAATGACAAAAATTCCTTTGATAGCGTATGTTAGTTTTTTCTAAGTTGATAATTAATTTTTCCACAAATTTAAGATAACGAAATCTGAATTACATGGGTTTCAGAATAAGTTATTAGCCCAAATTCACTTAATTCTACAGTCTACGAAACAGTTTACTAATAATATTAGCAATATTGAGGCATGAACTCTTAACTAATATAAGAATAATTTATAATAACTAATCTTTCGCCAATTTCTGAATATATTATACTGAAAAATGAAATGCAATTCAGTTATAATGACAACAGTGTATTGTTTAGAGTGTTCACATAGGGCTTTGGGAATTACATAAAACTGGGCTGTATCAAATTCTGATGCGATCGATGTAATTAATACATTTGTGAAAATAATTCTTGAAGAATGAAATCCAAGAAAATAAAGCACATTGTGAAGCAGTCACATAACTTTCTCTACCCTCGACATGGAAAATATTTTATCACTTCACATTTTGATGTAGAATAAGCGGTCGTACTGCAGGGACAGCTTAAGTGTGTGCCAGTGAGTACGTACATCAGAAGTCTGTAAAAAATCCTATCCACTGATATGTCACTCATAGCTGTAGGATGTTTATCATAGGCCCTAAACATCTACAAGAAGACAAAATAGGATGGAATATTTTCAGTCCTATGCCCGCAGTATATTATGTCCCAGGTTTTGGGGGAGGAAAATATAAAAGTGATATTGCATTTTTTTTTTTTTTTTTTTTTAAATTTCAGCTCCGAAACGGTTCAATGGTAACATAAGAGTGAGAAATAAAAATGTCCATAAAGACAATACAATCTTATGTAATCGGAATTTATGTTCCTTCTTATTTCAACCCCTCCCAGGCATGGTGTGTAGAAGCAACGGAATGCAACATTCGACATCCTCTGTGAGCCAAAAAAAGCTATGACTGGCGTTTTCAGAGGGAATAGTTTGAGTGTGATAAGTCGTTCTTCCTCATTTCAAGTTCTACGTACATGTTATGCAAGATCCTAGAATTTGAAAATCGAAAGTCCTTCATAAGTTAATTTCAAATAACAAAATAAAAACCCGGGCGACGCCGGGCCTTTTACGCTAGTATTATTATAAATTATTCTTATGAAACAGAAGACTAATAATAAGAACTAATATTATTATGCATTGGCTAATAATTTGAGTGTAAAAGTTCTATGAAACAGGGCCCTGAACAGACTATGCAGTTTCAAATTTAATTTAATTGGAATATCACAACTTATTTTCTGATATATTGATTAATTGATTTTTTAATGTTATTTGACCAAATTTAGAATCTATCTTCTCCCACAAAGATAATGATACTGCTCTGAAATTTCTTTCACAATGTTCTTCACAACCTGTACAAAACATTACTAATACGATTTTTTGTATAGGTCATAGTTATTTTTTTATATTTCGTATCATACTTGGGTACATAGATTTTTGTTTCTTCTTATTTCAACCCCTCCCAGCTATGGTGTGTAGAAGCAATGGAATGCATAATTCTACATTCTCTATGACCCATAAAAAACTATATCAAGCGTTTTCTGAGGGAATAGTTTGAGTGTAATAAATCATTTTTCATCATTTCAAATTCTAAATACCTTTATAAGGACCTAGAATTTGAAAATCGAAAGTCCTTCATAAGTTAATTTCCAATTACAAAATACAAACCCTGCGTTTTAAGCTAGTAATACATGTATCAAAAGTTAGAGGGATTAATATACTGTCGGACATGGGATGCAAAAAAAGGAAAAGAAGTAGATAGTTTAGGCTACCGGCACCGGATGCAGAAGGTCTATTAGCATGTACGGGAATTGGATGGTAAAAACATCATCGTATAAAAAATCTACTTTCTTCCTCAAACATCCTAATAGCACACTTACTACAATGGGAGTGGATTTTTTCGATCATTAATCACAGTTTCTCCCAGTTTTGACGTGGATAGTAGGCTACAGTAGGATAAGTTAGTATTTTCTCCGCAGTCGGGAGGGGGGTCTCGCGGACAAATCGACGTCACGAGTGCGGTCCCAGCTGCTACCGCTCGACACTTGTTCTCACATTGGGGCATGATGGGGCGGGGGGGGGGCGTCTCTGTGTGAAATATAGAGAAGTGCCTGGATCAAGTTGCTAGCTACCGGACCGGCATAACAGATTGGTATAGTCGTCTGTCTTATCATTCCTTCCTCCTCACTTATCCTGGATATACAGGATGTTCCTAAATCGTGCTAACATTATTTTTAGTACAGTTACTTGGCGGACTGTTAACACGCCGATGCTTTTATTTCCAAGGTATGACAAAACTAGGCAAAGCCACCTGCGATTGATTTGACAATTGAAATGAATTACTGAAAACTGATGCTTCTAAAGCGCAAAAAATGCGCGTTTTCTGCCCGTTTTTCACTCATAATTCGCGAACGAAAGCTAAAATTAAAAATCCGGCTTCGAGGTGCATTTGCCCACTCTTCAGTCCATCTATGTTCAAAATTTCAGATCTCTGCGTTCAGTAGATTTCGCTGGGCACTGCGTTCAGTAGTTTTCGCTTAATAATATTTGCATTAAATTGAGACACTTCGCGTCCTTGGCCGCCTGTTGCGATGAAGCCGTTCACTTCGCTTCGCATTTGTTTTATTACGTCCCTAGTAATCACATTAGCAGAGTGATTTGTATTGATATTAATATTTACTGCTCTTGCTGGAGGGGAATTTATTCAGAGAATGTGAGCACTACTGGAGTAATTTATATGTTTATTATTAATGTACATTGTGGTTCAGGTTGTGAATAATTGATCACATAATTATTCTGTTAACCTCTGTTATACATGCATTACAGATATTCCAGCTGAACTGTATTTACATTACTGTAGAAGAAAAATAGTATAACTGCCATCACTTTAATCATGTTACCAGCAAAGTATTCAAAACAGGGCCCAATTTCATGGCCTCTTTAATAGTATTACCCTGTTAATGAACAAGATCCTGTTTCATAGAGGTATGTATACCACATATAATTAGTCATGTGATATTAGAGACTGTATGTACAAACAATTAGAGAGAATTACAGTTTGGTCGAACAAAAATATTACGTATGAGGTAACGGTATCATTTCGACACTGTTCATCATTTCGAAACTGGTTCGATTATTGAAGTGAAACTTCTTTAGCCGCGGTAGGGGTAAATCCAGAGCTTGTGTCACACTTAAAAATCGTCACGAAATTAGTGACACACTAAAAATCGTCACGAAATTGTAACACTCAAAATCGTCACGAAATTAGTGTCACACTAAAAATCGTCTCGTAATTGTCACACTCAAAATCGTCACGAAATTAGTGTCACACTAAAAGTCGTCACGAAATTGTCACACTCAAAATCGTCATGAAATTAGTGAGGTGTGACGGAATGGACTGCACAGAAAAAAATCAACTCAATGATTAGGAGTATTCAACTAAAAATTCCAAAATTAAAAAAATTTAAAGATACAAAATTTAAAAAATAATAAAAAAAATCAAGGATCCAAAATTAAAAAAATCCAAAATTAAAAAATCCAAGATTCAAAAACGTCCACGAACTCAATATTAAATAAAGAGTCCAATAATGCAAAATTGAAAAATCCAATAATAAAAAATTTTAAAAAATAAAAGTAAGTTTCACTTCTGTCGCGTGGCGTTCCACGCACACTTTTTTCATCTAACACGGAACGATCTTGAGATCTTGAGCGTAGCAACTGAAATCTACGTAATAAATAGCATGTATCTGTAATAATAAAAGGAAGTGTTTGTCTTTCTGTCTTTCTGTCCTGCACGATGCCCATCGTGATCCTGCACGCTCACATAACTTGCTCTACCCTGAGCATACAACTTAATAACATTTGAAGGATTTATATAAGCAAGCCATGTTTTGCACAAACTCAAACTTTAAAAATCTGGGAGGGGACTATGTAGAAAATCTATCTACTCTTATACAATTCAACGGCCCTAAATAGCGTGCTTGCTCCCTCACTTCGTGAGACATCGGGTATACTCGGCGATGTTCGTCTTTCGCACTCTAAACTTTCACGAAGAGTACAAAATTAGGAAAACAGTTTCTTTATTATATAAAGCCTAAGTGAAATGATCAAATATTCTAATTTTATTTTTACTTACAATTTTCATAGCTCTGAACCACAAACATTTTTAACAAACTCCCAGTGTAAATTTCTTAAAAATCCTGGAGACAATTAATAGGCCTAATGGCGGTTAAAGCCGCGGGCACTACTATAATATATTGATAGTTTAACCCTAGAAGTATCGCGGACAATAAAAATCCAAACAAACCACTCCTTCCCTTGAAAAATTATATAATTTCTGAAAATTACACTGAATTTATCAAATAAAATTCACATCATATTCATCTGTCAACAAATAGTTGAGAATCAATACGTATTATGTGTTCACAGGTAACTTTGGAACTGCATAATCGAATGTGAGATCGTTTTCCGAGGCGGCGCTTTCTAATCGTGGAATGTACTCTAAGCCGGAATATTAGCTGTTTCATTAATTATTATTGGTTTAGTTTATGAATAATTCGCGTGCAAGTGTTAATAAATATAGCCTAATGCTTTAATGATTATTATACTCTTGATTTTTAATTTTTCAATTAATTATTCGTGGGCAAAGCCGCGGGCACCTGCTTGTAATGTACAAGCAAACATTCTTCCTGCAGTAAAACAGTGGAAAAGAATTAATTGCTGTCTTCATTTGATTCTCCATCGTATATTGTTCTATGCATCCTGTAAACTAGACGTGAAATTATTTTGTTTCTTATAATCGCTCCAATATGCACGGGGCATGAGGGAGGCCATGCGAGTGTTTCACATAAGATTTTTACTTCCTCTGCCCGTACCATAGGTAAAGTCGGTCAAATAAAAAACGTCGGGACTCGTATGCAGTTAGAATTAAAGTTTTAACGGATTAGTTCACAAGTTTCCTATAAAAATCATAAAATACAGGACATTCTCGGAACATATGAGGCCATGCGACAGGAGGGAAAAAAATGAACAACGAGGGAAAAATGAACTACGCGGAAAGCGCAACACACGATATTCAACTTAATGTATTGTCATAATTCATTTTGCTGTGTGTCATCGCGCCACATAGGCCTACAAATGCTAGCTTGAAAGAAAGTGTAGTTAGGGCTGTAACTGACCTGCATTTGTCGGCCTCTGAAGCATCGAGAAGGTTCCATATTTCTTAAAGACCATATTTCTTAATGCGACCGGAAGTTTTCATAGGAATCGTGGATCTGGCCGGCCGCATATTTCGATGGTTGCAGAAGTTGAACGTAAGTTATTGGTTTTGCACTACAAGTACCGGTATTATAAAATAAAATCTTTAAAAAATGCTCCTTGAATAATCATATTCCTTGCGAATTTATTAATTATTAATATTATAAGAATTTGCAACCAAGAATATGGCGGATTTGAGGCATATAGCCACAGCCTTCTATACATGTTTGTTTTGGAACAAAACTGACTAAATAATCAAGAAAATACATGGATAGACAAGAGGCGTGTGTGAACCTAACCTTAAGTCTTCCTGTACATTCGCATATGCTCGTTCGTGATACTTACTCAAATACCGCCCGACGTTTTTTATTTGACCGACTGTACTGTAGGTAGAGGAAGTATTGTGTTCGACCTCAAATTAGAAGTTGAGTGTTTAGCATATATACACGTTTCAAGGCCCCCTGAATCCAAAAATACTATTTTTGGAAACATGTCTGTGTGTCTGTGTGTGTGTCTGTGTGTCTGTGTGGAATATCTGTGAACAAGTTAGCTCCAAAACGGAAAATCGTATGAAAACAAAATTTCGTATTTGAATCAGGTACCTTCTGAAGATGTGATTCGTAGATTGGCGACAAATTTCCCTTATTTTTAAGGGTACTTTACATGAAGAAATTTTCGTTTTTCGCGATTTTCTCGAAAACGGCTCTAACGATTTTCTTTAAATTTTGCACATGGGTTGCTTATACTAAGAGCTAAACCTTTTATTTGAAACATTTTTTCGAACAAATTGTCTGAAGGGTAGTTATAAGCCACCCACTGTGAATACGCGCTCTTTACAATACAGCCTCTTGTAACGGAAAATCGTAGGAGAAATAAATTGTATTTGGGTTAGGTACCTTCTGAGGCTGTGACACGAAGATTGGCGACAACCTTCTTTTATATTTCAGGGGATTTAATATGAAGAAAATGTTGTTTTTTTAGCGATTTTCTCAAAAACGACTTAACGATTTCCTTTAAATTTTGTACCTGTAGTCAATTGTTTTTTTTTTTTTGTCCATAGCCTGCGTTTTGCAACGTCGTATTTATAGCATAATTAGCATAAAATTGTGTCTTGCGATTCTGTACAAAGATATGTGAATACTGCTTACTTTTATTTGGGATTGAGGAAGTTATGTGACTTTCACATAAGATTTTTAATACAAGTTATAAATTAGTTATATGATAGGTCTATACCATAGGCGTACCGAGGGGGGGGGTTTGGGGGTTTGAACCCCCCCATTGATTAAAAAAAGGAAAATTGTATAAATTTTTTAAGTCTGCCCATAAATTACTTAATACAAGTATAAAGCGTGGGAAGCTTAAAACTCGTTATTTTGCGTCTTAATTTTTAAAAATTTCCGGGGGAGATCCCCGGAAGCTTAAAACTCCTTATTATGCGTCTTAATTTTTAAAATTTTTCGGGGGAAGATCCCCGGAAGCTTAAAACTCGTTATTTTGCGTCTTAATTTTTAAAAATTTCCTAGGGAGGGCCCCCGGAAGCTTAAAACTCGTTATTTTGCATCTTAATTTTTAAAATTTTCCGGGGGAGGACCCCCGGAAGCTTAAAACTCGTTATTTTGCATCTTAATTTTTAAAATTTTTCGGGGGAAGATCCCCGGAAGCTTAAAACTCGTTATTTTGCGTCTTAATTTTTAAAAATTTCCGAGGGAGGGCCCCCGGAAGCTTAAAACTCGTTATTTTGCATCTTAATTTTTAAAATTTTCCGGGGGGGGGGGGACCCCCAGAAGCTTAAAACTCGTTATTTTGCATTTTAATTTTTAAAATTTTCCGGGGGAGGACCCCCGGACCCCCCTATACCCCCCAGACCCCGCGGATATTATAACCCTCCCATATGGTCGACCTGGTTACGCCTATGGTCTATACCATTGTCCTTTGTTCTTGGTAACAAGCCAGAGGCATGGACCACAGAAGTAAAAGTGGGAATAATTAACAAAATGCATGAAAAGTGCTGAATTTCAAGTTAGAGATAATGAAGTGACCAGATGACTGACGAGTGTCATGTAGTTGTCATGTCAGACCAGCAGGCGTTGTGTCTGTCCACTCCACTCAACAGCCTCGCGGTGCTGGCTGCGATATATTGTTATCATCATATTGTATAAATTGCATGGGCCTGCCTTTCATTTCAATTGCTTTTATATTGAAAAATTCTTCGTAGCCAGTTTCTATAAAAACTTCAAATTATTACCATAATGAATAGATATGAATAATAATAATATAATGATAATGAATATAATGAATAATAATGATATAATGAATATGTTATTACACAGCCCAACAAAAATATATTTTTTGATGTCTCAGATGTTTTACCGGATATTGGCTATACTTAGTGTGCTTATTCCAAATATGTAAACAGTTTTTTGCACTCCTTAGCTAGTAAGTGGTACTTACGAACGTTGTTTACATGGATCGTAAGTTGGCATTCCCACACAGTCTTGTTGCTAAGGGCGGTTGCGATGAGGTTAAATTACTTACGGTCCTTGCGCTACGCCATAATTCATTACGATACACTTCATAATACATGCCTTTATGAACAAGGCCCCCAGGACAAATATTCGGTTCCCATAACAACAAACACATGCGAATCACTTTCTGAAATAAACATCTCTCTTCAAGAATGTATTTACATAATATTTTCAGGTAATATCACAATTAATATAATTAAATTGATATAAATAATCATCGTGCAAAAAATAGCATGCAACACACGGGCCGTAAAGGCATTTACGGGTCTCGAAAACTTAAAAACCCGAGGCGCAGCCGAGGGTTTTCAATCTGTTTCCTCGACCCGTAAACGTGCCTTACGGCACTTGTATCGCAATATAGGCTACTATTTCTCTACCAGCTCTATTTTTATATAGATTTTATTCGTAAACTCTTAGTCTAGCGAAACAAGATCTTGCTTGATAATATAGCTAGTGAAAGTTCTTGACATACTTTGAACACGTAGGACGAAAACTGTACGAAGTTCAGAAAAACGAAAAACTGGATTCTTTTTGGCCCTAAAATTGGCAGCTCATAAGTCATAAACGTCAGTCATTTGCCTGATAATTTTCACAAATAATATTTCTGTGTGATTCTTTTTTCTATCTGTTTGTAAATATCATATGAACAACATAATCTAGAATCTATGGATTATCTGCAGTATAAATATATTTTTAAAATAATTAATCACTTGTTAACTTTTTACAAATTTTTACATCAGTAATATAGATCATGCAAGATTACAAGGCTACAGAGAAATTCTTTGCTGAGAAAAGAAATGAACTTCACCTATTTTTAAGCATCGAAAGCTGTGTGTCCCCCTGCATAAATAAACATATTTTTAAAAATGTTAATAACCAATGTTCTGAAAGTGGTAAGCTGTACCTACCCCCATAAGCTACCCATGCCGCCCGAGCCTTATAGAACCACGACCTGTCGGGAGAGGGATTATCTATTGCATCACAGACATTTTTTTGATTCGACAAGACATATGGAGGGCCTCCCTGGGTGAGTGATCACTAGGCTTCGTACTTTTAGGTCCCAAAAAATGCTGTTTTAGGTACCTAAAATAGGCTCCAAAAATTGGAAAATAGGTTCTAAAAATCGGCAAAATAGTCTCATATAAAAATGTTAAGTTGCCAATTTTCTGAAATATCTCAATTGCAATGCAGAATATTATATTTATTGAAGTCACCATTAATCATTAATCATGATAAAACACAGATATAGGCCTATGGTACACAGAATTATATAGACCTATTACTAGGGCCTGTGTTACTACCATAACAGTGAAAACCTTATCCCTGCACCTAGAAGCTCCGAACGAACGCTAGCATATTCAACCCCTTGTATCCCTCAGTGATTCAGAGAACTACGATTTTTTTTTTTTTTTACTGGATGTGGGAGTCGGGAGAAAAACACTACATTTTCTTGGGAATTCCAATAAATTTTTCTACTGAAGACAAAACATTCCTTACTATTTAACTACGTGACAAATGTGTCATGTATTGCACTTTCCGAGCTAAAAAGTTAGTACGAACTGAAAATAAATGCTAGAATTTATAACAAAAAATGACTTATTTTGAACTTTAGAGGAAAAACAAGCTAAAAAGGCAATATTAGGCTCTAACGTAAAAATAGGCTGTTTTAGGTCCTATAAAAGTATCAGTTTTAGGCAAGTCACTTATGAAACATGTAAGTACAAGTTTTCGTCCATATATCACTTAAGGATTAAAATAGGTTTTTACCTAAAATCCGAAGTCTAGTGATCACCATTAGAACACTCGGGCAACATTATTTATTGACTAAAGTGGAGAGCAGTGAAGTGGATGGTATGAAGGTATCCTAACTGAATCAATTTCTTATCTGGAAGACAGAGGTTTGCTGGTTCGACATCACCTGTGATCGCGGTTTGAAGGTACATGGGAAACTCCTTATTTATTAGCTGAAATCGGACGGTAAACTAATAAACCGTGGACCAGGTTGGAGCATGCGCAATGAGATGGAGTGCTGAATTATTTATGACAAGACGAACTGGTGCAGTTTCCCACGAGCTGAGAGCAGAAGCTTTCACAAATTCATTACAGCACTGTACTGCAGTTTATAAAATCAATTCTCACTTCACTACCTCAATATTGCGGCTGAGTTTCCTTCTTCTTCATAGGCTATTTTTTGCTGGAACTGAGATCTTATTGCATCCCCCTTACTAGAGACGAGAATCCCTGAATAGTTAGAATTCCTATGTACAGGGTGTTAATAATCAGCACTGAAATATATTTTTTGACTAATTAGTGGTACTTACGAATATTGTTGCCATGGATCGTAACTTGACATTCCCACACGCAATCTGGTTGCTATAAAAACAAAAGAAATCTCAATGCTGCAAAAATGACAAAAAGCACTAGTGCCGTAAGTAAAACCATCACAATACAAGCCTTTATCGAAGACCGAAACCAACGCCCCCTAGTTTGTGGCGACTTTAACAGGACAAATATTCGGTTGCCATAACAACCAACACGTGTGAATCACTTTCTGAAATATAACATCCACATTCAATTGTGTATATACATAATATTTTCAGCTAATATCTCAATTAATATAAATAAATTGATAGAAATAATCATCGTGCAAAAAATAACATGCAATACTCGTTCCGTAAGCCCATAACGGATCTCGGAAATTGAAAAAAAAACTCTTTCCTCGATCCGTATGCACCTCTCACGCAACTAGTATCGTAATATACTATTTAGTACACGTTCTGTAAAACAGCTGCTTGTCGGACTGTTAACACAACGAAAAGTAGCACTTTGGCAGTCCAGGCCGGTAAAGTAATTTTTACTGGCCTAGGTCGGTAAAGTCGTCATGGCGACTGAAAAATCCAGATGGCATTGACGAGTCATACCAATCGTAACAGGGTTTGAAACAAAATATTTGACATTGAAAGAACAAAATATAAGGCAACTTTACCAGGTCTTTGTTTACAAAACATTTAATAGTACAGGTTAAAGTTACCCGACATTTGTCTCGCAGAAAAAAACCCACCTAGGTAACTTGTCCCGACCAGGATTCGAACCCGGTCCCGCTTACAGGATGCATGAGAGGAGCGAACGCATCCCGTAAGCCACAGCGGATATATATATATATATATATATATATATATATATATATATATATAGTTTAATATATATATATATATATATATATTAAACTAAACTCCGTGGCGCTACATCCCTGAAGGGACTTGGCCTACCACCCGACCGCTGCATCATCTCCCGTAGGCAGATGGCAGGATTGGGGGGGGGGCATGTGGTCAGCATGCCGACACCCACGGCCGTTAATGGTGGTTTTCTGGACCGGAGCCGCTACTTCTCTAATAAGTAGCTCCTCAATTTGGAATCACGAGGCTGAGTGCACCCCTACCAGACCTCCCTACCTCAGAAAAATCCGAGGAGGTACCGGGAATCGAACCCGGACCGACGGATCTGTAGTCAGCGACGCTAACCACAAGACCACGCCGGCGGACATATATATATACATATGAGGAGTGTCGGTTCAAAACGCGTTAAGTCCACCTCCGATCGTAATGTAGTTTTTTGCGGATTCGCATTCTCTGAGGTGTTCTGCATGAAACTACATAAAGTTTTTGTTCCAAATCGCAACCTTTCCCCGTTAAAATTGAGCCTGAAATATGGGGTTCGATGCAAAACACGTTCAGTCCAGAACTTGGTTCGGTGCAAATTACGTTGAGTCCACATTTTAGACGCGATCACGTGCCAAACAGGTGGTGCATTGAACTTTACGACATCTATTTTTTGCAGGTGTCCTTCTAATGAAAGCGGTATTCACCAGACGCCGAAACAGATGTCATTAGCGGTCAATAATGAAAGAAGAGGAGCATGCATTTTCCATGATTTAACATGCTTATAAATAGGGACCGGATTTTTAGGTTTTTACCTATTTTTTTCCTTGCTACCAAAACAAAAAGCGCTCATACACTTTTTCGAATCATGTCCATAGGATTCACCCACATTAATTCTGTGGCACCTAAAAATACCTAAATGGGGTATAAAAACCTAAATATACCTAAACGGGATATAAAACCTAAAATATCTAATTTAGGCTGTTTTTTTGTCTTTTTTGTTTGTCAGTTGAGAAATCGATATTTTGCGGAGAGACAATAACTTTGTCGGGTTGAAATTAATACCACCAGCATTTCGTTCAACCCGTTGTCGTCTAGGATGGACAGTATCAAGAGACGAAGTGAAAGAGTACCGGCGTATTCCTTTTAAAATATTCGTATGAACAACCATTGTTGCCGTGTATGAACAAGGATATAGATTTCTGTGTTTTAAAGCCCTTGTTTGCCTTTAGTACTTCCCTGTTATTCATACTGAGTGGTCACACTGTGAGTTTCAAGAAGACGTGTTAATTATGCCGAAACAAATGAAATCGAGTTTATTACGGCAGTGGATTGGCGATGACCGGAATTTCATCTTTCCCCCCTTCTTCTTCTTCTTTTTTTCTTCTTCTAAGGTTGTTTTATGACGTTCTGTCCTAAAGCAAGTTTACAGAATTTTAAGTCAATTTTGTTAAGTTATACTTTACAAGTATTATGTATTGAATCCTATGTAGCACATTCAAATTCGTTAAACCAATTTTTCTACCTAAAAATGATATTTTGAACAAAAAAAAACCTAAAAAAAACTATTTCACTTAATGGAAAACCTAAAGCAGTGTTTTTAAAAACCTAAAAATCCGGTCCCTACTTATAAAACAAAAAATGGTTTAAATTTTGACAATTTGGTACTTCGGCAATAGTTCACTTTGTATTAATGCGATCAGCTGTGATTGTAATTCTTAAGTAAAATACTAACTTTCATCTTTTTAAATGATTATTATTGTAGTGTTGGGTCTAAACGCGTTAAGTCCATTACTTTCGAAACTTTAACTATCAATAAAAGATGTAAATGAAAAGATTGATTTGACACGCCCAATACATTTAACTATATATTAATTACTGATTCTGATCAGAAAAAAATATTTCAAATTCGTTTGATAGTTTGGCCACAATAGTATATTGCGACACAAGGGCGGAAAGGCACGTTTACGGGTCGAGGAAACAGATTGAAAACCCGAGGCGCAGCCGAGGGTTTTTAAGTTTTCGAGACCCGTAAATGCCTTTACGGTCCGTGTGTTGCATGCTATTTTTTGCACGACGGTTACTTATATCAATTTAATTATATTAATTGTGATATTACCTGAAAATATTATGTAAATACAGACTTGAAGAATGGTGCTTATTTCAGAAAGGGATTCGCATTTGTTATTGTTTATGGCAACCGAATATTTATAAAGCGGGGAGGCCTTGGTCATTTCTGCTCGCAAATAAGCATTTGCGGGCGGTAAAGTAACTTTCCGCCAACAATTCAACAATTGCAACAATTCACTTTCCGCCCGTCGCCCCTAGCAACAAGATTGCGTGTGGTAATGTCAAGTTACGAGCCATGTAAACAACTGTCGTAAGAAACACTTACTAGCTAAGGAGTGCAAAAACAGTTTTTAGTCATTCCTGAAAAATCATTATTTGTGGACTAAACGCGTTTTGAATCGACGCTCCTCGTATATATATATATTGTTCTTCTCTACCGGCTTGTATGTTGATCTTTAGAAGCTTACGTTAACCGAGTTACGAACTGGCGTGTTAAAAATAGTATATTGCGATACAAGTGCCGTAAGGCACGTTTACGGGTCGAGGAAACAGATTGAAAACCCGAGGCGCAGCCGAGGGTTTTTAAGTTTTCGAGACCCGTAAATGCCTTTACGGCCCGTGTATTGCATGCTATTTTTTGCACGATGATTATTTATATCAATTTAATTATATTAATTGTGATATTAGCCTACCTGAAAATATTATGTAAATACATTCTTGAAAATAGATGTTTATTTCAGAAAGTGATTCGCATATGTTTGTTGTTATGGGAACCGAATATTTGTCCTGGGGGCCGTGTCCATAAAGGCTTGTATTATGAAGTGTATCGTAATGAATTATGACGTGGCGCTTGGACCGTAAGTAATTTAACCTCATCGCAACGCCCTTAGCAACACGATTGTGTGGGAATGTCAACTTACGATCCACGTAAACAACTTTCGTAAGTAACACTTACTAGCTAAGGAGTGCAAAAAGTTGTTTACAGGTCTAATTGTAGCAAAGAAATTATCTAGTGTAGCGTCTGTAAGACGGTAGATTAATAGGGTATGTTTTCAGCTTTATATAGTTGTATAGCCTTTGATACTGACGAAGTATTGGAAACTCATACAATATGCTGAATTCTTGCATCTATTGCAAAAATATATTCTCACTTTATAGCCTACTACTAAAGAGAGAAATGTGACAGTATAGAAATCAATTTTATATTGTAATTTGTAGCAATAAAATTTAGAAAAAAATGCTGAAAAACTAAGTGTAGTGTGAACGCTGTCATTTATACGAGAGATGAGGAATGCCGAGCAATACGTCGATATCGTAAAAAAAATTCCATTGTATAAAACACAATATCACAGTTATGAATTGAGAATTCGGAGGCTAGACTATGTAAAATAGATCAAGCAAATGTTGGCGAATTTTCCCCGAAGAGTCGTATTGAATTTCCCTGCCAGTGCTGCCAGTCTGCATTGTTGATGCGTAAATGAAAAAGTAAACACGAAAAACCGGCTGACGTGGAGTACAGGACTAACTCTAATATTAAACAGTAAATTCATCGGTCATGCACGGCCCACTGTTTCGTTTGTCCATCTCTTGTCTAGTCGGAAACAAATGAATGACTTCTACAAGGCCTTCTGTATTAACTGAAGCGCTGTGTGTTCAACTACTGAACTCCATGATAACATCTTTGCTGTTTTGTAATCGTGTTACTGTATTAAAGTTACATTTTTCATTATCTAGGCCTACATTCTACATTGTAGTACTTTAACGCATAACATGCAGATGTACTCTATTGGTTCTGCTTGTACAATGCATTTATTAAGAGCCAGAATGGTACTTTATGAGACTGTGTTGAAGACGGGAAAATGTCTGTCCATCTGTCCGTGTGTTTGTACGCGCAATAACTCGAATACGCTTTATCGGATTTTCATGAAACTTGGTATACGCATTTATAACGTCCATGGGAAGAAGCCTGTTAATAATGGAATAAATCGGTTGACCGGTGCCGGAGCAATGCCCAATTTAGTGCCTATTTTATGGTAATATATTAGAAAGAATTTATCAAATGCAAATCTGTTCTCATGACAACATATTGTTTTACAGTGTTCATCTACGGCTTTGGAAGTTGTGATACATTTAACTTTGACAAATGACACTACCCACATATTCCTTCACATATGCGTATCAAACTAGACCGTTAAATTGAGGGAGGTGGCCGAGGTGGTAGCGTCTTAGACTCGGATTTCGGAGGTCCGACAGGTTTTTGTTGTTGTATTTTTATGAAAGTGTGCGTTTGTCAAGATATCACAAATTTTTTACAGTGATACGAAATAGGCTATTCTGTTGTAACTACCGGTATCTAGTTTGTGGACCACATTTTTATTGCCGAAATAGTTATTTATGTTATTTTAAATTTTAAATGAATAATAGTAGTGGTAGGAATAATAGTATTTCTACTGGTTAATATGAATGAAATGAATAATTATTCATTTGTACGAAAGGGAAGAAACGATAGTGACATCTGGTGATGCCCTCAATAATGTCTATAACGTGCTAGCACCTTTTTCTTTACCCTTACAGTCTCAGCCCGAAAAGGAAACTTTACATTGACGAAGAGAATTCTATTAAACACTGTTTACGATTAAAAAACAAATCCCTTTAGGCAAGCCCACAGGCTGAGGTAGATTTCGAAGTGCATTTGGTTTAATTTATTGTCTATGCGTAGCACTCTTCTTCTTTAGCCTTGGCATGACAAACCCGCAATAATAACTGCAAAAAAGAGGAAAAATAACTTTTTCAAACATTCAAATCTCGCCTTATATGAGAACTATCAAGAAACTAGTTATTGATTTGTAGAGTACTCATCAAGAACTTTTCAACGATACTCCACAAGACGTAGTTTAAAAAAAATCTAATTTTCATCCCCCCACCCCCACTCGTACCCCCAAAACCCCCGAATCGTTGGTGTCACTGTGAACTTCATAGGGAGTATTGTAATTTATTCAAATAAAGTTTCCCTCTATACTTCATAGGGGCCGAGATATAAATGTTTTAAAATTTCAACCCCCTCCCCCGACCTCCCCCTTGGGCCAATTTTGCTCATTAACGAACTTGTCCGAACTGTTGGGCCTAGAAATAACATAATACAATTTTGTTCAAATATCTTCAAAATTACGGTCGCTATCGTGTAAAGATATAAATATATATATATATACATATATATATATAAATATATACATATATATATTAATATATACATATATATATATATATATATATATATATATATATATATATATATAATATCACCATTTTTTTTTTTTTTGAACAGGCGGTGGTTTCGTACTTAGGGAGGCATGAAACGTAAAGATATGAAAGAATTTTTCGAAAATCATGACATTTTATCCATTGCAATAGGTAGATTTTTCTTCGAAATCTACCTAATAAAGTAAAATATGTTGCGTGCTTATTTTAACGCGAGATTAGGTTATTACCTACTTTGTCTTCTCCTTTTATTCAATGCTAATTTGTAAAGAATTTCTAATGAATTATAATCCACTTTCATCTCATTTGCAATTAGATGGAAAAAAGAAACACCGTGAAGCAATCCGAAAACACGATCACATTAAATGGAAATACAGCAAAGGAATCTCTGTTTCCGACTTTTTTCTGCGAGTTGTAAATAATTCTCCAGGACGGAGAAGTGTGAGAAAATGGAAGGCTCACAAAAAAGCAGTATTGTAATGATGAATACGCATAAAGCAGGCTGTGGCAGCGTGTTGGTGGCCAACTCTATTACCAGGCAATCTGAAAGCAAGGCCCAACAAGATAGCAGTCATAAAGAAAAATCACTCATATTATCTCAATCACTCATATTATCTCATCACGTTCGCTCAAAAAAAAATTGAGGATCGTAAATGTGTCTCTTGGTTACGCTCTTCTATTTTTTCTCTCTCTTCAGCGCCATCTGTGTCTCTGAATTAACTGTGATGTTACTTTGGTGTTACCTTTGCCTGAGATGACAGATACATCTTTCAGTGCTAGCAGGGAATTTCATATCTACAGGTTTTTGAGCCTCATAAATAAATAACACTGTACAACAAATTTGAACTTTTTTCTGTCCTTCATATGAAACTATGTGATTCTGTATAAACAAAAGTTTCTTGATTCATATCAAATCCAAAATGGTCCATGAGGTACCGTTTTTGTTATTTTCAAACTCTTCATCACGAAAGACTGCTTTAATTTGTGCGGCAATAAAAGCCCCTTCTTTTACCTTTGCCTCACTCAAATTTTTAATTTTTTTTTCCTGAGATGCAAGAAGCCATTCCTTGTCTGTCCAGAGCTTTTACAAATATTATCGTCAAACCAAGTTTAACAAGCAATGGGGGAAGAAATGTTTCGAGCCATACTATTAGGCTATATTGTGTTGACTTAGGAATGTGCATTGTCAAAAACCATCTAGTTTACGGATCAAATTTTTATTTCCGAAATTAATATTTATGTTATTTTGAATTGTAAATAATTTATGTGTACACGAAAAATAGTAGTAGTAGGAATAATAGTAGCCTATTTGTAGTGGTTAAAATGAGTGAAATGGATGATTATTAGGGCAAGGCATTTATGACCATAAAATAGTGAAAAATGCTTTTATGACCTAAAAATAGTGAAAAAATGACCCGAAATCTTAAAATAATGACCAATAAATTTACCATTATTACTTATAATTAGTTTTTTCTTAAGCAATGAATTGCTAAATACAGTTTATGACGATGCTTTATATATGAATTTACAATATAAAACACACTTATTTTGTTACTAAAGAAATCAGTAAATTTAACTACAGTACTTGAACACGCTTAGCGAAAAATAAATTCTTTCTGAACTGGCATGCCCATCAAATTTCTCCTAGCAAATATGTGCCATTTAAAAAGAAAGAAAAAATATTTATAGCTACGAGTAAAATGCCGAAAATTACCAAAAATGCCAAAAATGACATAAAATGCTGAAAATGACCTAAAAATGCCGAAAATGACCTAAAAATTGCCAAAAAAGACCTATCTCTTGAAAAATGACGAAATATGCAAAATAAAGCAAAATAATGCAAAAACAAATTGCCCTTATTTAATTAATTATTTAATGATATACATTTATATACATTGGAGCTATCTTTTAACCTTCATATAAAAAAGATGCAAAATCATCAAATGCCTTGCCCTAATGATTATTAATTTGTACGAAAGGAAAGAGAACGATAGTTACTTCTGGTGATATCCTCTGTAATCTCTATAACGTGCTAGCACCTAGATGTTTACCATAATGGGCTCGGCCCATTAAAAATAAAAATAAAATAATAATAATAATAATAATAATAATAATAAAAACAACTTTTCACAGACTGAGAGAGTTTCATTAAACAATGTTTACAATTCAAAACAACATAAAAGGATTTTTAAAACCAAGCTCTAGGCAAATAAACTAATGGTGACAATAAAGTAATGATAGTTTTATGGTCTGCATACCACTGTGTGTATAAATGGATTCGCAATAGCACATATGTCTCCAAAGAGTTTTGCTGGGACTTCTAAAACCCTTTTCAGTTTTTTTTGGTATCCGTGAAACAAAAAGGCATCTCCGTTCTTCTTCCCCTCCCCCTCCTGTCCTGACGCTCTAAGTGATAACGGCCTCTGCGGCAGGGCTACTAAAAAATCACACTTTATAATTTATATGACCAGGTTTATTCCTACAGGGTGTGCCAGCATACATCCAACACTATAAGACAGTGCTCCTTGTTGAGCCAGTTGATTTCTGTAGCATGTTCTCTTATTTTAAATACTGAACACATTGAAATGCCTTGTGTTGTCATGTATTTATGCCTACAGCTAAGCCCAGTTTTATACAACTTGCTGGAACTAGCTGTATATACAGAGTGTATCATAATTAATAGCGCAAACAAACAAGAAACAGTACACACAACAAAACAAAATAAAACAATAAAATTCCACTAATACCTAGCAGCAAGTGACCCTGTTTAGGCATTCTTGACGAATCCCCCCCAAATTGTTTTGACTCTGAAAATATATATTTTTCTATTTGTCTGAGGATTTCAGCATTATCTGTTTTAATAATTTTTATATAAGCAATATCTTCATGAATATTATTAAAATAAGATTCTAGCAACTGTTTCCTAAATTTATTAGTCCAGTTGCATTCAATCAAAATATGTTTGGCATCCTCCCTCAGATTACACAAGGGGCAAATGCCTTTCTCAACGATTCCTTTTAGTTTCCGTATCCCCAACCTCCACCAAGAAATTCCTACCCTTTCTTTATAGTCACATACTTCAACATATTTTCCTTTACCCCATCTGGTTTTCATGTCTATATAAAATACAAGAGATCTCTTTTCTTCTAAGCTCTGTGCTAATATTTGTCTCTCTACATCATTGTATCTTCTCTTCACAATTGAGGACCGTTTTGACAATAGGCCTACTCAACATCTCCATTTTTTGCCAAATTCGTTTTTTTAAATGGTTTTAGGTGCTTTGAAATGAGAGCTTTAAGATGGTGAAAAAATAACATAAGCAAAGTCAACATAACCAACTCATTTTGAAGCCTCAATATGCAAGGTTTCTCTCTTCTATATGTTAATAAAAAACTAAAGGAACCTTCTCTTGAAGAATTTATGTTTTGGCACATGTTGAGTTTTGTCCAAACGGTCCTCAATTATATACAGTCAATTTACATACGCATGTTCATTTAACTATAACCATATGAGACCTAACCCGGCCGCGGTCGATGGGGTTTTCCTGGGCATGGAGTCCTCCGGGAGGAACTTTAAGCTGGGGGGGCCCGTGTCGTAGATTTACGGCAAGCCTAAATTAGAGCCTCTGGACAAAATTTCTCGGCCCTTTCACGTCCAAGTAATACCTTAGTTTCCTGAGGGGGTTGAGAGGCGATGGGCTTACCACCTGTCCCTCTGCCCTCTCTCGGAAAATAATCGTAACAAAATTCATATAGGTAACAGAAACCTCCACTTGGAGGCCCTTCGCCCCAACACAGGGGTAATATGGTTCCAGACAGACGGACGGACAGACATAAGACCTAGCCGAAAGAATTCCTACTTAATTTTATTTAACCAATACATGTTTTTAATACTGTACACTCTGCTTGTTAAAGAAGGTGTTCAAAATGTCGTCCTTGCACCTGGATACAATACTGCACTCATCTCTGCAGGGGATTTCGAATTGTTTCAAACACCCCCGAATCACCTCGGAATTCTTGACAAGAACGTACAATTATTTGCTCCAGTACGTCAACGATATGAACGTTATTGCTAAACGTTATTGGTCAATATCAAACACGTGGTGTATGAGTGGAATAGTCGATACAATCCGTACCTCTCGTTATATTACCTATGATAATTTCATAGTGTATCATGTGGGATAGTTTGCATTAGATTAATGATGGACAATAGATTGGAAGAGAAATTTAAATTTCACGTAAAATTACCGTTTATGATACAAGAAATAAACTATGTTTTTAATCATTGTGTTAAATGTTTCCTCTTCAGTCCGGCATCGAGTTATATATTGTGTGAGAAATCGGGTCTCGCGCATTTAATAGTTAAGTACCATCTACCTAGAAAAGTCAACTTCGAATTTTGGGGTAAAAAACAGTGCTTCCTCTACCTCTACCTGTAGTACCTATGATAAGGGCAGAGGAAGTAAATAAACATATTTTCCAGAGAAAAAAAATGCATGACTCCAAAGACTTCTATTACCCTTTATCCTTATTGATAAGTTATATGTGAATACCAATTCGGATTGTTTAGAAATATAGGCCTATATATATATACATTCAATTAAAAACATATTCAATATCACTTTCATACTTCCTCTCCCTACCAGGCTTGGTGTGTGTGTGTGTATATATATATATATATATATATATATATATATATATATATATATATACATATACATATACATACACACTCCAAGCCTGGTAGGGGTTCAAATAAGAAGAAACAGAAATTCCGGTCACTTAAAATTGTATTGTCTTTGCGGAATATTTTATTTCTCACCCTCATGTTACCATACAACCATTTTGGGGATGAAATTAAGAATATATTAAATATCACTTACATACTTACTCTCCAAAAAATCTGCGACATAATATATATACTACCATACCTCGTGTGGTATTCTCTATGTCCAGGGTAGAGAAAGTTATGTGACTGCATCACATTCTGCATTAGATGAATTATATCAATAGCTTCTCTAATTTGTCAAAGTCCCGTTTCATTTTCAAACCTACCTGAGACCACTGTCAACAATACACTGTTGTCATGTGAACTGTGGTTTGGATTTGATAATTCTGTGTAAAAAGGGATTAAGTATTCTCAAAAACATTTAATTTTTAGCATTTAAAATCAAAATTTTTCAAAATCCTTTGTTAGTGAGCACCTGCATTATGAAACGAAGGTACTGTCAAAATTCCAAGTCTCTACCTGTTATAGTTTAGGCTCTACGTTGATTCTCTTTCATTCAGTCAGTCAGTCAGTCAGGACGAAGCCTCTTATATATATAGGGATATAGATAGAAGAAGAAGAAATCTATAATGGAGATAATCTTCTCTGCCTTTCCTTCACATTGTTGGGGATACTTGATGGTTACGTTTGAATCGGGGCAGGCTGTGTTTGGAACTACAGTGCATAAGTCCACTCGCATTATCTGGCGGACTTAAATGGATGAGAAAGAGCTAATAAAGTATGATCTCACTGCCTGCATAAGCATTAAAACCGACCTACCTGCACGCCACTGCTGTTGATAAATTAGATAACTGTAAAGCCTACAACTCACTCTATTGACTCTTCCAGGGCCACCACATAAATATACTAATGGAGGCCGTGGTTAATTTAGGCAATCTGCAAGAAACATCTGAACGCTGCTATAAACTCAGTTCCATAGTATAGGGAGAAATACCATAACCGGAAACACTAAGAAGTATTGTGTTCGACATTAAAATTCAGTGAAGTCACTTAATTATTATTATTATCATTATTATTATTATTATTATTATTATTATTATTATTATTATTAATATCTATTATTGTTTCAAAAGTAATTACTAGACTTCGGATTTTAGGTAAAAACCTATTTTAATCCTTAAGTGATATATGGACGAAAACTTGTAGCCTATATGCATGTTTCATAAGAGACTGTGCCTAAAACTGACATTTTTATAGGACCTAAAACAGCCTATTTTACGTTAGAGCCTAATATTGTCTTTTTTGCTTGTTTTTCCTCTAAAGTTAGAAATAAGTAGTTTTTTATTATAAATTATAGCATTTTTTAATTCGTACTAAATTTTTAGCTCGGAATGTGCAGTACATGACGTGGTTAAATAGTAAGGAATGTTTTATCTTCAGTAGAAAAAATTATTTGGAATTCCCAAGAAAATGTAGTGTATTCTCCCGACTCCCACATGCAGTAACAGAAAAAAAATACATAGTTCTCTGAGTCACTGAGAAGTACAAGGGGCTGAACATGCTAGTGTGCGTAGCTTCTGGGCGCAGGGATTAGGTTTTCACTGTTATGGTAGTAATAAGGTCCTAGTAACAGGCCTATATAATTCTGTGTACCATAGGCCTATTTCTGTGTTTAATCATGATTACTGATTAATGGTGACTTCAATAAATATAATATTCTGCATTGCAATTTAGATTTTGTAAGAGACTATTTTACGAATCTATTTTACAATTTTTATTTTAGTAATTGCACTGGGACTGAGGGTGTTTCGGATTATCTAATATACAAAATAACACATAAAAACTTGGAGAAAAGGTACTATAATTAAACATCTACTCTTATACAATTCAACGGTCCTAAATATCGTGCTTGCTCGCTCGCCCGCTTCGTGAGACATCGGGTATACTCGGCGATGTTCGTCTCTCGCAGTCTAAACTTTCATGACGACTACAAAATTAGGAAGGAAAACCGTTTCTTTATTATATAAGGCCTAAGTGAAATGAACACAATGAACAAATATTCTAATTTATTTTTACTTACAATTTTCATAGCTCTGAACCACAAACATTTTTAATAATCTACCAGTGGAATTTTCTTAAAAATCCTGGAGTCAATGAATAATGGCGGGCGAAGCCGGGGGCAACAGCTGTAAAATATTGATGGTTTTATTTCTTGAAATATCGCTGATAATAAACCATTCCTTCCCTTGAAACATTATATAATTCCTGAAAATTACACTGAATTGATAAAATAAAATTCACATCATATTCATGTCAATAAACAGTTGAGAAACAATAGGCTATGTATTATGTGTTCACCCATGGCCTCCTTTATAGGTTCTTTGGAACTGCATAATCGATTCTGATATAGTTTTCCCAGGGGGCGCTTTAAAGCCGGAATTTTAGCTGTTTCATTAATTATTAATGGCTTAGTTTATGAATGATTCGCGTGCAAGTGTTAATAAATATAATGCTTTAATAATTATTATTATGCTCTTAATTTTTAATTTTTAAAAGAATTATCGTGGGTGAAGCCACGGGCACCTCCTAGTGAATAACATTACAGTTACATATCCTAATGGAAGTTATCACAAATTTTTCCTGCACCATTCCCGAACTTCATTTCTTTCCTAAACCGAACTAAACTATGCTTGTGACTTCCTCTGACAACATTGTTGCTTCGCTCTGAATTCCAAATCAACAACATAAAATTTATTCAAGACAGTAAACCAACTTTCAACTTTCAACAAATGAGTTTTTTTTATCATAGGTAATCCCACGAGAGTTGACGAGTAAGACTAATCCATGAACAAAAATATGACGGATTATACAAATAATAATTACTTTCGTGCTTTGTTATATAAAAACAAAACTAACAGCTGTGAGATCACGGCATACTATGAATCAACCATCCATGAATAGATACGAGTTACCATGTTGTGACCAGTGCTACCAATGGTTCACATAAGACAAAGTTAACTTAATTCAGGTAAGCTAACAGCAGAACAGAATAAAAGCACACCAACTGGCTTGCACCGAATCGAAATTGTGTTTTTAATCAATGTACATTTATATTATTATATTATTTCGATTATTTAAAATCCCATCCTCATATTAATAGCAAGCATTTTATAAGTTAAACGATCGTGATTGGTCTATAACGGAGGAATTGCTAGACGTTATTGGTCAATATCAAACACGCGGCGTATGAGTGGAATATTCGAAGTAATAAGGAAGCTGTGTCTGATCATTGCTCACACACACACACACACACACACACACACACACACACACACACACACACACACACACACAATCTCCATATCTTCAGTTAAACATTCCGGCTCTAGCCAGCAGAATTTTACGCAGTTTTCTCGTCATTTGTTTCTATCGAAAATGAATGTGACGTCGCGTTTCCATAGTGATGCTGATAAAACAGATGAATGAGCCATTGCGTCTATCAGTTGTTTTCCAGACAGAAGTAACTACACCAGCATGTATGTCGCCTATTGTCCTCCCTGGTCGATATTCTCCACTCGAAACAGTCGACCTTCGTGTCCAGAATAAGACCCTGCCTGGAGTCCATTTCTCAAGTAACATATTTCTTCCCCAGAGGTGGATTTTCTCCGGCTATGAGAAGTTTTCTTAAAGCGGAAGATGCATTTTGCGATTTTTTCTCTACCCTACTATAGGTAGACTCTGAAATTCGAAGTCGAGTTTTCAGCATAAGTAGGGCTAAGCGTTTTTAGGTGCCCTAAATAGATGCTGCAAGACACATTGCCCAACGCTGTACCAAGAGACTAGTAATGTTTCTTGGGTAAGGCAAAACACTTTTTCACCCGTACGAAGGACGGATGACCAGCTAGTCAATTATAATAACATACAGGAAATAATTATCTGTCAGATTAAATAAAGATTTATTATTTATTATTAAAGATTTATTATAATTGTTTCGAAAAAGTGTTGTAACCAAGTAGGCATATTTACTTTTATTCGGCTTACCAGAAGGCCGTGAAATATTGATGTGCATCTATTCATTTGTTAATAAGAGAGATCATTTGTTAATGAGATCGTGTAGTGAGAGATTTCCGTCTGTCTGTCCGTATGTCTGTACGTGCGATAACTCAAATACGCTTTATCGGATTTTCATGAAACTTGGTATATACATTTATAATGTCCATGGGAAGAAGCATATAGATTTTGGACTAAATCGGTTGATCGGTGCCGAAGTAATGCTCAATTTAGCGGCTATTTTATGATAAAGTGCTGAACAGAATATATCAATTATTGAAAATCAGTTCTCATGACAACATAATGTTTTACAGTGTTCATATACGGTTTTGGAAATTGCAATACAGATAGCTTTGACAAATAACACTACCCACTATTCCTTCACATATGCTTATCAAACTAGACCTTTGTTCTTCCGTGAGCCTTGCTTAATGAATCGATCTGGAGCTTAACTCGGAAATCGATTTAAAAAATAACTTATTTTGTGCACATCATAATTGCAATTATCACTGGTTAAACAAAAGCATTCTGGAACTTTGTTACATCAGTTTACCTGATTGCATTCTGTCATGGCTTGTATTAATTTAACTAAAATTGAATTTTAATAATCATATTAGGTGAAATAGTGGAGGTGAGTCAACGACTATAGTCCTATAAACTTTCCGAATGTAAAAAAAACTATTTTCTTGCAACATTCATTTCTATCAGTTTAGTAGTTTTTGCGATAAATTGGAAAAGAGATGGAGCAATACATTTTTAAGGAAGTATAACTTACATTGTATTGATATGTAGTGTTCGGATGCTTATGACATGTCATATTTTTATCCTGATCCCCGTTCAAGCCGCAAACACAAATTAAACACGAATTGTACGCTTGTTATCCTAATCAGACCGTTTTTATTAAGTGCCAGTATGGTACTTTATGAGATTGTGTGGTGGACGAAAAAATGTCTGTCCGTCTGTCTGTCCGTCTGTCCGTGTGTCTGTACGCACCATAACTCAAATACGCTTTTTCGGATTTTCATGAAACTTGGAAAACACATTTATAATGTTCATGGGAAGAACCCTATTGATATTGAACCTAATCGGTTCACCGGTACCGGAGTAATGCCCAATTTAGTGCCTATTTTAATAGATTATGGCGCCTTTCTAATAGAAAGGCGCCATCACTCAAATACGCTGTATCGGATTTCCATGAAACTTGGTATACCCATTTATGACGTCCATGAGAAGTGCCCTATTGAATTTGAACCTAATCTGTTGACCGGTACCGGAGTAAAACCCAATTTAGTGTCTACTTTAAAGGCGCAATAACTCAAATACGCTTTATCGGATAGTTATGACACTTCGTATACGCATTTATAATGTCCATTGGAAGACGTTTATTGATATTGGACCAAATCGGTTGGCCAGTACCGGAATAATGCCCAATTTAGTGTTTTTATGTTAATATATAAGAAGTCGCGATAACTCAAATATGCTTTATTGGATTTTCCTGAAATTTTGTATACCCATTTATAATGTACGTGGAAAGACGTCTACTGATATTGGACCAAATCGGTAGACCGGTACCGGGGTAAAACCCAATTTAGTGTATATTTTAAAGACGCGGTATCTCAAATACGCTTCACCGGATTTTTATGAAACTTGGTATACACATTTATAATGTCCATGGGAAGACGTCTATTCATAATGGATAAAATCGGTTGACCTGTTTCGGAGTAATGCTCAATTTAGTGCCTACTTTATGGTAATATACGTATTCGAAAGAATTTATAAAAAAAATGAAAATCAGTTATCTTGAGAACATAGCCTATTGTTTTACTGTGATCTTATAAGGCCTTAGAAATTAAAATGCAGGTAGCTATGACAAAAAACATATTGATTTACATGCGCTTATCCAACTAGACCGTTAAAATGACCCAGGTGGCCGAGATGGTAGACCTTTCTTCTTCCGTAAGCCCTGCTTAATGAATAAATCTGGAGCTTAACTTGGAAATCAATTTAAAAAAAAACACATTCTGCATATCATAATTGCAGTCATAACTGATTAAACAAAAACATACTGGCACTTTTTTACATCAGTTTACCTGATTTTATTTTGCATATAAAGTCGTATTTTGGTTATTTTTTGTGATCTTGGTCATATTTTGGCCATATTTTTAATTTAACGGCATATTTCAGTTATAAATTTGGTAAAGGAGCACAATTTTATAGTGCATGTACTACATGGTCAAGTTAAATTTGAAATGTATTTCGTTAATTATTATTTATGCCAAATTAATAGATAACTTAAATTTTAAAATGAATGCACTTTGTTCATATTTTATAGGGAAAGATCTACAAAATATTAGGAGTATTTGGAGCCGATTAACCTAGCAAATACGAGCAAATTCTTCTAAAAAAACTGTAAATAAAATAAAACTGTAAATCAATTTAGTGTCTTAAAAAGTTTTAAATTTGAACACTTATTTTTTTTGCCTCATTTTATTTGGTCATATTTATAGCTTTTGGGTCATATTTAGTTATTTTTAAGGGCATATTTGCAGTTAGTTAGTTAGTTAGTTTATTTTCTTACACAGTACAGTGTTTTTCATTAACCTACTTATAAGTTTACATATACTTGTAAACTACATTTCTTAAAGTTTAACACACATATTTACAAATTAATAATTTACATACAAATATTCAATACATGTACAATATTTAAACACGCTACATTTTACTACATTATACATTTTAATATTATTTCTAGCTCTATTTTTACAGTATATGGAAGATGAATTTTCAAATTGAATGATAAATTTAAATTTATATACACACTTACAAAGAATAGAGATCACTTATATTATAAAAACAGTTTGATAAAAGAAAGGATTTGAGCATTCTCTTAAATGAAACTTCTGTTTTTTGTGATGTGATATGAGAGGGGCGTGAATTATAGTATATTGCGATACAAGTGCCGTAAGGCGCGTTTACGGGTCGAGGAAACAGATTGAAAACCCGAGGCGCAGCCGAGGGTTTTTAAGTTTTCGAGACCCGTAAATGCCTTTACGGCCCGTGTGTTGCATGCTATTTTTTGCACGATGATTATTTATATCAATTTAATTATATTAATTGTGATATTACCTGAAAATATTATGTAAATACATTCTTGAAAATATATGTTTATTTCAGAAAGTGATTCGCATGTGTTTGTTGTTATGGGAACCGAATATTTGTTCCTGGGGGCCGTGCCCATAAAGGCTTGTATTATGAAGTGTATCGTAATGAATTATGACGTAGCGCTTGGACCGTAAGTAATTTAACCTCATCGCAACCGCCCTTAGCAACAAGACTGTGTGGGAATGTCAACTTACGATCCATGTAAACAACGTTCGTAAGTACCACTTACTAGCTAAGGAGTGCAAAAAATACCTTAGAGCATAAGTAAGTCATATTTTCCACTATTTTAGGTCATAAGCATCCGAACCCTAGTGATATGTTTCACTTATCTTAAATTATTGGTTAAATTTGTATGTATCCACCTCTGATTAGAGGAAGAAAAGGCCATAACTATACCAGAGCGTAGTAAATAAATAAATAACAAATATAGGAAAGTCTTGCATCAAGTTAAAAATAAATGCAAGGCTTGAAGATCCGCCACTGGCTGCTTAATGCGTGCTTTCCCAGATATAGAGACAGAGCCATCTGAGGAGAACAAAAACTCTTATCAAGCAAATGACAAAACCTGAACAATTACCCTTTTGGATGTGGTGTACCACATGCAAGACAAAGACCTGCATTTTCTGTGATTGCGCTATGTTGCAAGACCAAGCTTCTTGCTAACAAGTATAGTCACTTCAAGAAAACCACCGCATTAAGCAGATGAAAATGTGGTATCGTGACGTGACTTTTTAATATTATTATCTTATAATCCTTCAATATTCTATGAGAAAAATTCCTCTCATACTGGTTTTCTAGCCCATTGCCTAAGATTTATGTACTGATGTTCTACCAACTAAAGTAGTCGGAGTTCAATTCTCAGCGTCAAATGGATTATCTCAACCGTGACTGATTAGTGATTACTAGACTTCGGATTTTAGGTAAAAACCTATTTTAATCCTTAAGTGATATTTGGACGAAAACTTGTATATGCATGTTTCATAAGTGACTATGCCTAAAACTGATACTTTTATAGGACCTAAAACAGCCTATTTTTACGTTAGAGCCTAATATTGCCTTTTTGTTTGTTTTTCCTATAAAGTTCAAAATAAGTTCTTTTTTGTTATAAATTCTAGCATTTATTATCAGTTCGTACTAAATTTTTAGCTCGGAATGTGCAGTACTTGACACATTTGTGACGTGGCTAAATAGTAAGGAATGTTTCGTCTTCATGAAAATAAATTCCTTCGAATTCTCAAGAAAATGTAGTGTTTTTTTAGAGTTTAACACTGCATTCTTAATTATTATCATTTATGTCAATAGTAAATATAAAACCATACAACTTAACTGTTGGGTGTAGGTTTCGGAGGTGAGAAAGTCCATTACCAAATCTGAATTTAACTCTTTCACACAAACAAAAAACACAGAAAAGCACACTGGCAGCTTTATATAAATGACTAGCTGACCCATCAATGCTTCGCATTGTTAGATGTATGTATATATACGTTAAGTGAACACAATTTAAAGTCGACTTGATGTAATTCTATAAATAATGACACATTTGTGACGTGGCTAAATAGTAAGGAATGTTTCGTCTTCATGAAAATAAAATCCTTCGAATTCTCAAGAAAATGTAGTGTTTTTCTTCTGACTCCCACATCCAAACAAACAAACAAAAAGTAGTTCTCTGAATCACTGAGGGGTACAGGGGGTTAAATATGCTAGCATGCGTAGCTTATGGGCGCAGGGATTAGGTTTTCGCCTGTTAATGTAGTAATACAGGCACTGGTAATAGGTCTATATAATTCTGTGTATCATAGGCTTATATATGTGTTTTGTCATGATTATTGATTAATGGTGAATTCAATAAATATAATATTCTACATTGCAATTGAGATATTTTAGAAAATTGGCAACTTAACGATTTTATAAGAGACTATTTTACGATTTTTAGAACCTATTTTCAGATTTTTAGAGCCTATTTTAGGTACCTAAAACAGCATTTTTAGCGACCTAAAAGTCCGAAGTCTAGTGATTACTGGGGTTCGAATGTTTATGAAATGTCATATTTTTATCCTGACCTACACTCTCGCCGAAAACACAAATTAAACACAATCTGCACATTTTTTTTTAATCCTAATCGGACCGTTTTTATTTGCCATATAAAGTGATATTTTGATTATTTGCATGGTTTTGTTAATATTTCGGTTATATTTGTAATTTAACGTCATATTTTAATAATAAATTCAGCAAAATCACGAATATTTTGGCTTTACTGTAACTGAAATGTGAAGGGACAACAACAAGAAACTGCACAATTACTTCTTCCTTCTTGCTGTCAACAACTTCCAATAGACATGATTTAAAATATTTTCAGTTCACATTTGCAGTTGTATCTGGAAATAATAACAGGTTAGAAGTTCATTACAAGTAAAACTGTAAATCACGTGTAAAATTATTAAAAAGTGATTATCTGATGGAATTAATGTGATGTAATAATTTAGTGTCATAAAAGTTTTAAATTGGAACATTTATTAAGTGCCAGTATGGTACTTTATGAGATTGTGTGGGGGACGAAAAATGTCTGTCCGTCTGTCTGTCTGTCCGTCCGTGTGTCTGTACGCGCTCTAACTCAAATACGCTTTTTCGGATTTTCATGAAACTTGGAAAACACATTTATAATGTCAATGGGAAGAACCCTATTGATATTGAACCAAATCGGTTCACCGGTACCGGAGTAATGCCCAATTTAGTGCCTATTTTAATAGATTATGGCGCCTTTCTAATAGAAAGGCGCCATAATTCAAATACGCTGTATCGGATTTCCATTAAACTTGGTATACGCATTTATGACATCCATGAAAAGTACTCTGTTAAATTTGAACCTAATCTGTTGACCGGTACCGGAGTAAAACCCAATTTAGTGTATATTTTAAAGGCGCAATAGCTCAAATACGCCTTATCGGATATTTATGAAACTTCGTATACGCATTTATACTATCCATGGAAAGACGTCTGTTGATGTTCAACCAAATCGGTTGGCCAGTACCGGAATAATGCCCAATTTATTGCCTTTTATGTTAATATATGAGAAGTCGCGATAACTCAAATATGCTTTATTGGATTTTCCTGAATCTTTGTATACCCATTTATAATGTGCATGGGAAGACGTCTACCGATATTGGACCAAATCGGTTGTCCGGTACCGGAGTAAACCCAATTTAGTGTCTATTTTAAAAACGCGGTAACTCAAATACGCTTTACCGGATTTTTATGGAATTTGGTATACACATTTATAGTGTTCATGGGAAGAGGTCTACTGATACTGGATGAAATCGGTTCACCTGTTTCGGAGCAATGCTCAATTTGGTGCCTATTTTATGATAATATACGTATTCGAAAGAATGTATATAAAAAAAAAAGCAAATCATTTATCATGACAACATAGTCAATTGTTTTACTGTGATATTTTACGGCTTTGGAAATTAAAATAGAGATAGCTATGACCAAAAACACTATTGTTTTACATGCGCTTATAACTTACAACTAGACCGTTAAACTGACCCAGGTGACCGAGATGGTAACGTTTTGGCCTCACGTTATGGAGTTCCATGGTTCAAATCCCGAAACCAGCCAATTTCACTTTCTTTTTCGTATTTTTATGTGAGTGTGCGATTGTCAAGATATCAAAAATCTGTACAGTTCAGCTGATGCTGGAAGATTTTAATCTGATTAAAAAGAAAACTAGACCTTTGTTCTTCCCTAAGCACTGCTTAATGAATAAATCTGGAGCTTAACTTGTAAATCAATTAAAAAAACATATTCTGCATATCATAATTGCAGTCATAACTGATTAAAAAAAACATACTGGCACTTTTTTACATCAGTTTACCTGATTTTATTTTTTGTTAAAACGTTCTATTATGAAGCGATATTTAGGATTTATGGGTCATATTTTGTGATTTCTAAGGTCATTTTTAAGGTCATATTTACAGTCATATTTTCCACTTTTTTAGGTCATTAACATCCGAACCCTAGCTGATTACCTTTACCATTCTACCTCACTGTCACATACTGTGAGGAAGAGAGATCTTATTTTAAAAAAATCCAGGAATTTCCTTAAGGTATATGTACAGCTTTAAGTATGAAAATTTTATTTTTTAAGCATTAGGATTGTCAATTTTTCTTATAATCTGTATATATATCAGGTAAACTGATGTAAAAAAGTGCCAGTATGTTTTTGTTTAATCAGTTATGACTGCAATTATGATATGCAGAATATTTTTTTTTTTAAATTGATTTCCAAGTTAAGCTCCAGATTTATTCATTAAGCAGGGCTTACGGAAGAAGAAAGGTCTACCATCTCGGCCACCTGGGTCATTTTAACGGTCTAGTTGGATAAGCGCATGTAAAACAATATTGTTTTTTGTCATAGCTACCTGTATTTTAATTTCCAAGGCCTTATAAGATCACAGTAAAACAATAGGCTATGTTGTCAAGATAACTGATTTTCATTTTTTTTATAAATTCTTTCGAATACGTATATTGCCATAAAATTGGCACTAAATTGAGCATTACTCCGAAACAGATCAACCGATTTTATCCATTATGAATAGACGTCTTCCCATGGACATTGTAAATGTGTATACCAAGTTTCATAAAAATCCGGTAAAGCGTATTTGAGTTACCGCGTCTTTAAAATATACACTAAATTGGATTTTACTCCGGTACCGGTCAACAGATTAGGTTCAAATTCAATAGGGCACTTCTCATGGACGTCATAAATGGGTATACCAAGTTTCATGAAAATCCGTTACAGCGTATTTGAGTGATGGCGCCTTTCTATGAGAAAGGCGCCATAGTCTATTAAAATAGGCACTAAATTGGGCATTACTCCGGTACCGGTGTACCGATTTGGTTCAATATCAATAGGGTTCTTCCCATCGACATTATGAATGTTTACGTATACCATGTTTCATGAAAATCCGAAAAAGCGTACTTGAGTTATGGTGCGTACAGACGCACGGACAGGCAGACAGACAGACGGACAGACATTTTTTCGTCCCCCACACAATTTCATAAAGTACCATACTGACACTTAATAAAAATATAATATATATATGTATATGTTTTGTAATTATTTATAATTTGTTTATAAAAATTGTTTTCTTGAAAATGTTGTCTATAAACTTGCAACATGGTTACTTCAAAACTATGAAAGATGGAAACACACAAATTTTCACTAGTTTGTAAATAGAATAATTCTCTAATGCCTGATATTTTTTTTTTTTTTGGATACTTAAGATTTTAAATTGTTACATTGGTTTATATAAACTGAATTTTTTTTTTGTTCACATCATTATAAACAAAAATCTAGAACACAGCACTGGAGAACATTTCAAGCTTCAAAATGACACCAACACTTTTGAATGTTAATTTATAGAAGAACAGTGATGTTGAAACAATTGAACACCAAGCGATTTCCTACATAGAGAAACTGAGAAGAAAGCAAAACTTGTATCGAAACGCGTGGAAAACACGTGTCGGGATGAACGTGAAAATAGGAAGTTCAAACAGTTAATTCTTATCCCAGCATAGCTCCACTTATTTACTAGTTTTTTTTTTTTTTTTTTTTTTTTTTTTAAATTTATTATTACAGCATGCCCCATTACGGAGTAATATTACATGCATTACATGCCATAATTTCAAGTTGAATAATGATAATATATACATTGTTTAAAACAAAGATACTTAGAATAAATTCAAGTAAAATTACATAGAATAATAATAAATCCCTAAAGAAAGTCTTATTTACATTTTCCTTAAATGCTGCTCTTGTTCTTGTTCTTGTCCATGTTAGATGTGTACATGCCAATCTAAATGTTTACTTTCGCATTCTGTCAGTTAATTATAATTTAAAAGGTACTTAGGATAAATTAAAATAAAATTTCATAGAATAATATCAAATCCCTACAGAAAGTCTTATTTACATTTTCCTTATATACTGCTCTTCTTCATGTGTTAATTATCTCTCAACATACCACTATCACAGCCCCAATGAATTACAGAAAGTATACTAGTGTGTTAGTGACAACTAACAGTCAATAGGAGAACTTCTAGTAGAGCGGGAAGAATAAAAATACTGAAATTTGATAGATGGTTAAGGGGCATAGCAAAATGAAGCTTCTTAGAAAAAGGGTTCGATCCAAGGAACTAAAAGTCAGAATTTAAAAATTAATATATGAATTAAAGAGAAAGGAACAGTCTAATTAAATATGTCGTTTTCAAAAAATTCAATTTTTCAAATTTTTTGAAGTAAAACTTCTTTAGTGGCGGTAGAGGGTAAATCTGGAAAATCAGTCACACTAAAACCGTCACGAAATCAGTCACAATCAGTCACGAAATCAGTCACACTCTTACTTGTTTCGGTGCGGACTGCACAGAAAACAATCAACTCAATGATTAGGAGTAATCAAAGAAAATTTTTCAGACCTTACTTCCTCAATGGCAATGGACAATTCCTAAGCAATCTAAAGGTATATTATCTATTTTATGGAACCCGGAGGTTCATTACCGCGCAAATCCAAAATTAAAAATCCAAAATTAAAAAAACAAATTTTCAAAATTAAAAAAAAAACAAAATAAAAATTATAACATCCAAAAATCCAAAATAAAAAAATAAAAAAATCCAAAATAAAAAAATTAAAAATCCAAAATTAAAAAAATACAAATTTCCAAAATTAAAAAAAAACAAAATTAAAAATTATAACATCCAAAAATCCAAAATTTAATAAATAATACAATCAAAATTTAAAAATCAAAAAATAAAAAATTTAAAAAATTAAAATAAACAATTCAAAGATTGAAGATTTAAAAAATCCAAAATTCAAAATTCAAAGTTCCAAAATTAGAATGTCCAAAATCCAAAATTAAAAAAGTCCAAAACCCAATATTAAAAAGTCCAATAATGCAAAATTGAAAAAAATCCAATAATCAAAAATTGAAAAAATAAAAAAAATAAAATAAAGTTTTACTTCTGTCGTGTGGCGTTCCACGCACTCTTTTTTTTGGTTTCTTAAGGCAGGTCTGCAAATTGCGACGCTACTTTGCCACGAAGAGTAAAGGTTCCCAGATTTCATGTTGTTCTTTTCGGAGCCTTTTAAGGAGTCCACACGCTTTAGGTTCTCCATCAGTTGGTAAACAGAGGTTAGATAAGCTTGTTTTTATTTATAACGTAAAGTTTTAAAAATTGCATTAACTGTTTTCTTTGCAGTCCGGCACACTTTTATAATTCATGTGAGAAGTTGAGCTTCGCGCATTTAAGGGTTGAATTAGTAGTTATAGGTAGCGCCACGGTTTTTGGCGTATGGAAATTTTAATGGACAGCTATGGTGCGAGTCACTTACTTTATCGTGGTCATGGTTTGGTCTGAGGGGGCGTGATGGCAGTATCAGAGATGGGGCATGATTCCATTAGAACCGGTGTGACACAAAGGCTGAAGCAGGAAGAATGATGCAACTAGATATTGGAGATGTATAAACACACTGCTCGAGATGCACTGTAAGTATTCCAATGTTTTGCTTAATCAGTACCATGTGCGTATGTGATGAAAGATAACATTATGAGGGGGCTAGCTACGCCCTCAAGGGCATACACCAATATTCCTGGCGAACCCAGGGGGCTAGCTGGCTAGCTACGCACTCAAGGACATATGCCAATATCGCTGGCGAGGCCTGTACGTACAGCGGATTGTAATTAAGATACTCGAATGAAAATTATGAAATGAGCAATGAATTATAGGCTTGATGCATTATGTACTATATTCTTTTGATTGAACTTCTGTAACTCATATGAAGATTTTATTTGAAGTTTCGTACATTAACACCTTTTTCTAACATTTTACTAATTTTTTTCTGAAGGATAGATATAAGCGACCATAATTTTCATAAACTTATACTAGGAACATTTATTTTTCGTGTTACGCACTCTATGAAATATGGCCTCTAATTCTGTTTGAATGGAGAGAAAGTTATTAATCTTAGAAGTAGAGACAAGTCTTACGGATTTTATGGTCAAACAGACGATTATTATTATTATTATTATTATTATTATTATTAAGAAGTTATACAAGTGAATCACCTGGGCTTTATTATTCTAACGTGGTTTTCCATGTCTGAAATAAATTAAGAATGTCTCTTGGTTTCATGAACGTAAAATGCTTGTTATTGGTCATATAAATGAATATTTAGAACATATTTAAAAGTTAGTTATTTTACTCAAAATATGTATGAAAAGAATTTTATTTCGATTTATGCTTATTTAGAAAAACAGTGTGGAAAATGAAATTTCATGAAATTTTATCGCTTTCCAGATTCCATTTGCAAAGCATGAAAAATTCAACAAACACGCTTAACAAATAACATCTTCGTTTGCCCTATAAAGCTTCAATTATTATTATAGGTTTGTTCCCGAAGTCAATTATTGTAATGTTACGTACCAAGAAGCACAGTGACATTTTACAGCTTGCTCACTTAGCTTTATGAACAGAGCTCATATTGTTGTTGTTCTTCTTCTCCGTTTCACCCAACTTTGGGGTACGTTGAATCAATCACTTCTTAATGTTTTGTGTTTTAATTTTAGCCCGGTATTGCTTCATTCTTTCTGATCTTGCTTTTCTCTCGTCTTCACTGATCTGAATCATTCGTTTGGTTTTGATTTTGACTTGGAACCTCTCTTTCTTGACTTTGGTTATTATTATTTTTTTTTTTTTGCAGTTTTATCTATGAGCATTTTTTCTGTGATTTTGAGTTCTTTTAAGTCCTTCTCCGTTTCCTTAAACTAATTTGGTTTGGTCTTTTTGTTGCGAAAATATTCAAAGATTTTTTTGATCAATCTATTTGGGTCCATTCTGAGGATGTGTCCATAAAAATCAATTCTTCTTTTCCTCATTGAGTCCGAGAGTTTTTCAGTCTTTTGGTAGAGTGTTTCGTTTCTGATATGGATTAGTTTGTTGTTATGGAACTTAGAGCCTAGGATTTTCCTTAATATATTTCTTCCTTTGATCCACGATTGATAATACTGTGTATGGGGGTGACTCTTACGAGCCACTAGTTTACAACCACGGTTGTTAGCCCTGGAGGTTTTTCTCAGCCGCCCCTAACCTGGGGAACAGACGCTGACCAAAGGCCGCCCAATCTGGGTGCAGTCGCCTTTGGATTTGACTTCATGGATTCCATCTCCGCCTTCGACGCCGTTGAGGTCTTCACCGTAACCCTGGCAAGGGCCCCTTCATAAGGTACTATCACCTGGGACAGGTGAACCAAGGTTTTTTAGTGAGGTGTTACTCCTCCCCTCACCCTTTTACAACCTGGTTTGGGACAGGCTTTGGCGGGTTTATTGTTGTTGTTGTTATTGTTATTATTATTATTATTATTATTATTATTAAATGCCAGTATGGTACTTTATGAGATTGTGTGGGAGACGAGAAAATGTCTGTCCGTCCGTCCGTGAGTCTGTACGCGTGATAACTCAAATTCGCTTTATGGGATTTTCATGAATCTTGGTATAAACATTTATAACGTCCATGGCAAGAAGCCTATTAATTTTGGATCTAATCGGTTGACCGGTACCAGAGTAACAACTGAGGTAAAATCCTTAATATCGCTTCATAATAGAACGTTTTAACAAAAAATAAATGTTCCAATTTAAAACTTTTATGACACTAAATTATTACATCACATTATTCCATCAGATAATCACTTTTTAATAATTTTACACGTGATTTACAGTTTTACTTGTAATGAACTTCTAACCTGTTATTATTTCCAGATACAACTGCAAATGTGAACTGCAAATATTTTAAATCATGTCTATTGAAAGTTGTTGACAGCAAGAAGGAAGAAGTAATTGTGCAGTTTCTTGTTGTTGTCCCTTCACATTTCAGTTACAGTAAAACCAAAATATTCGTGATTTTGCTGAATTTATTATTAAAATATGACGTTAAATTACAAATATAACCGAAATATTAACAAAACCATGCAAATAATCAAAATATCACTTTATATGGCAAATAAAAACGGTCCGATTAGGATAAAAAAAAATGTGCAGATTGTGTTTAATTTGTGTTTTCGGCGAGAGTGTAGGTCAGGATAAAAATATGACATTTCATAAACATTCGAACCCCAGTAATCACTAGACTTCGGACTTTTAGGTCGCTAAAAATGCTGTTTTAGGTACCTAAAATAGGCTCTAAAAATCTGAAAATAGGTTCTAAAAATCGTAAAATAGTCTCTTATAAAATCGTTAAGTTGCCAATTTTCTGAAATATCTCAATTGCAGTGTTGAATATTATATTTATTGAATTCACCATTAATCAATAATCATGACAAAACACATATATAAGCCTATGATACACAGAATTATATAGACCTATTACCAGTGCCTGTATTACTACATTAACAGCGAAAACCTAATCCCTGCGCCCATAAGCTACGCATGCTAGCATATTTAACCCCCTGTACCCCTTAGTGATTCAGAGAACTACTTTTTGTTTGTTTGTTTGTTTGGATGTGGGAGTCAGAAGAAAAACACTACATTTTCTCGAGAATTCGAAGGAATTTTTTTCATGAAGACGAAACATTCCTTACTATTTAGCCACGTCACAAATGTGTCATTATTTATAGAATTACATCAAGTCGACTTTAAATTGTGTTCACTTAACGTATATATACATAAATCTAACAATGCGAAGCATTGATGGGTCAGCTAGTCATTTATATAAAGCTGCCAGTGTGCTTTTCTGTGTTTTTTGTTTGTGTGAAAGAGTTAAATTCAGATTTGGTAATGGACTTTCTCACCTCCGAAACCTACACCCAACAGTTAAGTTGTATGTTTTTATATTTACTATTGACATAAATTATAATAATTAAGAATGCAGTGTTAAACTCTAAAAAAAAGAGATTTTCTAACCTCAAATGTTCTTAAGCTGTTTAACAAATTACAGAAAAATCTCACCTCCGGTACTGTTACTCTTGAGTCCTATCCATGGAGGTGTAATTTATGTTGTAATTGATGACATATTTTACTGTCTGCATTTATTATTCTTGTTTAAAGAAGATACCGGTGTAGCCTAATAGTTTATGACGATATATCATGTTTTGATTTTAAGGTGATTATCTATTTTAACATAGATAAAAATAAGTAAAAAATTGTGTGTTAATCCCTTTGTATGGTAACAAATATTGTACTTTTTCATGATAACATTTAATACAGTAAATTTCATCTAATTCTCACAGTACTTCCAATGCCGTACTATTTTCCCACCTCCATGAATGCGCCATTAGGACCAGTACCTCAGTAGTACTCTGCAGAATGAAATATTACATAACAAATTATACGTTCCAAAATGAAAAATAAATTTAAAAAATCTAACATTGATATCTGGCTTTTTTTGGAGAGTTAACACAAATGCGTATGTACGGTTAAAATGAACTTCGGTCATTTTTTGTTTTTGTTTTCTTCTTTCTCTGTCGTAGTTTTACCTCTCCCTTTTAGGATTTAACCGACCGGGCCTTACAGGGCAGCGACCTGTCGGAAGAGGGATTATCTTTGGATCACATACATGCTTTTTTGACCAGACAAGGACATGGAGGGCCTCCCCGGATGAGTGATCAGCCCAATGCCGAACACATAGAACGATACACACCATTCACACACACTCACTCAGAACAAGGCGAGGATGGGGATGAAGATGGTAATGACAGCCAGATGATATCCGGGGACCACAAGTTTTCGTTCTCTCCTAATGAAATATGAAATTGTTGTAAATACCAAAATATTTCAGAAATATAATCTTCGAAATCTGCCATCTTCAATAGGCCGTGCCGAAACGGAATTTCACTTTCCTTTTATGGAGATTGCTTCCAGTACCTGTGCAAGAGGCAGAATGAAATAATTCTTTGTTACAAGGAAACAAGCGTGTTGGTTTTTGAGGTATTCTTAGGCATGTGTTGTTCATGGCGGTTTTATTGTGCTACAGAAACAGTGGCAAGCAGCTACAAAGCGTTATACATTAACAAATAGCTCGCAGAGCTGCGGCTTTTCTTCGGACACTCGAGTACTACGTGGGCCACCTCCGTGAATATTTCATGACGTCCTTGTAAGCTCTACGTACGGTCTGCTTATTATCGCTCTACGACCTCTCAGAGGTAACGTCTGTTCTGATAAACAATGAATCTCTCGCGCTTGAGGGGGTCTTTTACTTTATCAGCAAATGGGAGCAAACAAACAAACTAGGTGGATATACACAGTGTTCACTGGTCGGGAATCCGGGAAAAGGCCGGGAATTTTGTATGGTCGGGAAAATCCGGGGAAAGTCATTGCATTTGTTAAAATATCCGGGAAAGTTCGAAAAATTTCAAAGTTGTATATAAGAACTAGAAGAGAAGAAAAGAAAACTACTCTTAGAGTCCGAAAAAGCTGAAGCTGCTCTAGATGAACAAATTAAGTTGCTGAAGAAAAAATAAGTGGGACCAAAACGATTTCTAGTCAATAATAGGCCTATATGAAAGTATATTAAATTTATTTTGCTGTTCCTTACTTTTGTATCTGTTATAGCCTAAGTAATTATTGTTTGCAATTACTTTTGTTGCTAAAAGTTTTTCTTATTTCAAGTATGTATAATCCTATAATTTCTCTTACACAGTCATTAGCAAGTGCTTCATAATCATATTTTGGTCGAGAATTTTTGAAATGATCAATGAAAATCAGGGAATAAGTCGGGAATTTCTTCAGCATTACTTGGTGGACACCCTGATATATATATTAAACAATTATACTCTTACACTTTTTAAAATTATTTCCATAAACTTCATGAAAAATTCATAACACGAAATCACTACTATACAAGTAGTACTGAATGATTGCCCTTGCATTTATCAATAACAGTGGAAGCCCGGTCACAAAAATCACTAATTAGTGTGCCTCACAGTACCGTACTGCATATGACATAACTTGTGTTTCAGTGAGGTAGACCATTAAGGGTATTCAGTCATAGGAGAGATGTTCCATCTGGCGCTGTGAAGCGAACTCTGGCTTAGCTCAGTTGGTAGAGCAGTTGCACGGACAGCCAAAGGTCCTGGGTTCAAATCACAGTGGTAGAGGAATTTTTCTCCTATAATATTCTTAAACAAACTAGGGACAAACAAATTATATATTTAGTTAAAATGATGCGTAGATCAGTATATAAACTTTTTATATTTTGCTCAGTCCTAAGTTTAAGAATAACTATCTATATTAGCGTCCATTATCATGTTTGGCATAATTTAATGGGGAGGAACTTCGAAAATTATCTTTCTCCATTTATTTAACTTCAAAAACATATTATTATTATCATTATTATTATTATTATTATTATTATTATTATTATTATTATTATTTCCTATCTAAACCTCTTGAACATACGTCTAAATTAATATTTTCTGAATTAACCGTAGACTACATAGTGTCTATCAAATTTATAAACAGGCCTACGTTAGAGGCTCTGGAAAATATTTCTCTGCCCTTTCACATCTGATTAATGTCTTATTTTCCGGGTTGTGAGGCGATGGGCTTACCACCTGTCACTAAAATCTATCGGGAAATAAACGTAACAAAATTCAAATAATTAACAGAAACCTCCACTTGTAGACCCTATGAAATATGATGATCATTTTCATAAACAATTGCTACACATAGAAACACCTCTGCGTGAAGCTGAAGAAATACAGTTAATAGAAAATCAGAAATCAGTGATGCCATTGTATTATCCATGCTTAAGGTAGAGAAATTTACATGACTCTATCACATAAAGTTTTTTTAGTGAATGATATTGAGTTCACTGTTCTACTTGAAAGGTTTCATTGGAGCCTCAGTTATTAGTCAGTAACAAATAAGGGAACTTAACCGATCTCATAAAACATACCTGTGACTCATAAGTGGTGTCTTTGTTTGGGCAGACATTTTATATTGATGACGACATAAATACAGAATCTACTACTCTATTAAACATACAGATTTAGTAGTACAGTTACCTCAATTTGATAGTGGTATTCCTCAGAAATATTTTTCTATATACCTAGGGCACAATTCATTGAAATATTTTCTTCATTAAAGGTAGCAAATACAAACGAGAGAAATGCAGAAAGTCTTTTCGATGCCTGCAGGAATGTTGGATTGGAAATTAATACAGAAAAACTAAGTTTGTGGTCATGGCACCTCAAAATAGTGCTCTACAAAATATTAGGATAGCTGGTAAATCGTCCAATTAAGTGGAAAAATTCAAATATCTGGGAGCAATAATTACAGATAGAAATAAGATTAAGGCAGATGTTAAGTCTAGACTAAATTAAGGAAATGCTTGTTTTTATGCAGTTCAGAAACTCTTATATTCTCGTCTTTTGTCCAGAAATCTAAAAATAAATCTTCATAAGACCGGTTGTAGGCTATTATATGGATGTGAGACATGGTCGCTTACTTTTCGGGAAGAACATAATCTGAGAGTATTAGAAAGCAGAGTGCTTAGGAAAATATTTGAGCCTAAGAAAGATGAAAATGGGGACTGGAGAAAATTTCATCACGACGAACTTCATGACCTGTACTCTTCACCGGATATAGTAAAGGTAATTAAATCACGGAGGGTGAAATGGGCAGGACATGTTGCACACACGGGGAGGGAAGACATGTCTAAAAATATTGACTGGGAGACCCGAAGGGAAAAGACCACTTGGAAGACCTAGATGCTGGCGGGGGGACAATATTAGGATAGATTTAAGGGAAGTAGGATTTTCGAGGGATGATTGGATAGAGTTAGCACAGAATAGGGTTGAATGGCGGGCTCAGGTAAGCGCGGCAATGAACCTTCGGGTTCCATAAAATAGACAACATTCCTTTAGCTTGCTGAGGAATTGTCTATTGCCATTGAGTAAGTGAAGTGTTTCACATCACATACGCTTGGGTACTTAAAGAGGCGCTTAAACTAACTTAATAGAAAACATTCCTTCATAATCTAGTGTAGAAATGGATTTACCGTGAGGTGAATATGTGTGAGGCATATTTTATAGCATACTTATAGTACCTCGACCTTTTCCGCGTTATAGTGGTTGAGTATAAAGGCCTCTTTCTAATTACATTACTGCACATAAGGATAGCGGGTGTACGGTAGCTCGACCACCCAGCGCGAAGCTGTCTTCAGCTGTCATTATGAGCAGGCGACCGTGGCAGCTATGTATCTGTGAAGTCTACCTTAACCATTTTGCCACGGCCCCCTTGTTTATGTTTACTTTCCTGAAAACCATGCATTCGGAAATCCTTCGCACATTTAAACATCGTACAAATTTCTAAACCAGTACAATATATGGTTTGTTCCCAAAGCAAATCCATGACTGCTTGAGATTTTGCTGTACTGCGCATGTCCAGTCTATAACTTATCCGTGATTTTCCACTTTGGGAACGGTCAGAAGAATTTGGAATCGATAGTTTCTGCGTTTAATCGATATGATATGCGAATAGAATATGTATTTATTTCCCTTTAACAGTTTATAGGCCTACATGCAATATGCATCGCCAATTAAACTATATTTTGGGAAACTTTTAAGCGTTTTTTTTTTGTATGAACGAAGATGTAATATTTTTTATAAGAAAAGTAAAAAACACTGAAATCTTCTTCACTAAGGTCCAAGTTGCTCTGAAAATTATAAAAAAGTTTCAGAAGTGTGTACATATTGTCCGCCAGGTCGGCTATAGTAGAGAACGATTTTCGTTTCAGGTGATTAGCTGACAGACTGAAACGCACTCTTGTGTGCACAGCCAGAAATAACTATATAGAAATGCTACTTGATACGTTTTGAACAAAAAGAATGTTGAATCGTGGGATATCGTCTTAAACTGAGATAAAATATTTTTTAGTACACGCTCTCTAAAACAGCTTCTTGTCGGACTAGTAACACGCCGAAAAATTGCAATTTAACAACCAGGGGCGCTAAAAGTGCATAAAACTGCATTCAAACTGCATTCAAAATGCAATTTTAGCGGCCTTGTCCTTTAAAGTCGTCATGGCAATCTATAAACAAAATCCAGATGCCATTGGCCAGACACACCAACTTTAACATGGATTTAAGCATATAATTCCTCATAAAACAACAAATTTAAGCCAACATGTTTCTTTATGATAATCATAAATTTTACCAGGGTTTTTCGAAAAAACACGGTAGTCTATTTCATAATATAAGCCAGCAACTTTTCACATCTTCATTCACAACAGAATCATTGCTTACCGTGGATTGCTTGCAATATATTCTTTCTCAGAGTCTACTACTGCCGTGATGTTGCTGGCACCAGCTCCAATTCAATTTCTGGCTTGGATTGAAATTTCCTCGGGTTCATCATTCATATTTCCACAAGCTTTTCATAAATATTAGTTCATATGCATTACTGTTTACAAAAAGCGACTCATATATTATGCATCTATAGGCTACCGCATTTCGTATTGGTACGTACGGTTCATTGTTCTTCCGCGATTCAGAAGGCCTTGAGAATATGACTTTAACAAATGGCTGACTATCTTCCATTATAATTAATTATATACGGTATTTTTATTTCGGTTCATATAATTTAGAGAGCATTTACTAAAAAATAATTTTGTATGTACCACGTACGCAAAAACTTTATCGGACTCATCCAGTATTTCAGCCTCGGCCGCTATACTAGACTCGTCCGCTAAAGCGTTATTTTGCGTACTTGTTACATAATATCATGGCCGGTCTGTACACCCCTGTCGTGTGTGGTGTGGGGGAGAGCAATCCATGTGCCAATCAAGAGAGATCAATATAGTTCAACATTATGTTATTATCATTAGAGTTATTAGTGTTTATACACAATTAATAAATATCGGTACAGCTGACAGATTACAATCCACAATAACTGTACCACCTGTCTATCAATCATAAAACCTCGCCAGCGGTTATAAGCTAGGTGAGAAAATTTTACCACCATTGTTTTTGTGTTTGTCATATTAAATGATAGAATAGCTTAGTCTGTATGCTTGTGTGTACAAATTGATAATTAATTATTTTAGTTTTGTAATTACTAACACTGTCCTCTTCAAACCCCAGTTACTATGATTGTCATAATACTAGTAGATAGAAATGCGTTTTTAATGCTTAGTGAAATTTTACTGAAACAAACCAAATATAATTATTGTTACAACTGAAGGAAATAAAAGTGAGGATAAAATTACTGTTTTCTATTTATTAATTTTACATTTAGACCATGCTATTAGAGCAGTGGTTCCCAACCGTTTTCAGCTGACGCCCCCCTCCGAGTATCTTGAAATCCCCCTTTGATAGTGATGGGGAGAAGACGGCCTAAAAACGTGATTGTCAGTAATTTTGTACTTTAAAAGATCCCTATAATACATGTAGAAATAAAATTAATATTGCTTACCTCTTTCATTATTGAAGTGAAACTTCTTTAGTCGCGGTAGGGGTAGATCGAGAACTTCTGTAACGCTAAAAAATCGTCACGAAATTAATTTAACGCTCAAAATCGTCACGAAATTAGTGAGGTGTGACGGAACGTACTGCACAGAAAACAATCAGCTCAATGATTAGGCTTATCCAAAGTTTAACAAATCCAAAAATTAAAAATTAAAAAAACGAAAATCCAAAATAAAAAAAAAATTAAAAGATCCAAAATTTTAAAAAAATCAACAATTCCAAAATTAAACAAATTCAAAGATCCAAAATTCAAAAGTCCAAAAATCCAAAATTAAAAAAATAAAAATCCAAATATCCAAAAATTAAAAATAAACAAATTCAAAGTTAAAAAAAGGAATCAAAAATTTAAAAAATAAAAAATCCAAAATTTGATAATAAAAAATCCAAAATTAAAGAATCAAAAATAAAAAAATCCAAAATTAAAAGGTAAGAAAACCCAATATTAAAAAGTCCAACGATCCATAATTCAAAAAATCCAATAATCCAAAATTTAAAAAATCCAATAATCCAAAATTGAAAAATCAAAAAATTAAAACAAGTTTCACTTATGTCGCGTGGCGTTCCACGCACAATTTATCCAGTGATGCTTTTGCTATCACACACACACCTCAAAACAACATGGTAGAAGACATGCGCTAACCCATCGGTATTGCAAATTTCTCAGCTTTATTTACTGGCATTTGTTTTCCTTAAATTTAGTAAATTTACCGCTAATTTAAATTTAAAACTATTTAACTCTCTGATGATAACTTCCTTGCGTTAAAATCGATGTGGGTGTTACTTGAGCCGTTGTTGCTCAGACACCGTTATAATTGGCCGACGGACACCTCCTCCTCTCAATGGCAGATAATTGTGCAGTGTGCCTGAGTGGTCTCTAATAGGCCGCCGGACTTGACTTTGTACGCGCTCTATAATTCACTTGTTTATTCCAACCCACTTGCACATTCACTTTGTCGCTCTGCGCATGTGAAGAACAGATACAGTAGTGATTCATCTTAAATTAACGCTGTATAAATGCCGGTAATGGGCCCTAAGTGACAGCGTTTAGTGTTGGTTGGAAATGAAGCTTTCATTCTGTTCTGTGTACGGAATTGGTAAGACATAAGTACCGTATGGTGCTTTGAGAGCTCAGGAATGAAGCTAACACAGAGTGTCCACTGGTCGGGAAAAGACCGGGAATTTCGTATGGTCGGGAAAATCCGGGAAAAGTCAATTAATGTGTTAAAATATCCGGGAAAATTCGAAAAATTGCAAAGCTGAAGATAAGAACTATAGGCTAATAGATCCCATTCTAATTTGAAACTAGTCAAAACAAAGGGGAGGACAATTCACAGAGAGTTCGCGGAAAATTCGCATCATGTGACAAAACGTGATTGGTTAATGTCATTAGCATGCGCTATTAGCAGGGTGTGGCTAACGAGTGTTCGTAAGTTCATGCAACAATAATATCAACATTTACACGTGAAATAATAAACTCTCACTGGCATCGTCATCATTATAGTATGTCAATTAGCAAACAAAACGAAGAATTCATTGTTCACGACGACCCTGCGGGTGAGTTGTACTGAGAATAAACAAACTAACATTAAACAAGATGAACACGTGCGTTTTCACGTGCGGGCTATGAAAGCCACGCTTCTTTGTTTTGAACAGGATCGTTCTTAAATGGGATAGAGAATAGTAGAGAAGAAAAGAAAACTACCCTTAGAGTTCGAAAAAGCTGCAGCTGCTCTAGATGAACAAATTAAGTTGCTGAAGAAAAAAATAATTGGGATGAAAAAGACTTCTAGACAATAATAGGCCTATATGCAGGTATATTTAATTTATTTTACTGTTCCTTACTTTTGTATCTGTTATAGCCTAAGTAATTATTGTTTGCAATTACTTTTGTTACTAAAAGTTTTTCTTATTTAAAGTATGTATAATCCTTTAATTTTTCTTACATAGTTATTATAAAGTGCTTCATAATCATATTTTGGTCGGGAATTTCTGAAATGATCAATGAAAATCAGGGAATAAGTCGGGAATTTTTTCAGCATTACTTGGTGGACACCCTGTAACAGTAAGATGAGATTGAAGGTATGAGTACATTGAGGGAATAAAGACCATTTTTGAAATGAAATTTAGTTGTTAGCACAAAAAAGTAGAACTCACCTTCATTTATTGGTAAGGACCGTATTTTCAGAATTAATCAAACTGTTATTACAGTTATGGGTAATTATCAGGGCCCGGATTCTAATGACATGTCATCTTTTTATTGATGCTTCATAGATATTGCCAGCTTGTAGATAAATCCTAATCATGGCCTCTAGATTATATAAATGCATTTTTATTAGGTCTTTTTTTGTCATTTTGTGCAATTTTATATTTTTAGGGCATTTATTTCAATTTTACGTCATTATTTGCTTCCTTAATTAGTCATTTTCATGTATTGAGTATATTAACTTTTTTCATCGCTAGCGGTGCTGTCTTTGAAGTGTTGTTTGTTTAATGCAAGAAGGAAAAATTCGTTGTTTAAGTGTTGAAATGTCTCAGTCGGAAACGAGAATAAAAGAAACGCCAAAATTTTGTATTATATTACTATTGTTGGCACCCGAGACTGCCACCTGTTTGGATTTGAAAGTGCAAACTACTGTTTACCCTCAATAATCAACAATATAATCCAGCAGACCACAAAAGGAAATGCCGAATTTTGACCCGCCAGTGCCTCAGTGCCAGAATAAATTTCCGTGAGAAAAGAACATTCACAACATTATAGTTATTTACAGTTTTTACAATTATGTACAAAGTTGTCTATAACTATGTGTGCACAATAATAATTTTTTATAAATAAAATATCAGTTTTAGGTCATTTTTTTATAATTATTAAGTCATTTTCTTTAAAATTTAGGGCCATTTATAGGTCATTTTTCAAACAATTTTAGGTCATCAGAATCCGGGCCCTGGTAATTATCGTTACAAAATGGCAGCCACGTTTTGTGCCCTAAAATGCCGTTTCCGTAATAAGCCGTGATTTACACAAGTAGCAATATTTTTGAGAGATTCTTTTTTCTGTCTATTTGCAAACATCATACGAATATCATCATGTACAATCTTTGAAGTACTTAGAGTATAAGTATGTTTTAACCTATTCAATAGCCAAGATGAGTTCTATGAGATTTATCTATAAGTTAGTAATCCTACAATTAATTAGCCTACTTTTCATAAGATGAAAAACAGAGTAACCTATCATATTAGTTCTGTGTCACTAGCTTATCACTACAGGAACTAAGGAAAACTCCTAATGTGAACTTGTCGATATAAATCAGCGCAAATTCGCTGATAAATTGCTGCAGCTCTCTGAGAAATGATTTCACTCCAAGTTTGTCAATGGACGTCTTAATCTAGAGACAAGCTTAAAGCCTGGGGGTTCACAATGGATCGGATTGGTGATGTATAAGTTTCAAGTTTCACAATAGAGACTAGTTTGGTACTTCAAACTTGGCTAATTTCTACTTGCTCCAACTTGATACTGCCATTTCATTTTCCTTGTCAGCTCAAGTGATTCCAACAAATGTTGGTATGCTTTTGTTACAACTGTTGTCAAAAGTACATAATAGCTATTTATTAGGGATGGGTCCTCGATACTTTCGATACCTCGATACTCTCGATACTTGCATGGTATTGGCATCGAGCGATACTTCAAAAAATTCGCTCGATACTTTTGCGATACTTTGGTAACTCTGCAATTTAAGGAATTGCGGTATCTCTTTCTGCTTTTAGTAGTCTACTAAATATAGTAATTTATAACAAAAACTTGTAAGTGGACTGTTTCAAAAACTAGTTTTAGTTTTACTGTAGAGTTTAAAAATAATTATAAGCAACTGATGATATTAAATTTTGTCTCATTAAACATGCACACTTAATTAATTTAGTTGGTATTACACAGTTCTCTCAAATTTTAATTTTTAATGTACCTATTTATTGAAACTGAAAATGTTGACAGTATCGAGAAAAAATCATGTATCGCTATCGAGTATCGAGAAAATCTGGTATCGACCCATCCCTACTATTTATGTATCAAATAGACTACACAAAATAACTAATCAATTTCATATTTCAAATGGTATAATTATTAATAAGTATATTGAGAAATACCCGCATATATACCACTATATACAACTCTTATTAATGGTACATAGGCGGATATTTCTCAGTATACTTATACGCAAAATAACGCCTTAGCGGACTAATATTGCGGCCAAGGTCGAAATATTGGATGGTTCCGCAAAAGGTTTTGCATATGAAGAATATTTTTAGTAAAAGCTTTGTAAATTATATGAAATCAAATAAAAAATGCCGTATAATTAATTGTAAAAGGCATAGTCAGCCATTTACTGACGCCATATTCTCACAGCCGCCTGAATCCTATGCTTTGAACCAATAAGAAATGCGGATGTAGATGGCAGTGCGGGTTTCTTATGAATAATATACCTACGTTGGCTTAGGCCTATATTTCTTGATATATTAAGTGTTTTGTAAAACATCTGGTAAAGTTTCTTATTAACGTAAAGAAACAATGTTGCCTTATATTTGTTGTCCCACCTACGTCTAGGTCTTCCAAGTGGTCTTTTCCATTCGGGTCTCCCAGTCAACAGTTTTGAGATATGTCTTTCCTTCCCCATGCGCGCAACATGTCCAGCCCATTTCATACTCCGTGATTTAATTACCCTTACTATATCCGGTGACAAGTAAGTTACAGGTTATGAAGCTCGTCGTTATGCAGTTTTCTCCAGTCCCTAATTTCATCTCTCTAAGGCCCAAATATTATCCTAAGCACCCTGTTTTCGAATACTCTCATATATTCTTCCCGAAGAGTAAGCGACCATGTCTCACATCCATATAATATAACCGGCAGGATAATTGACTTATAAATTTTTATGTTTAGATTTCTGGGCAGAAGACGAGAAGATAAGAATTTCTGAACTGCATAAAAGCAGGCGTTTCATGATTTGAGTCTACACTTAACTTCTGCCGTATTATTATTATTTGTGTCTATAATTAATGTTCCCAGATATTTGAATTTCCACACTTGTTCGAACGTTTTACCGGCTATTATAATATCTTGTAGCTCTTATTTTGACGTTTCATGACCATATACTTAGTCTTTTTATTTTAAGTTAAGTAACACAGCCTAACAAAAAGAACTTTTTGTTTGGATTCGCACCGGATTTTGGCTATACTTAGTGTGCTCATTCCAAATATGTAAACCGTTTTTCTCTACCAGCTCTACTTTTGTCGAGGGGGGATTTTATTCGTGAAATTACTTGACCATACTTTGGACACGTAGGACGAAAACTGTACAAAGTACAGAAAAAACTAAAAGCTGGATTATTTTTTGGCCCTCAAATTGACAGCTCATAAGTAATAAACGACCGTACAATATGTGATAGTATCAGTTTTTTGAAAGACCCCATGTTATATTGTTATTGTAATGTTAATGTAATGTTAGTGTGTTGCTTTTTTATTCACATGATTTAGAAGCTACAAATAGGCACTTTTTTATTTATATGAAACGTGAAATGGGATAATGTGCATAATGGTAATACCATATCTCAAAAACTAAAGCTGATAGGGCAAAACTAATGGTAAATTTGGCATCAGCGACCTAAATATACCCAAGAATAGGTATAAATTCTAAGGCACCAAAATGGCTGTTGGTCTGTGTAATATATAGGTACTACTATTCAGCATGGATTCAGTACTAGTATATCGTGAAAATACAAATCATTGTTGCGTGCAGTTTGCAGTTTCCTTTGTGATTATAATAAAATTGAATAAAGTAACTTGATAATAGGAGTGAGAGATTTGAATAATTTGTATACAGATTCTTTAAATCAAGAAGCAGTGCGGATGAAGTCTCTGATTCGATTAGACACGGGGGGGGGGCATTTACCTTGAGCAAGGGGAACATGGCTTAATAACGAAAACGTTATCCATCTCATCTGACTTGCTAAATCTTCAGCTACTTTACCTCATTGATATGATCGGTTTTGTTGCTTGGCATCCTTCCCTTTATACAGGGTGTTCAGGAGTCCCTCCCAAGTTTTTACGTCATTGATATGATCGGTTTTGTTGCTTGGGATCCTTCCCTTTATACAGAGTGCTCAGGAGTTTCTCCCAAATTTCTACCTTATTGAAATGATCGGTTTTGTTGGTTGGCATCCTTACCTTTATACAGGGTGCTCAGGAGTCCCTCCCAAGTTTTTACGTCATTGATATGATCGGTTTTGTAGCTTGGCATCCTTACCTTTATACAGGGTGCTCAGGAGTCCTCCCCAAGTTTCTACCTCATTGATATGATCGGTTTTGTTGCTTGGCATCCTTCCCTTTATACAGGGTGCTCAGGAGTCCCTCCCAAGTTTCTACCTCATTGATATGATCGGTTTTTTTGCTTGGCAACCTTCCCTTTGTACAGGGTGCTCAGGAGTCCTAAGTTTGTACCTCATTGATATGATCGGTTTTGTTGCTTGGCAACCTTCCCTTTGTACAGGGTGCTCAGGAGTCCTAAGTTTCTACCTCATTGATATGATCGGTTTTGTTGCTTGGCATCATTCCCATTATACAGGGTGCTCAGGAGTCCTTCCCAAGTTTCTACCTCATTGATATGATCGGTTTTTTTTGCTTGGCATCATTTCCATTATACAGAGTGCTCAGGAGTCCTTCCCAAGTTTCTACCTCATTGATATGGTCGGTTTTTTTGCTTGGCATCCTTCCCTTTATACAGGGTGCTCAGGAGTCCCTCCCAAGTTTGTACCTCATTGATATGATCGGTTTTTTTGCTTGGCAACCTTCCCTTTGTACAGGGTGCTCAGGTGTCCTAAGTTTCTACCTCATTGATATGATCGGTTTTGTTGCTTGGCATCATTCCTATTATACAGGGTGCTCAGGAGTCCTTCCCAAGTTTCTACCTCATTGATATGATCGGTTTTGTTGCTTGGCAACCTTCCCTTTGTACAGGGTGCTCAGGGGTCCTAAGTTTCTACCTCATTGATATGATCGGTTTTGTTGCTTGGCATCATTCCCATTATACAGGGCGCTCATGAATCTGCCCAAGTTTCTAAAGAATATCATATACCGTAGAACCGACTGCAAAAAAGATAAGTCGACTCTTGTTCTTTGGAAAATTAAAGTTCATTGGAGCTTCTACGAGTGTAAACGAACTTGCAATCATTGCCATGTTCATTGATAGAGCGTCTTCGTCTTCTGTACCGAAGGTTGTGCGTTCACTTCCCGTTAGATTGTTAATAAAGAATATTGTGTTTGCTTGAACTTGCTGAAAAATATATTTTTTGCACGACGTAACTAATTAGTAGTACTTACGAATATTGTTGCCGTGGATCGTAAGTTGACATTCCCGCACGCAATCTGGTTGCTATGAAAACAAAAGAAATCTCCGTGCGGTAAAAATTACAAAAAGTAGGCCTACAAGTGCCGTAAGTAAAATCATCATAATACGAGCCTTTATGGAAGACAGGAGCCAAGGCACCCTAGTTTGTGGCGACTTTAACAGGGCAAATATCCGGTTCCCATAACAACCAACACATGCGAATCACTTTCTGAAATATAACATCCATCTTCAATATTGTATATACATAATATTTTCAGCTAATATCTCAATTAATATAATTAAATTGATATAATTAATCATCGTGCAAAAAAATAGCATGCAATACTCGTGCCGTAAGCGCATAACGGATCTCGGAAATTGAAAAAAAACTCGACGCGAGCGCCTCGTTTTTTCAAACTCTTTCCTCGATCCGTATGCACCACTTACGGCACCTCTATCGCAATATACTATTGTGAAACATATCTTCCTCTGCTCAAAAAAATTTGGTCTCGTGGTATAATATATTGTATTATGACATTCTCTTCATGTAAATTGGTCGTAAAAATGAAGATAATGTCATTCCCATATCGCATCCCCGAAGGACACACAACCCAAATAACAGATTAATACACTCACGTAACATTCTTTTCCGTAAGCGTGGACAATAGGCTACGCCTTTCTCACTTCAAAATTCTCATATAGCCTACGAGGGTCGTCCAGAATGTAGAGAACGATTTGTCATAACCAAATAATAATGAAAGATATCAACACAAAACTTATTTACAAAGATAACATTACCTTACTCTATTTCTCAAAGTAATCGGCATTGCTGTCAAGGCACATCTTGTAATGTGGTACTACACCATTTCAACCTCAATTTCGGAAAAAGTAATTTCAATTTCGGAATAAGTAATTTCAAATTCGGAAAAAGTAATTTCAATTTCGGAAAAAGTCATCTCAATTTCGGGAAAAGTAACTTCAATTTCGGAAATACGAGGGCAATTTTTTCAAGCATTCGATGGGGCATAAAATGAACACCACAGTGAAAATCAAAACTGTTTTATTTGGACCATTTAGGTACACCTTCTAGCTACTTCTCTGCGTAATCTCGCTCCGATTGAGTCATTTGTCCTAGCGTGGTACCAACTTTACTATACCCTCTTCATAGCCCTCGCATTTCCGAAATTGAAGTTACTTTTTCCGAAATTGAAATTACCTTTTCCGAAATTGAAGTTACTTTTTCCGAAATTGGAATTAATTTTTCCGAAATTGAAATTACTTTTTCCGAAATTGAGGTTGAAAAGGTGTAGTTTTTCAATGCCGATGTTATAGTCTTCTACCGCCAAAGATCTGAGCCAGTATGTCCCTGACACTTTGAGGTCTTCATCGGTTGAGAACTCTTTTCCACCCAACAAAGTCCTTTGGTTTTGGAAACAAGTGAAAATCGCTGGGTGCCAGGTCAGGGCTGTAAGGAGGATGTCCAAAAATTTCCCACATAAAACGTTGAACGTCGAATTTTAAATAGGCTAGTGAAAATTGTAAGAAGACCGAAAGGAAGCATTTCAAGATATTAGCAAATAACGCCACTGAATGTTACTAAAAATACTCTTAATTGAAGTGGAAATGTTGGCCATATACTTCAGAATCCCAGTTCATGGAATATTCAGTACATAAATGTTTAAAAGCTTTGACAGTCATCTCTATATATATAAAAGGCTTTGTCCTGACTGACTGACTGACTGAATGACTGATTGACTGAATGACAGGAATCAACGTACAGCCTAAACTATAACAGGTAGAGACTTGGAATTTTGACAGTACCTTCGTTTCATAATGTAGGTGCTCACTAAGAAAGGATTTTGAAAAATTCTGATTCTAAATGCCAAAAATTAAATGTTTTTGAAAATACTTAATCCCTTTTTACATAGAATTATCAATTCCAAATCACAGAATATATTGTTGCCAAATGGTATCAGGTGGGCTTGGAAAAAACAATTGAAATGCACTTTTGACAAACAAGAGAAGTTATCAAAATAATTCATGTTATAAATAAATATTACAGAATGAAATCCACTAAAATAATGGAATCACATACCTTTCTCTACCCTGGACATAGAGAAAACAAAACGAGGTATGGTAATGTGTATATTATTATATTATATCGCAAGTTTTTGGAGAGAAAAGTATGAAAGTGATAATGCTTTCTGTTTAATTTCATCTCCAAAACGGCTTTATGGTAACATAAGAGTGGGAAATTTCCCGCCTCGATATTACAATTTAATGTTACAGGAATTTCTGTTTCTTCTTATTTAAACCTCTACCAGGCTTGCTGTGCACTGTACAAGCGATGGGATGCAAAATTCTAGATCCTCTATGAGCCATAAAAAATTATATCAAGCGTTTTCTGAGGGAATAGTTTGAGTGTAATAAGTCGTTCTTCCTATTTCAAATTATAAATGCCTATATAAGGACCTAGAATTTAAAATTGAAAATCCTTCATAAGCTAATTTCCAATTACAAAATACAAAACCCGGGCGACGCCGGGTCTTTTAAGCTAGTACCTATATAAGGACCTAGAATTTAAAAATAGAAAATCGTTCATAAGTTAATTTCCAATTACAAAATAAAAAACCCGGGCGACGCCGGGCCTTTTAAGCTAGTTTATTTATATACTAGACATGAATATTCCAAAGCCTACTCGAACGCAAAAATATTAAGTTCTGTCGCGCTAAGCGCTTCAACTGTTTTGACAAACCACTGGAGGAGAGAGTTGATGTAACAAGAGAAGGACGGTATAAATAAATATTGGTAGCTCTTGGCGTTTGAGCTTGCTTAATTACCCGATAGATGTCCTTATTGCATGCACTTAATCCCTACTAATTTGTGGAAAACCGTCGTTGTTACAAGATCAAACGAGCTCTTGAAACGTCTGCTCCACAGCTTCTGTGATAGTACTCTGCTTTGTGCAAGAACCACACATTTCCAGTGCTTTTTGTTGTAGTCCGAATGGAAATATAGAAGTTTAGATAAGCAAAATGGCTTATTCCTTCCTACATTTACATGTCAAACTGAAAATTAAACAAACTTTAGCCTTGAAAATGACAGAAACGCGGCTTAGACGAAATTAAGATAGGCAGATGCAAATAAATGTACGCAGAAGGGAAAAATCAGGGATTTTTAAAGCACGTTTTATATTATTTCATAATTAGGGACCGGATTTTTAGGGAATTGTTTGGACACAATAGGCTCAATGACACACAATGTGCGAAGGCCGGAGAAGCGAGAGAAAGGAGTTTGGTCATTTGACCCATTTCTCAAAAAACGTTTTTCAGAATTCGACTAAACCGATTAATCGGAAAATCTAATTGATCGACGATTAAATGTTTAATCGATTAATCGGTACAGCCCTAGTCATAAGCATATCAACAGTTCATGATGTATCCTGTAGAATACAGTACTTGTCATAGATCAGTATTAAAATTGAATCAGGTAAACTGATATAGCAAAGTGCCAGTTTGCCTTTTTTTAATCAGTTATAAACGCAATTATGATAGGCCCATGCAGAAAAGTTATTTTTTGGTAATAGATCTCCGAGTTAAACTCCAGAAACAAAATGCGCTGGCAATAATAATAATGATACAATAGGCCTACGATTCGCTGATATGTCTGTTTGAAGTATAAAGCAGCCTTAAAGGTTATGAATGAATAAAAAGTCAATATGAAATCTATCTGTCAGGAATTACATTAGGTATTGCTGCACAGGAACGACTATGAAATATACTCACATTAAAATATAGCCTAATGTAAATATCGGTAGTCTACATATCCATAGAATGCACAACATAGGCCTAATATCAATATTCAACGGCTAGTTGTTGTAAATCTTTTATTTACATTATTTAAATTCATATTTAGCCCACACTGACATCGTTATGAAGAAACAAATCACTCAAGGTTGCTAACATTATCAATATGCGATTGGCAATTTGTTACGTTATTTTAATATATTGTGGACCATGATGGAATATTCCTTACAAAATTAATATTGATATACTCGTTATTCCGGTACTGGCCAAACGATTTAGTCGAATATCAATAGACATCTTCCCATTGACATTATAATTGCGTATACAAAGTTTCATAAAAATCCGATAAAGCGTATTTGATCTATTGCGCCTTTAAAATATACACTAAATTGGGTTTTACTCCGGTACCGGTCTACCGCTTTGGTCCAATATCAGTAGACGTCTTTCCATGTACATTATAAATGGGCAGGGGCGTATGCAAGATATTTTTTCGGGAGGGGCTATAAGTCTAATGTTATTATTACTAGGGCCCGGAAGTTTATGAAAACCATATTTGTAATAATGCAATCTATTAAATCTAGTATCGAAATCAAAGAAATGACACGAAATTATTTTATTTTGCATATTTTGTTAGTTTTCCTATAATGAATCTTTTGTTCTATATTAAAATATTTTTGCATGTTTAACAAACTTGTCACATTTCTAATGGCATATTATGTCAGATCTCTGTTAATTCAAACATTTTCAGTTATTTGCTAAGCGAATCTTTTGAGAACCGACTAGGCCTATACAATTTGTTGATTGTATATTATAGCCCAATGTTTTTTGAACCGATTGTATAATATTAAAACAACGTTTCACTCATTAGTTTTCAATTTACTAAAATTTATTGCAATAATCTTGTTTTATTTTTAATTTTTATTATGTAATTTATACAATTTATATTATTTTTAAAAAATTCATTATGTAACTCAGCCAACAACAGAACGTCAAGTATTAAAATTACTTAAACGATAGGGGATACCTCATTTTTCCGGAGCTTATTTTACAAATTTCGTATAGCCTGTACTAAGAAAAAGCAGTAACAGCATTTCTGCTGCAGCCCCCTCAGCCCCCTCTGAATACGCCCCTGTAAATGGGTATACAAAGTTTCAGGAAAATCCAATAAAGCATATTTGAGTTATCGCGACTTCTTATATATTAACATAAAAGGCACTAAATTGGGCTTTATTCCGGTACTGGCCAACCGATTTAGTCGAATATCAACAGACATCTTCCCATGGACATTATAAATGCGTATACAAAGTTTCATAAAAATTCGATAAAGCTTATTTGATTTATTGCGCCTTTAAAATATACACTAAATTGGGTTTTACTCCGGTACCGCTCAACAGATTAGGTTCAAATTCAATAGGGCACTTTTCACGGACGTCATAAATGCGTATACCAAGTTTCATGGAAATTCGATACAGCGTATTTGAGTTGCGCCATAATCTATTAAAATAGGCACTAAATTGGGCATTACTCAGGTACCGGTGAGCCGATTTGGTTCATTATCAATAGGGTTCTTCCCATGCACATTATAAATGTGTTTTCCAAGTTTCATGAAAATCCGAAAAAGCGTATTTGAGTTATGGCGCGTACAGACACTTGGACGGACGGACGGACGGACAGACATTTTTCGTCCCCACACACAATTTCACAAAGTACCATACTGGCACTTAATAAATGGGAAAATAGATTAAATTTCATGTATAATTGCAGAATGAGATACGAGAAGTAAAATATAGGCCTAATCGTTGTATTATCTGTTTACTTTGCAGTCCGGCAAGCGTTTATAAATTGAGAATCGTGCTAAGTGGTAAGCATTAGGTTTTGGTTAGTTCTTCGAGGTCTATTTGTAGCAGTCAGAACTGGGTGCGTATTAGACTACATTAGTGAAATTCGCGAGACGCGATAACACGATTTATTCTCATTTGGACAAATGTTTATATCTTTTTTCTTTTACGGCCGACCAAAATCCCGAAAAGGTAGGCTTCTTTCAGCTCGAAGCTGCTCTTGTCCTTTTAACTTCAAAAGACGAAATGAGCTCAATAACTCAAATATGCTTTATCGGATTTTCATAAAACTTGGTATACGTATTTATAACGTCCATGGGAATACGCCTATTGATTTCGGACCAAATCGGTTTACCGGTACCGGAGTAAAGCCCAGTTTAGTGCCTATTTTGTGGTAAGATATTAGAAAGAACTTATCAAATGCAAATCAGTTATCATACAACATATTGTTTTACAGTGTTCATAATATACGGCTTTGGAAGTTGCAATACATACGCTTATCAAACTATATCGTTAAACTAAGCGAAGTGCCAAGCTGGTAACTCGCATTATGGACGTCCCTGGTTCAAATCCCGTAGCCGGCCGATTTGACTTTTTTTTATGTGAGTGTGCGATTGTCAAGATATCACAAATCAGTATAGTTGTGCTGATCCTGGACGATTTTAATCTGATTAAAAAAAACTAGACTTTTGTTCTTACGTAAGCCTTGCTTAATGAATAAATCTGGAGCTTAACTCGGAAATCAATTAACTATTCATCAATCTTACATCACTTGCATTTTATTTTGGACCAATAAGGTGCAAGAATTTGTTAAGACTCAGCCAATCTATCTTGACATGGCAGTGCCATGCTACCTAGGCCTACCTTTGTTATTTCAGGCCTCTTCCGGTCATAAGTATATCAACAGTTCACAACACAAAAGATAAATAATATTGATAATGTATCCTATAGGATACACTACTTGTCATAGATCGGTATTAAAATAAATGGGAAAAACAGATTAAATTTCAAGTAAAATTGCAGAATGAGGTATGAGAAATAAAACATAGGCCTAATCGTTGTATTAAGTGTTTACTTTGCAGTCCGGCAAGCGTTTATAAATTGAGAATCGCGCTAAGTGTTAAGCATTAGGTATTGGTTAATCCAATGTATGCGTTTATTTATTTATTTATTTAACCTGGCGGAGTTAAGGCCATAAGGCCTTCTCTACCACTCAGCCAGGGCAAAAACATGAAATACATAATGATAATAATGATAATGATTAATAATAAATTAAAAAAGAACTTATTTACATAAATACAAGAAACTTACATTAAATACAAAGAAAAAATTCGAACATAAGTACATGAATAATCTCTATATATATAAAAGGCTTTGTCCTGACTGACTGACTGACTGAATGACAGGAATCAACGTACAGCCTAAACTATAACAGGTAGAGACTTGGAATTTTGACAGTACCTTCGCTTCATAATGTAGGTGCTCACTAAGAAAGGATTTTGAAAAATTCTGATTCTAAATGCCAAAAATTAAATGTTTTTGAAAATACTTAATCCCTTTTTACATAGAATTATCAAAACAAATTCACAGAACGTATTGTTACCAGTGGTATCAGGTGGGCTTGGATTAAATTAAATGGATGTTTGACAAATTAGAGAAGGTATCATTATAATTCATATTATCTATATTAATAAAAGGAATACTCCTCGATGTCCAGCGAAATCTACTGAACGCAGAGATCTGAAATTTTAAACATAGATGTGCTGAAGGGTCGGAAAATGCACCTCGAAGCCGGAATTTTAATTTTAGTTTTCGTTCGTGAGTTATGAGTGAAAAACTGGCAAAAAACGTGCATTTTTTGCGTTTTCAAAACATAAGTTTTCAGTTATACATTTCAATGTCAAATCAATTACAGTTGGCTTTGGCTATTTTTGTCAAACCTTGAAAACAAAACTTTCGCGATCGCTTGAATGTTGTAAGCCCTAAATATGGTCAAACGTTGTTTTATTTGGACGAATCTCACTATACAGAGGTTTTCTTGGCCAAGAAACTCGAATTTGACGTCGCTTTTACCAGTCGATGCTATCTGATCGTGGTATGTAGTCCATGCGATTTAGGTGTTAATAAATGTAATGATTTAACTATTATGCTCTTCATTTTTAATTCTTGAAATAATTATCGCGGGCGAAGCCGCGGGCACATGCTAGTATGAATATATAATACAAATGACTAAAAATAAAGAAATAAAAAAATATGAAAGTCTAAACAAATACATTCTTAGTTATTACAAAATATAATGAAAATTAAAATATATATTACTAATTAGCATCAATTCCTAAATGTTATTGTATACTAAATTTATTAAATGGCGCTTGAACTGTGAAGTCGTTTGGCAGCTCCTGAGATGGCTAGGCAGTGAATTCCAGTGACGAATAGCTGTTGTTGTAAACGAATTCGAATAATGTGTAGTTCTGTAAAGAGGCATGGATAGTAAGGGGTCAAGCTGATAAGTTTATAAGGCTCTAATACAATGCAATGCAATGCAATAATAATTCCACTTAATTCTGATAAAATATTAGACGTTACAGTAAATTATGGTGAAACGTATTTACTCGAATATAATGCTCACATTTTTTGTCTATTTTTAGCATTCAGAACTGCATGCGTATTTGATTAGGCCTACATAACGCATTAGTGAAATTCGCGATAACACGATTTATTCTCATTTGGACAAATGTTTTTAAGTTATATCTTTTTTCTTTTACGGCCGACCAAAACCCCGAAAAAGTAGGCTTCTTTCAGCTGGAAGCTGCTTTTGTCCTTTTAACTTCAAAAGACGAAATGAGCTCAATAACTCAAATATGCTTTATCGGATTGGTATACGCATTTATAACGTCCATGGGAATAAGCCTATTGATATTGGACCAAATCGGTTGACCGGTACCGAAGTAAAGCCCAGTTTAGTGCCTATTTTGTGGTAATATATTAGAAAGAACTTATCAAATGCAAATCAGTTATCATGACAACATATTGTTTTACAGTGTTCATGTACGGCTTTGAAAGTTGCAATGCAGTTAGCTGTGACAAGTAACACTATTCCTTCACATACGCTTATCAAACTATACCGTTAAACTGAGCGAAGTGGCGAAGCTGGTAACTCGCATTTTGGACGTCCCTGGTTCAAATCCCGTAGCCTGCCGATTTGACTTTTTTTTAATGTGAGTGTGCAATTGTCAAGATATCACAAATCAGTATAGTTGTGCTGATGCTGGGCGATTTTAATCCGATTAAAAAAAACTACACTTTTTTTCTTACGTAAGCCTTGCTTAATGAATGAATCTTGAGCTTAACTCTGAAATCAATTAAGGGGAAAAAAAAAAAACTTATTTTCTGCATATCATAATTGTAACCATCACTAAATAAACAAAATCATTCTGACACTTTGTTACGTCAGTTTACCTGATTTTATTATACAGTTTTATTTGGTGCTCTAAGGCTTGAAAAGATTGTTTCGCGTTCGATAGAAATCGATACCACACGATTGTTATAATATAAATCTGTACTTTATGCTGTCATTAATAGTATATTGCGATACAAGTGCCGTAATCGGTGCATACGGATCGAGGAAAGAGTTTGAAAAAACGAGGCGCTCGCGCCGAGTTTTTTCAATTTTCCGAGATCCGTTATGTGCTTACAGCACGAGTATTGCATGCTATTTTTTGCACGATGATTATTTGTATCAATTTAATTATATTAATTGAGATATTACCTGAAAATATTATGTATATAAATTATTGAAGATAGATGTTTATTTCAGAAAGTGATTCGCATGTGTTTGTTGTTATGGGAACCGAATATTTGTCCTGGGGGCCCTTGTCCATAAAGGCTTGTATTATGATGTGTCGTAAGTAAATTCTTACAGCACGGAAACTCATAGCAACAAGATTGCGTGCGGGAATGTCAACTTACGATCCCCGCCAACAATATTCATAAGTACCAGTAATTAGTTAAGCCGTGCAAAAAGACATTTTTACTTCACACATATATATAAGAGTATTTATATAGTAGCATGGTCGAACAAAACTAATAAGATGAAGAAAAATTATCTGGTTAACATACTTTAGTAAACACACAGTTGTTAGCTGATTTAAATCAGATGGCAGAACTGAGAATGCTAATCGCTCTATTCCGCTTGTATCGGGAGACAATGAATAAATTAGTTACCAACATCGCAGAGTAAATTATCCCCCATCCATTGCACTCCACCCACCCACACACGCGCGCACACACACAAGGCCTCCTACTACTGCTAATTGCATTAACGCGACTATTAACAAATTAAATTATCATGATTTAGTCAAACTATGATTGTCTTTTGAATCTACGTCTGTCTGCCTTTTAGTGCTGCTGGTAATTTAGCTAATGGAAGGCAGGTATATATATTTCTCTTCAAAGGAAATCGAGACCTTAATTAATTATGTATATAGTAATCCAGGAAAGACTGAACATAGTAGGTTACGACTGAAGTTGAACATATACTTTTCTCGATGTTTTTATATAAGTTGAGTTTCAAGTTCGTCTCTGTTTGCGCTGCTGAAAGGCTATCCTATATGATGGACACACTTAAGGCCTTGTGTCTACCTGACTCTAAAGGAAATATAGAGTGCTGTCTAGAAGTAATTAACTTAATATACACTGCGTAGATGTCTCTAGTCTATCTAAAAGCCATGGTATAAAATGCTATGTTTGAAAGTCTTAGTGGACTTTCTATATCCTCTTAACAAACTATTACGCCAGAATGTACATTTATAATTTTAAAAAAATCATAAAAAATTAAATTAAAAAAAGCGGACCGACCCTTGTAGCTGATTTCAAAGCCTTGTGATACGTAAATAAATGTAAGAGATGTAACGGAAACGTTTGGCTTCAGAAGCAATTCAAATTACGTGAAATTATTTCTCAATTCAAGCAATTTATCGGTTGTAAAACAAATTTCAATATATTCCCAGCTATCCTCTGATTGCCGCTACGCATGCGCAGTGGCTCATATCGCCAACTTAGATATTTTAGTCGATCCGTTTTTTTTCCCTACCTGTACATTTGTTCAAACGTTTAAATATGTAATAATTAGGGCCCGGATGTTTAGGGTATTATAAAAGGTATTTTAGCCTTTTATTTTCGTGGAATAGCCCTTTTTAGGCTTTAAACAAACGATTTAGCCCTCTTAATAAAACATGTAATGAACACCAATATTAACACCGAAAATTATATTATAATTTTGACACTGTTATTCTAGTTTTTTTTTTACAGAATAAACAAAGAACTATTCCTTATATCGACACTCAAAAAATAGCATAATCAATTGAGATATTTACCCCTTAATGATACAATTATTCAATACACAATCCAATGCACAAATTATGGAAATAATGAACAGTTGAAGTTATAATTTTGTTAAGAATTCTTGAAAGCATTACGAAATCTTAAAAAAAAAAATACTGTGTTATATGTTGGTTCTCTTTTAAGCTATGCTCTATATTTATTTAAGCAATTTTAAATAATAGGAGGGAATTAGGTTAATATTTATTACAACTTTGCTCTACATTAATTACCCTCATAGATTCATCATGAAATTTGTCAGTTAATAATCCTGTTGTTTGGTCTATGAATGATTCGCGTGTAAATAAAATAAATAAAATAAGCCTATCGTGTCCCATGTAGGGCAAAGGCCTCCTAAGAAGGGTTTAGCTCTTCTTATCTAGCACGGCGAGCTACTCCGCGCTAGTGAAGTTGTTCGTGATTTTGAGCGTCATGTACACTTGAACTTTAACACTTGGTCTTGAGCACTTAAAATCTAGGCTTTGAATTAATAAAAGCGAGCGAACCCTGGACACCTGTCAGTTTATAGTAGGCTACAGTCAACCCTCGATTGTAATGCCACCATCCGTTCTCTAACATTTAGTGGCACAAAGCGAGGGTGGAACTAATACAAAAATTAATTTTTTAAAGTAAAAATGACATAATACAATGCTGTATTAATTTACTGTACCGCATTATGGAATAAAAATTATATAAAAGGTAAATAGAAAACTTTAGCACAAAATAACATACTGTACAGTAACTCAACTTATTACAGTAGATGTCCAGTGTTAGTACATAAAGGGGTTGAAAATCATGAGGGTCCATATACGTGATTAACTGTAACTGAGTAACTGTAATGTAGTATTTAACAGCTGAATGGACACTGGACTGAAAGAAGTGAAAGTTTGGAATGTGTCATTTGTATGAAGGGCTCTTTCTACCTGCTCCACCCTCACGCAGACTGTCTGTCCGTCTTCTTAATATAGCTTTCTCATTCCACCGCACTACAATTACACTCACTTCTTGCAAATATCGTACAGTAGGCCTACGGTATGTTTATTAAATAATCTTCTCAACATTCACGCCAGTTATAATAGAATTCTGCAACTGAAAAAAAAATCACTGCAAGCTATATTTTGTAAAAATCTTGTCTTATACTCACTGACACTAAATTAATTGGCACAGTAACGAGGTTTCTTATGTGTTTTATATGGGAGAAGATCTGTTCAGTTGACTGTATAGTAGTATCACTTATTCAATGGAAATATATACTGTAATTAGGAAGACTGCATGATTTCTACTTCGCTACGGATGTAAGTTGTTTGTGATATAAGTCAAGAATAGGTTCCTGGTGGTGACGAAAACACGGTCTGAATGCGATCTCATATTTAATCACATCTCCCTGGCATTGATCGAATTCTATATAAGCTATGAAAAGATACGACGTACTTACGTTAGGCAATTTTCTCTCTCGGGGGCTCTAAATTTCACCTCGTTTCCAGAGGATTGTAGGGGGGTTGAAGGAGGTGGAATACGGTGACAGAAGCTAGAAAACCTTTATCGACTATCGATTTAGAAGTCGAAGTCAGACCACAGTACGTCCGTAACCCCCTAGCTATTACATCTTGATTTTTTTTTCTTCCTTCTTTTCTTCTGCTGTCCAGTTATAGATGTAATTTTTACAGCTGCTGTAATCCGAGAGATTTAGCTACATTGCCTTCACGTTCCGTTCATAATTGGAAACACAATGACGCTTATTGCAGTTGTGGACAAGTTAAAAATGACAACAATTCCACGTTGCTAAGTCCTATCGGAATTATTATCTGACATATTACAGGATAGAAAATTTCAAGACAACTGAAACAGTAGTCCTACGTCCAAAGATAAAGTAGGCTACTGAAAGCAAAGCAGGTTCCTTTAACCTTTTATTTGACGAACCTGAATTTCTCAAATTACAGAGTGCTTCAAAAAAATGTAACTTATACACAGTTTGAACCTCTAGATCCGAAGGTCGCGGGATCAAACCCGGCCGCAGTCGATGGGTTTTTCAGGACGTAAAAATCCTGGGCATAGAGTTCTCCCGGAGGGACTTTAAGCTGGGGGGCCCGTGTCGTAGATTTACGGCACGTAAAAGAACTCCAAGCCTAAATTAGAACCTCTGGAAAAAATTTCTCGTCCCTTTCACGTCCAAGTAATAAATTACCTTAGTTTCCGGAGAGGAATTGAGAGGCGATGAGCTGTCCCTCTGCCCTCTCTAGGAAAATAAGCGTAACAAAATTCACATAGGTAAACAGAAACCTTCACTTGGAAGCCCTTCGCCCCAATATGGGGGCATAGGATTCGAGAGAGAGAGAGAGAGAGAGAGAGAGAGAAAGAGAGAGTTTGAACTGTCATAGAACATTTTTTCCCGTTCCACAAGGTTACATTTCTGGGAGAAAGTAATGTTATATTTCTTCAACAGATGGCAGCAGAATAGTTTCAACTATCTTCCAACAATCGTGCCAATAATCATCCTTCAATGAAAATTACCTAACAATGCTTGCTGCTTCCATATGCCCTGCCATTCGTGCATTATACGGTTTTATTACCAACAAGATGGCGCCCCGCCGCTCTATCATAGGAACGTACAAGCATACCTTGATCGAAATTTTCCAAGGCAGTGGATAGGACGCAGGGGGCAAATCGAGTTTCTTGTACGCTCTCCAGACCTTACCCCGCTGGATTTTTTCTTATGGGGCACAATAAAAGATGAGGTGTACAAACGTAAACCACGTAACCTAGACACACTTTGGAATGAGTTTCAAGCGGTGTGCACAGAAATTTCATTGGACACTTTGGTACGATGTACGGAATCAGTGGTGACTCTCACTCAGAAATGTATTGATGCTGAAAGCTACTATTTTAACATTTGAACACTGAACAACATTTTCACCAGAAAGTCATTTCTTTTTCAAATTGGACTTTAAGCTTTAAATTTACAGAAATTTAACGTTGTAGAACGGAAGATAAATTTCTATGACACATCAAAGTGTTTATAAGTTACATCGGAATCGGAAGGACTCTGTATATAACCTCATGCCGGACTGCAAAGAAAACAGTTAACAAAATGATTAGCTCCATAGTTTTTCTTTTTGCTACCTTATTCTGGTATTGAAATAGTGACATTTTTCGTCTTATATATATACTAGCACGTGCCCGCGGCTTCGCCCGCGATAATTATTTAAAAAATTAAAAATTAAGAGCATAATAGTTAAATCATTATATTTACTAACACCTAAATCACGTGGACTACATACCACGATTAGATAGCTTCGGCTGGTAAAAGCGACCTGAGATTCGAGTTCCTTGGCCCAGAAAACCCCTATATAGCGAGTTTCGTTAAATAAAACAATGTTTGACCATATTTAAGGCTTACAACATTCAAGCGATCGCGAAAGTTTTATTTCCAAGGTATGACAAAAATAGCCAAAGCCTACTGTAATTGATTTTACATTGAAATGTATAACGGAAAACTAATGTTTCGAAAACGCAAAAAAAATGCACTTTTTTCCCCGTTTTTCACTCATAACTCACGAACGAAACCTAAAATTAAAATTCCGGTTTGAGGTGCATTTTCCGACCCTTCAGCCCACCTATGTTTAAAATTTCAGATCTCCGCCTTCAGTAGATTTCGCTGGGCATCGCGGACAGACAGACAGACAGACAGACACTTCCTTTTATTAATATAGACAAAGATGAAAGACCAAGGATGAAGAACAAGGATATTGAAAATCAACTAATTAGTTGTACTTTATATCTCATAATTTAAATTCCCTTTGTTAAATATTACACAGTTCACAAATGCTACGATGGTTGGAAGTTTAATAGTGCCAACACATCTATAAAATCAAGATGAATTACAGCAAGTTCAAATCGCTTTTGTTGGTTGTTGGTTGGATATCCAGCATACTCCAGAGCAAATAGGAGCCTTCTATCACTACCAATGCCTTCACAGTAACCAGAAGAAATTGAGCTGGCTCTATCAACTGGTCTAAAATGAATTTTGGATCTGACAGAAAGCCAATAATTAAAAATAATGCAATACCTTAAAATTATTCTTGATCCACAATAATATGAAATAACATAATGAAATGTTTCAAGATTGGTTAAAACTTTTTAATAATAATAATAATAATAATAATAATAATAATAATAATAATAATAATAATAATAATAATAATGTATATATGGGGTACGCCTTAGCATAGTGGTTGAGGCGCTGCGCTACAAACCGGAAGGTCGCGGGTTCGATTTCCGATGAGGTCGTTGAGATTTTTCAATTGGTCTAATCCTTCTGGTGGCACTATGGCCCTGGGGTCGAATCAGCCTCTAACAGAAATGAGTACCAGGAGCAATCCTGGGGTAAAGGCGGCCGGTGCATAAGGCTGACAACCTTACCACCTTCGTGTGCCGAATGTCCAAAATCTGGAACCCTCTGGGCCTCCATGGCCTGTATAGGGATCACTTTATATATATATATATATATATATATATATATATATACACACACACATATATACGATTGTCTCATTGTTGCAGTATTCTATCCTTCTTTAGAGAATTATCCAAAGGAGCCATCAATCTAAGTAATATTTCAAAATTTCCTTTATTGTCATGCATCGTCTGCAAAGATTATCTGGGCTAATATTGTAATCTCTTTGTTGCAGGTAAAAATCCTTGGAAGACATACTAGATTGAATTGTATTCCATTTTTCCAGGCAGTGTAAGTAAAAGTTTATATCTTAAGCCTGTATATGAAAGGAGGAACGTCAAATTCAGGCCTGAGTAGAAGAGAGTTATGTCTTAGGATTTTGAAATCAAAAACAATTTTGAAATCTTATAGGGTTGCATTTAACACATTTTAAAGATTCTAGCCGAATGCTTGAAAATTTTTTTTTAGCTATATATACCCCTTTTAGCTTCCTGGCCATATTAGGAATTTGGAGTTCATGGTTTCTCCAGTCGTAAAGGCAAATGCCGAATTGGATATTTACATATCATGAATCATCCTCGCCATTTCATCCTGTATCATTTCCATTTAAATTAATATCAGTTGAAATCTACTCCATAGAAATATACCAACAATTAAAATGTATTTCTTTTAATTCAGCTCTATTTATACTCCTATTAGCTATGAGGACATATCTGGAGCTCGGGATGTGTATCTATACAGTAGGGTAGGCCATGGAATGTATTGTCAATTATTTATATTATAGGTGTATTTTATGCAGTATATTTCAACTGATATTAATTTAAATGGATATGATACAGGATGGAATGGTGAGGATGATTCATGGTATGTAAATATCCAATTCGGCGTTTGCCAATACGACTGGAGAAACCTCGAAAAAGACCCATGTCAAATTGGCCGGCCACGGGATTTGAACCTGGGACCTCCCGAATGCGTGTCCATAATAAGAATAATTGCCACCTATTATTTATTTATTAAATCTCCAAGTACAAGAGCCCTATTTTACCTATGTATGCTAGGGCTATAGTTTCAGAATAAGTATGTTATAATTATGACATGCAGAAAATTTTTAAAATGTGGCAGTAAACAATAAACAAAAGTGAACATAAACACAAAACATTAAAAAGTTACTTCATGGAAATAGTTGTGAGAATTGATCACAGTGTTTTAAAAACTTTGTTAACGAATGTCTTAAATTCTGAGAAACAGCATTGGTTTTTTAAGAAGTCAATCATTGGATAACCCAAAACCTTACTACATTTAGTTAGATGCTTCTTTAGTATGTGGCGCTTGTAACCATGAAATGGGCAGTCTAAAACAAGATGTACCTATTGCACATGTACCTATTTCCACCTATTGTACATCGTCCTTAAATGGAAATACGTAATTCCTCACACAACTCATAAATGTGTTCCGGACTGCAAAGGAAACACTCGACAAAATTATTACTGTCAGAATATTTCTTGTTTCTTGTCCTGTAAATTTTAACAGGCATTTTAATTTTCCTTGTAATTTATTTTCCGTCACTTGGTTATAAATTTAAGAAAAAACTACTGTTTCCTGTAGGATACATTATCAAATGAAGAGTAATTTATTATGTCAGGATTCTAAAAGTTACTCTTCGAAAATCATCATTTCACGTATAAAACATATTTATGCTTCTAAGGCATGTTTTTAATTAGGCCTATTGTATTCTAATGACATAAAAATCAGAATTAATATAGTAATCTTAGTTTCAAGACCACTGTTTAATAACTAAGATTAAGAAAACTATAGGAAGTTAGGCTAGGATGCAAAATGAAACAAAAATAATGACTTGAAAATTAAAAAATCACCTAACAATATGAAATGTGGGAAAAAACAGTACAGTAGCAAAAAATGACCAAATAATGACATTCAATTCTGAAAAGGACCTAAAAATGGAAAATATTAAAAAATTACCTAAAAATGACTCTAAAAATTGTCATTGGGTAACGTCCATGATGTACCAGTTAAAAGATGACGTGTCATCAAAATCCGGGCCCTGATTATGAGCAATGAGAATTCCATTTTTGATTATGTTTTTACTCCTCGGTACAGTTACGGAATGAAAAACCCAATCAGAATGCTCTCTTTCGATGTGCTTAGGACATTTCAGGCTACATATTATATTAGACTAGCTTAAATGCTCGTGTTTTGTATTTTGTAATTCGAAATTAACTAGGGAGCGACAAAAGAAGAAACCATTATTAAAGAGGCGGTAAAATCAGACAGATGATTTTTATCAAGAAGATAAAACATTTTTTATGGATTTTTAAATTTCATTGGTCGAAATCGAAATGACGTCATATGAATGAAAAAGTCAGAGGACAAGCTCGTATGGTGTTTACAATAAACCTGAATTAAAATGAACTATGAACACTTGGTGGAGATTCTCAAATAAAAACGATTGTCTATTGTCTGAAAGTAACGATTTATACATGGAAAAGCTCCTCTCTACCTCCACTGAAACGTGACCTAAAATACCGAAAATGGCCTAAAAATTGCCAAAAAATGACCTATCTATTGAAAATGACGGAAAATGCAAAATAAAGAAAAAATGCAAAAAACAAATTGCCCTTATTTGATCAATTATTTCTTTATACACATTTTTATACGGTATATTCGAGCTATCTTTAACTTTCATATTAAAAAGATGCAAAATCATCAAATGCCTTGCCCTAATCATTATTTAGGTATTTGATTATCATGTTCGCCATGCTTTTTATTAGATCGTTTCGCTATTCAGGCTAAATCAGTTGAACTACTCTTCTACTACAATTTTAACGCGTCTTATCAGAGAGAAACAAATACTAGGATAGCGACAAAACCACACAAGTGTTTTTTATCAAGAAGATCAAACTTGATTGATGAATTTTTAATTTCATTATGCTTCATTAAGCGGAATTGGGTCATATGAATGAAAGAGTCACAACTAAGCAGATAAATTCTTAAATAACACAGAACCAGGTAGAAAAAACTCCAATGCAAAATATCTGACACATTAGAGGTTCTGTGCAAGAAATGTACAAAGAAAAAATGTTCAATACAAAAAGTTCACAATGCCAATATGTCCAAATGACAATTAAGAGTAAGCAACAAATAAATTTCTAGTGAGTATAGCGCAAATAATTGGATCGATACGTATAAATCATTACTGTTCACGAAGTCGAGATAGATCAGATAATAGGATACATTTAACACCCGTATTAAAAACAGTGAAGTTGACAATGTCGTTGTAGTTAAAGTTGGAAGTAGACATCTACGGAAGTTGGACATAAAGCAGTGATGGGTGTCACTTAAAAGAAGAGCAAATGAACACCGCATTGATTTCGAGCGCTGGGCGTATGTCTAGTCTAGATATAATTAACATTTTCATATCTTTTTCCATTGGACCATGTATTAGCGTGGATATTTTGCATTGGGCTTTTTGGCTTACTATTCTATTCATTCGATGCGTGATTTATATTGATCAATAACATTTAGCAAGGGCTTGGATATCGACCAATCACAGTTCTTTTTATTGTATATGCTTGCTAGAAGCATAAGGATAATACGATTTTATCTTATAAAACATCAGCTCGTTACTGGAAACACACGTCACATGCTGCCAGTGAACAGGATAAAAACACATTGATTTTATACAACATAGGCCTAACTCAGTTCTCAGGCTTCCACGGCCAGAGTTATACTTAAAATTATAGTAATTGATATCCGGGTTAGGCCGCGTCGTGTTTATGGTGTCTTCTGACGTTTCGGACAACATATCGTGTCCTTCTTCTGAGAAAGAATTGCAAGAAAATAAGTGCCTGTGATTAGTAAACAGTCGCAGTTGTCATGACGTCAGTGTTATTGTTTCACGCCAGATGTCACTAATCTTATACCCATCTTCCCTGTTTATGTTGTGGGGATGTTTAATGATTTCTATTGCTTCTGTGACAAGTCTAGGGAATTTTCTGTTTACATTTTTAAGAAGAGCTATGTTATCGAAAAGTATTTTGTGACCCGTTTCGTCCGAATGAGATGCTATGGCGGAGAAGTCAGTGTTGTTTTGTTTCTGGTGTCTTATATGTTCTTTTCTTCTGGCATCCAGAGAGCGTCCAGTTTGTCCTATGTATACTTTTCCACACATACATGGAATTGAGTAGACTCCCGCTTTATGTAAAATGTCGATTTCGTCTTTCTCTCTTCTTAAAAACCCTTCCAATTTGTTGACAGGAGTAAAAATTGTTTCAATGTCATATTTCTTTAAAAATTTTTGAATCTGGTCAGTGATTCCAGCGATGTAGGGAAGGTAGGCCTTAGACTTAGGTGGCGGCTTTTCAGTAGGATCTGTTAAGTCTACTTGGTTTCCAGAAAACACCATAAACACGACGCGGCCTAACCCGGATATCAATTACTATCATTTTAAGTATAGGCCTAACTCGCTTCATTCATTGTAGGCCCTACCCCCAAACTCCCGATGAGGTTCTCTGGAAGAGCTTTTTTTTCTTCTTTCTTTTCTGAACTGACACCTTATCGTAATCCGTGTATTTAGAGTGCCTTATAGCCTATTACCATTCGGGGTAAAAAAAATGTTGAACTTTTTGGAATTCTGCCGTCGGTTACAAGCTGAAAGGTCTATCTGCCAAATCTCAGGTTTCTAACTCATCTGGAATTGGGTAAACATTAATGGTGTATTTTATGGAGTAAATTTCTATTGATATTAAAGGATTGAAATAGGGAGGATGATTCATGGTGTGTAAATATCCAATTCGGCATTTGTCATTACGACTGGGGAAACCATGAAAAAGACCCATGCCAAAATGGTCGGCTACGGGATTTGAACCTGTAACCTCCAGAATGCGAGCCCAAGACATAACCATCTCGGCCACGGAAATGATTTCCATCGCTAGCATGCCAAGCCCTGTGTGAACACTGCAATACATAATAGCCTATTATCATGGGAACTGAGCAGAGACCTTAAATTGCATCCGCCCTTTTGAAGATTTTAGAAGTGAAACTTCTTTACGCGCGCTAGGAGTAAATCGAGAGCTAACCCAAAGTTGCGTTACGAAGAAAATCGTCACGAAAGTAGCTGGGCTGTGACGGACTGCACAGAAAACAATCAATAAAATGAAATTAAAAAAAAAATTAAAACGCCAAATTTAAAAAATGCAGTAATCCAAATTGAAAAAATCTAAAAATCCAAAATTAAAAAATCCAAAATTAAAAATTCCAAAAAATAAAAAAATCAAAGATCCAACCATAAAATCCAAAATTAATAATTCATAAATCCAAAATTAAAAATCCAAAAATTCAAAATTTTAAAAATAAAAAATCCAAAATTACTAAAATCCAAAATTTTAAAAATAAAAAATTTAAAAATCCAAAATTAAAAAACTAAAAGAACCAAAATTTAAAAAATTAAAAATCCAAAATTTAAAAAATCTACAATCCAAAATAAAAAAATCCAAAAATAAAAATTTCAAAGATCCAATCTTTAAAAATTTCTAAATTAAAACATCCAAAATACCAAAATTAAAAAGTTCAAATATCCAAAATTTAAAAAAATAAAATGTTCATAGACCCAAAATTTAAAAAACAAATAAAAAATCCAAAATTAAAAAAGTCCATAGACCCAAAATTATAAATGCCCAACAATCCAAAATTGAAAAAATCGAAAAATTAAAAAAATCCAAGTTTCACTTTTGTCGCGTGGCGTTCCACGCACCCGATTTTTTGTTTCTGTGTTTTCGATTGCTAATTGACGTGTACGCTCATGCATTCATACATGTAAGCCTAGACGTTGTGTCAGCGTAGCCGTATTTCTGTTAGGAAATTAAAAGAAACATATAATATTTTTTAGAGGTAAAAATACAATAAATAGGAACTTTTTTTTTATTTTTTCCGTCGGTTACATGCTAAAAGCTATAAGTGTGCCAAATTTCAAGTTTCTAGCTCATCTGAGTGGGCAAACATTAATCTCATTAAGCCATGCGGCTTTACATTAGGTCAAGCCTATAGGGATTTACTTATTTAAAATGTCATGGCAACCATGGCCTACACTAATCTCAGATCTCCAACACCTACAATGCATTGAATGGATCACCGCTGTCTCGAGAATTACACTGCCTGTCCTATGCTTTATTTTAACATGGAGTTCAGAGTATTGTTAAATTGCCTAATTTATCCAGTAGAGGCGACACAGTTCACACCCAGATTGCAGCAATCACTAATCAAAATAAGCATTAAACAGACACAGATACTTGTGTTATTTGTTTAGAACGTAATATTATTCCAGTATATGACACTTACTTTGAAATGGAATTTTGGAGCAATAATTAAAATAAATGTAAATTAATTAGACGCATTGATAGACTATATTATGAGCACCGCCGTCTCGAGGAGTAATACAGTTTAGAAGGCAGTGATTATGAGACGGCGGTGACAGCACTACATAATCAACAATGTCGTAGCAAAAAACAAGAAGCAGTCTGGGTGTGAAAGGTGCTGCCATCTGTAATGTCGCCGAGTACGCAAAATTAGCCGTATAGGACAGGCAGTGTATACACGATTAATACAGTTTAGAAGGGAGTGGAATGGATTTACCAAAATTAGAACGTCATCGGCAATAGTTATGTCATTTCATCGATTTCATTAATGATGACCAAGATATTCTGTAAAGCAAAGATAAACCGATGTATTACATGGAGTGCTTTTGTTGTCGAATATGTTCAAATAAATAACATAAAGATATAAAAGACGATATCGGGTTTCGAAATCACGGCTTATTGGATGAGATAATGTCCGGATAACATTCTACATGGCTGTTATTTTCATGTCCCTTGATGCTCACTTTTTTTTTTTTAAACTTAATGGTTTGACTGTAGCCAAAGCCCTCTAAATGCAAGGCCCTAAATTAAAAACGAGCCCATCGCGGGCAAGCTTATCTGTTGTTCGAGATTAACCTACAATTTATTTCGCTAGTATCTGTGTTAGTTGTGAATATATTGTTATAGTGTTACAAAAGTCATTGTTAACTGTGGACTGAATGAGCATTTAAAGACTTGCTTTTAATCCCAAACTGTTCGTTCTGTAGTGATTTTAAGTCACAGGTAAAAAGAGTTTAATGTAGGATCTCTTTGCCTTTCTATCTCTTATTTTCACTCTCTCTCTCACTCACACACACACACTCCAAAACCTGATGTGAGGGTGTGGTATAAAATGCCTGCCTTCGGGGAGATTATTTTTAAATCCCTGAATTAAAAATACGAGGTTCGTCCATAAACTAAGTTTTTGCACTCCTTAGCTAGTAAGTGTTACTTACGAAAGTTGTTTACATGGATCGTAAGTTGACATTCCCACACAGTCTTGTTGCTAAGGGCGGTTGCGATGAGGTTAAATTACTTACGGTCCAAGCGCCACGTCATAATTCATTACGATACACTTCATAATACAAGCCTTTATGGGCACGGCCCCCAGGACAAATATTCGGTTCCCATAACAACAAACACATGCGAATCACTTTCTGAAATAAACATCTATTTTCAAGAATGTATTTACATAATATTTTCAGGTAATATCACAATTAATATAATTAAATTGATATAAATAATCATCGTGCAAAAAATAGCATGCAACACACGGGCCGTAAAGGCATTTACGGGTCTCGAAAACTTAAAAACCCTCGGCTGCGCCTCGGGATTTCAATCTGTTTCCTCGACCCGTAAACGTGCCTTACGGCACTTGTATCGCAATATACTATTCTCTATGGCCGTTTACACAAACAAAACAAAATTTCATAGAAATATTTATTGCAACAGATATGGCATGTTTTCAGCTATTTTTCAACGTATTCGCCACACGAATTGAGACATTTATCATACCGTGGGACCAACTTTTGAACACTTTTGTCGTAGAAGTCTGCTGCCTGGGATTTGAACCATTGTGTGATAACCTTCTCCGTTTCTCTGTCAATCTCTACCATTCTCTGTCATTCACTGTCATTTCTTGAGGGGCAGGAAAAGATGAAAATCCCTGGGTGCGCGGTCCGAGCTGTAGGGTGGAGATTTCAATACCTCTGCAAGTCTCCTGCAAAAGTTCGGATAGGAGATGTTTCCACATCCACCATACAGCCCGGACCTCGCTCCCAGTGGTTTCCATTTTTCCCTACACCTCAATAAATGACAGATGAATCTATCCGAATTCCCAATGTTACCAATAGCGCGCATCACAAGATTGAGGACGTCCTGGTAGTTCCTTACATCAAAACACCTTAAAAGCACACGAACTGGCTTGCACCGAATCGAAATTGTGTTTTTAATCAATGGACATTTATATTATTTCAATTTTCAAACAAGTTTTGTTATATTATTTTGTTACTAAAGAAATAAGTAGATTTATGCTATTTGGACACTCTTAGCGAAAATGAAATTCTTTCTTTGCCCCCAGCAAAAATGTGCCATTTAAAAAGAAAGAAAAAAATCTTTATTGCTACACTACAATAAACCTGAATAAAAATGAACTAAGAACACTTGGCAGATATTCTCAAATAAAAACGATTGTCAGTTGTTTGTCTGAAAGTAACGATTTGTACATGGAAAAATCTCCTCTCTACCTCCACTGAAACATGATCTAAAAATGCCGAAAATGACATATAAATTGCCAAAAAATGACCTATCTCTAGAAAATGACGAAAAATTCAAAATAAAGCAAAATAATGCAAAAATAAATTGCCCTTATTTGATCATTTATATATATTCGAGCTGTCTTTTAACCTTCATATAAGAAAGATGCAAAATCATCAAATGCCTTGCCCTATTAATAACTAGCATGTGCCCGCGGCTTCGCCCGCGATAAAAAAGAGCATAAAGTTAGAGCATAATAGTTAAATCATTATATTTATTAACACCTAAATCACGTGGACTACATGTCACGGTTAGATATCGTCGCCTGGTAAAAGCGATCTCAGATTCGAGTTCCTTGGCCCAGAAAATCCCTGTATAGTGAGTTTCGTCCAAATCGAACAATGTTTAACCATATTTAGGTCTATGTTGATTATCCCTCTTCCGTATAGGTTGAAAATTTCAATGTCTACGGGCCTTGACATTCTAAACAAATGAATCGACCAGCGTGGGCTTACAACATTCTAGCGATCGCGATGTTTTTATTACCACGGTATGACAAAAATAGCCAAAGCCAACTGCAATAGATTTGACATTGAAATGTATTACTGAAATCTGATGCTTCGACAGCACTAAAATCACGTTGTCTGCCAGTTTTTCACTCACAACTCGCGAACGAAAGCTAAAATTAAAAATCCGGCTTCGATGCGCATTCGCCCACCTTTCAGCCCACCTATGTTTAAAATTTCAGATCTCTGCGTTCAGGAGATTTCGCTGGGCATCGTGGACAGACAGAAAAACACGTCCTTTTATTATTTTAAGATAGCATGTGCCCGCGGCTTCGCCCGCGATAATTATTTCAAAAATAAAAAATAAAAAATTAAGAGCATAATAGTTCAAACATTATATTTATTAACACCTAAACCACGTGGACTACATACCACGATTAGATAGCGTCGCCTGGCAAAAGCGATCTCAGATTCGAGTTCCTTGGTCCAGAAAACCCCTGTATAGTGAGTTTCGTCCAAATAAAACAATGTTTGACCATATTTAGGTCTATGTTGATTGTCCCTCTTCCGTGTAGGTTGAAAATTTCATATGTCTACGGGTCTTGACATTCTAAACAAATGAATCGTCCAGCGTGGGCTTACAACATTCAAGCGATCGCGATGCTTTTATTTCCACGGTATGACCAAAATAGCCAAAGCCAAATGCAATTGATTTGACATTGAAATGTATTACTGAAATCTGATGCTTCGACAGCGCTAAAATCACGTTTTCTGCCAGTTTTTCACTCATAACTCGCGAACGAAAGCTAAAATTAAAAATCCGGCTTCGAGGTGCATTCGCCCACCTTTCAGTCCATCTATGTTTAAAATTTCAGATCTCTGCGTTCAGTAGATTTCGCTGGGCATCGCGGACAGACAGACAAACACGTCCTTTTATTATTATAAGATAACATGTGCCCGCGGCTTCCCCCGCGATAATTATTTCAAAACTTAAGTGCATAATAGTTATATCATTATATTTATTAACACCTAAATCACGTGGAGTGTATTCCGCGATTAGGTAGCGTCCCCTGGTAGGAAAAGCGACCTCAGGTTCCAGTTCCTTGGCTCAGAAAACCCCTGTATAGTGAGTTTCGTTCAAATCGAACAATGTTTGACCATATTTAGGGTTGATTATCCTTCTTCCGTGTAGGTTGAAAATGTCATATGTCTGTGGGCCTTGACACTCTAAACAAATGAATCGTCTAGGATGACGACAACAAAATCAAGCGATCGCGTTGCTTTTATTTTCAAGGTAGGCTATGAGGTATGTTGACAAAAATAGCCAAAGCCATCTGTAAGTGATTTGATATTGAAATTTATTACTGAAACTGATGCTTCTAAAACCCAAAAAAATGCACGTTTTCTGCCAGTTTTTCACTCATAACTCACGAACGGAGGCGAAAATTAAAATTCCGGCTTCGAGGTGCACATTCCGACCCTTTAGTCCGCCTACTTATAACATTTCAGATCTCTGTGTTGAGTAGATTTCGCTGGGCATCGCGGACAGACAGACGGAGGACAGACAGACGGAGGACAGACAGACGGAGGACAGACAGACGGAGGACAGACAGACGGAGGACAGACAGACGGAGGACAGACACTTCCTTTTAATTATATATATAGATATAGATAGATATATCATATAATGTATGTGTTTCTCGTATGTATATGTGTTTAACCCGGGCGCTTTAAGAGCTACAGCCGGCAAGCTTCAATTAAATATATAATATAGCCTGGCATTGGAGCAGAGGCAGCTCTAAACCGCACTGACAGTAGAAAACAGGGAAAAGGGAATTGAGGGAATCTAAACGATGCTCCCAGGAGAGAAGAGGAATGAATTCATGAATAATAAAAGGTGTTATGACAATATGACATTAGGGACCAACTTTATATTCACCTTGTTTTTTACTCATATACTTGAGGACGAGAGATCATCTCTTTTGAAGAACCTCATGCATTTTGTGGCCTGGGAGATAGCGCTTTTACTTTCTAACATGATCTCTTTACTTATCCTGTGCAATTGGTATAAATGCCTAGGAAAGATGTTAAAAAAAAAAACTAGATTGCATCATCATAAGTAGGCCTGGAAGTTAATACTATTTCAGAAGACAAATTATGCAGGCAAATAATACTCTAAAATTTAAATATATTTTTATTATAATATTCCGCCTTTACCCTTACCATATAATACACAACTTATTTGAAGATGCATTTCGGTGTATGCTGCGCCATCTTCAGTTCATATAAGATGTAATGAACACCACAATTCTTCTGAAATAATGTTGTTTATAAAATTTGTTATTTGGTAACCTAGGTCACCGTTGTAGTCAAGTCAAATAAATGATTTTGGTCAATTATGTTTTCATTAAGGATGTTACTCCAATTCTTATAAATTTGAAAGTTTTCCAATGTATTTATGTGATAAGGGTGTTAGACTAAATACATTGGAAAACTTTCAAATTTATAAGAATAGGAGTAACATCCTTAATGAAAACATAATTGACCAAAATCATTTATTTGACTTGACTACAACGGTGACCTAGGTTACCAAATAACAAATGTTATAAACAACATTATTTCAGAAGAATTGTGGTGTTCATTACATCTTATATGAACTGAAGATGGCGCAGCATACACCGAAATGCATCTTCAAATAAGTTGTGTATTATATGGTAAGGGTAAAGGTGGAATATTATAATAACAATATATTTAATATTAACCCTTATCTGTTGGAAATGAGTTATTTTAACTCTAAAATTTGTAAAATATGCTCTGAAAGCAATGAAGTATGCTCTATTATTTAAGTAATTTTTTAGTACACGCTCTCTAAAACAGCTGCTTATCGGACTGGTAACACGCCGAAAAGCTGCACTTTAAAGGACAAGCCCGCTAAAATTGCATAAAAGTGCATTCAAACTGCATTCAAAATGCAATTTTAGCGGCCTTGTCCTTTAAAGTCGTCATGGCAATCTATAAACAAAACCCAGACGGCATTGACCAGTCACACCAACTTTAACATGGATTTACGCATATAATTGGTCATAAAACAACAAATTTAAGGCAACACGTTTCTTTATGATAATCAGAAACTTTACCAGGATTTTTCGCAAAACACGGTAGCCCACTTCATCACATGAGAACAAATATAAGTCAACAACTTTTCACATTTTGGTTCACTGGAAAAACATTCCTTACCATGGACGAACAGCATTTAAATGCCGTAATATATCCCTTCTCATAGCCTATTTCTGCCGTGAAGTTTCTGGTAGCAGCTCCAATTCAATGTTTCTGGCTTGGATTGAAATTTCCTCGGTATTATTTATATTTTCACAAGCTTTTCATAAATACTAGTTGGTATGCAATATTGTTTACAAACAAGGGACTCATATATTATGCATCTATACTACCACATTTGTTATTGCTACGTACGGTCATTGTTTTATGATCTAGATGGCCATGACAATATAACTTAAAAAAATGACTGACTGCCTTTCATTGTAATTAATTATACGGTATTTTTTGTTTTATTTCATATAGTTTATAGAACTTTTACTAAAAAATATTATATGCACCACGTACGCAAAAACTTTAGCGGACTCATCCAGTATTTCAGCCTCGGCTTTCGCCTCGGCCGCTATACTAGATTCGTCCGCTAAAGCGTTATTTTGCGTACTTGATACATAAATAGCTATTAATACTTTATGTTGTCCTATTAGCTTAAAGAATACAGAAATAATGAAACAATATTAATGCCAGTGATTTACAATAAGTCCACCGCTGTGGCTTGAGTGATGCGTTCGCTCCTCTCACGCAGCGAGCCCGGCCACGAATCCTGGTCGGGACAAGTTACCAAGGTGGGGTTTTTTCTGGGATTTTCTCTCACCTGTGTAACAAATGTCGGGTAACTTTAGGCTCTTGTGGTCCCCGGATATCATCTGGCCGTCATTATCATCTTCATCCCCATCCTCGCCTTGTCTGGAGTGAATGTGTGTGTGTGAATGATGTGTCTCGTCCTATGTGTTCGTGTTGTCTCGGAGGTGGCCCCGGCATTGGGCTTATCACTCATCCGGGGAGGCCCTCCATGTCCTTGTCTGGTCAAAAAAGTATGTGTGTGATCCATAGATAATCCCTCTCCATATAGGTTGCGGCACTGTAAGGTCCGGGCGGCTTGGGTCGCTTCAATCCTAAAAGGGAGAGGTAAAACCAAGACAAAGAAAGAAAAATATTCCTTAAAGTTATTCAGTACCGTATATCAACATTTTTCTAACAGAGAATTTCTAATTTAAAACTTTCACGTCTAATCAAACGAAATATTTTTTGAAGAGAAACTTCTTTAGCCGCGGTAAGAGTAAATCGAGAGCTAACCCAAACTTGCGTTACGGACAAAATCGTCACGAAAATAGTGGGGCTGTAACGGAACAGACTGCACAGAAAACAATCAACTCAATGATTTGTCTTATCCCAAATTTAAAAATTCCAAAATTTAAAAATCTAAAAATCCAGATTTAAAAAATCAAAAAATCAAATATTTAAAAATCTAAAAATCCACAATTAAAAAATCGTAAATCCCAAATTAAAATAATAAAAAAATCAAAGATCGAAAATTTAAAAATCCCAAAATTAAAAAATAAACAATTCCAAAATTAAAAATTCAAAGATCCAAAATTCCAAAATTACAAAATTGAAAATCCAAAATATAAAAACTGTAAATCGAAAATTAAAAATAGAAAATCTAAAATTAAAAGATCCCAAAAAATAAAAAATTGAAAGATCCAAAATTTAAAAATTCCAAAATTTAAAAATTAAAAAAATTAAAGATCAAAAATTAAAGAATACAAAGTTAAAAAGTCCATAAACTCAATATTAAAAAAGCCCAACAATCCAAAATTGAAAAAATCCAATAATCCAAAATTGAAAAAATCCAAAAAGGAAAACAAGTTTCACTTCTGTCGCGTGGCGTTCCACGCACACTTTTTTTTTTTATTTATGCCCTCAAAAAAGATCCCCAACAGGAGCAGTATATTAAGCAACGAGCCTATAATGGCATTAATTAAGATGCGAATAACTTTATGAAACGAGCTGAGCGAGTTAAAAATTGCTAAAGTGTTTCCAAATTCATATCCTGTTGCCAAATTAAAATAATGTAAATTAATAAGAATCTTCACGATTCTAAACAAATCTGCTAGTGTTAAGAGTTACATAGAAGGCAGAGGAAAACACTGTCAACGCATCGTTCAACTGTTGTTTCCTCATATCGTCATGTTCAGGAGTTCAGTGCAGTTGGCAGTTGCATCGGTCAAACCAGTCAACTGTATTTAAAGAGAATACAACAGGTTTGGGTAAGAGTGATCTTTGGCACACGTAAGTAAAATAAAAGGAATATACAGTCTTTTCTTTGAATCATGACAACACGTGATAATATGCACCTACTAGCAGGTGCACGTGGCTTCGCCCACGATAATTAATTAAAAAATTAAAAATTAAGAGTATAATAACTATTAAAGCATTATATTTATTAACACTTGCACGCGAATCATTCTTAAACTAAACCATTAATAATTAATTAAACAGCTAAAATTCCGGCTTCAGAGTACATTCCACGATTAGAAAGCGCCCCCTGGGAAAACTATATCAGAATCGATTATGCAGTTCCAAAGAACCTGTGAACACATAATACGTATTGTTTCTCAGCTGTTTATTGACATAAATATGATGTGAATTTTATTTGATCAATTCAGTGTAATTTTCAGAAATTATATAATGTTTCAAGGGAAGGAATGGTTTGTTTGGATTATTATTATCAGCGATATTTCAAGAGATAAAACCATCAATATTTTACAGCTGTTGCCCCCGGCTTCGCCCGCCATTATTCATTGACTCCAGGATTTTTAAGAAAATTACACTGGTAGATTATTAAAAATGTTTGTGGTTCAGAGCTATGAAAATTGTAAGTAAAAATAAAATTAGAATATTTGTTCATTGTGTTCATTTCACTTAGGCCTTATATAATAAAGAAACGAATTTCCTAATTTTGTACTCGACGTGAAAGTTTACACTGCGAGAGACGAACATCTCCGAGTATACCCGATGAACTCACGAAGCGGGCGAGCGAGTGAGCTCGCTATTTAGGGCCATTGAATTGTATAAGAGTAGATAGGTCTCCTGGGGTGCCACAACGTCAACAAAAAATGCTATTAAACCCTTAAATGCGCGTCTTAATTCCTCATATGATGTAAACCCATGGCGGACTGCAAGGAAAACAGTTAACACAGTGATTAGTCCCACAGTTTGTTTTTTTTAACTTATTCTGTTGTTTTACGTGGTATTTTGAGTTGTGATGTGGGGACATCTTTAAAATCTGCCTTATGGGGGTTCCTTGCTAAAACCGCCTGAGACGGAAGTAGATTTAACGGAAATAAATTAAGTCTGAACAAATGAATGTAGAGCAACGCCATCTAAACAGAGGAGGGCTTTGGGAGGGGGAGGTTAATTCTTTTATTTTTATTATTACTATTTATATTTATTACATTACGTTACTTACATTAGCCTATTTCACATTTAGTACAAGTAAAAACAAATAAAACCAACAGAAAATACTATTTCTAATTTAGCATTTAAAATGTAAGGTATGCCCCTAGATGAGCAAAGCTAGTGTTTAGGGGGGATAGTAGATTAAATATAAATCTAATTATACATCAATGCATAGTATACTACAAACGAAAAATTATAAATGTATACAAAAATAATTTTTCAGCATTAACCAGTGGTTTAAAATAGCATTTACAACAACAAAAAATAAAATAAATTGGAATGAAGACATTGAAAGACTAAACACAATTACAGTTGTGCTATTAATATTATATAATTTTTTTTTTTTTTTTCCTCTTAAAATGTTAAAAATTGTAATTTACATATTCAGGGTGCTCAGCAATAAACTTGTTATACAATTTCAAATCATAGTTTTGATCATGTACTTGCCCCTTGTTCCTCTTACATTTTGATTCAGCGAAACGAAAAATGGTACAGAGAAATTCAGCGAAAATTCAGCGAAAAAAGAAAGTTAGTATATTACGCAACAAACCTATAATGGCATTAATTTAGTTATATGTAATTTTCTTACCAGTATATTATTATTATTATTGTTATTATATTTCAGCTGTGTTTATACTCTTTTTGGGGTACGCCGTGGCGTAGTGGTTGAGGCGCTGCGCTACAAACCGGAAGGTCGCGGGTTCGATTCCCGATGAGGTCGTTGACATTTTTCAATTGGCCTAATCCTTCTGGTGGCACTATGGCCCTGGGGTCGACTCAGCCTCTAACAGAAATGAGTACCAGGAGCAATCCTGGGGGTAAAGGCGGCCGGTGCTTAAGGCTGACAGCCTTACCACCTTCATGTGCCCAATGTCCTAAATCTGGGAGCCCCAACCTCCTGGAACCATCTGGGCCTCCATGGCCTGTATAGGGATCACCTTACCTTACCTTATACTCTTTTTAGCTTCGAGGCTATAACAGGAGTTCGGGATCTGTGTCTATACAGTAGGGTAGGCCATGGAACTATTGCTTGTCAATTGTTTGTATTGTCGGTGTAACGAGTATCTTAATTACCATTATAGGCAAGTTCCATACGACTGTTTAATTCTTAACCATAGAAGTGAGGTCTGTGTGACCGCAGTGAAAATCTAAAGAGCTGCTACTGTCTCAATATCGTCTTCACAAATGTTATTAACACTATCTTCCCTTTCAAGACTCTTCATCACCTCATATTTGTCACCCATCAGTGCTAGTGGAGCCGTGGAATCTTTCGATATCCATTCGATAGGATCCTATTTTGCACATATGTGCAAATTAATTCCAATCTGGCATTCGCTTCAGCTAATTAAAGAGTGTTCAGTTTGTTCCTTGAAGTCATTAAAAACGACTAAAGGACAGGGATTTTTTTATTCCGTTTAAAAAATGAGACAGCACAGCATATTCTCTCTGAATGTGAATCCACAGAGATGCTTAGGCAATAATATCTGCCGGACTTCTTTGTTGTCTCTAGAAGAGGTCACATGGCGATATTCGAGCTGTTGAGTGATACAAAATTCTCCGAGAGGGTGGGGAAATTCATGTTTAAAGTCAGCTCAGGATAGAAAAGGATGGCAGGGAGGGGCAGGGGGAGTAATTTTATATATGTATTGTTTAGTATTATACTGTATTATTATTGCTATTTTTCTTTCCTCATCTTTGTATAACATTATTATATTATATCGTATTATATTGCATTGTATTATTAGTGTTATATTTCTTGCTTTATCTTGTACATAGCAAAAACACGAACGGTCGTATAGGATCGGGCACTGGATTTATTCATCTGAAAATGTATTTAATATGTATATAAGAATAAATATGCACCTTACCATAGCATACAGTTTCAAAAAATTTAGATGAAGAGCAAATCTATTTTTTTAATATCCAAATAGTGTAACCCTATTATACCTTGGTATATTAGGGTTTATTTTTTATTTATTTATTTATTTATTTACTTTTGGCGCGAGGTCTACTGTGTACAAAGCTAAGTTACTAGTATTACTATCAGTATGAACTTCTTTGCTATTACTATTATTATTATTATTATTATTATTATTATTAATATTATTATTATGCATACATTTCATTAGCTAAATTAGCAGCTTCGTGTAAACTATTGCTACTAGAATATTGCTGCCTGGAGCTATTTGCTCGCCGCGGAACTCGTCTCCAAATTAGCTGTTCTGCTGTTTCCTCTCTTGTCAAATTAATGCGTTTTCACGCCGCTGCAGCGCTGCCATCGATTCTGCTGCAGATAACATATTTACAAGATGTCTCTGCTCGACAATTACACAGATAAATAATAGCTACCGAATTGTTTGTTTGTCTGTTGTGATTCATGGGAAGGTGATATTTTGTCGGCGTAAGGGACATAAATAAAACTGCACACAATGAAAAAGGGTTTGCATTTTAAAATAACATCAACAGCTATGCTTTAAAAAAATTGCACATATGTTAAAACATTCATCAAATCAGTAGGCCTACGATTAATTAAAATGATTCTCTTTATCCCCTCTCTTTCTCTATGCATAGGTATGAGACAGAGCATATCGTGGGCTTACAAGGAAAATATATTAACTAAAATACATTAAAATACAAAAAAAGATTTATTATTGGTAATAAGTTGACTTCGGGTTTTAGGTAAAAACCTATTTTAACCCTTAAGTGATATATGGACGAAAACTTGTATATGCATGTGTCATAAGTGACTATTCCTGAAACTGATACCTTTATAGGACCTAAAACAGCCTATTTTTACGTTAGAGCCTAATATTGCCTTTTTGCTTGTTTTTCCTCTAAAGTTCAAAATAAGTCATTTTTTGTTATAAAATCTAGCATTTATTTTCAGTTCGTACTAAATTTTTAGCTCGGAATGTGCAGTACATGACACATTTGTGACGTGGTTAAATAGTAAGGAATGTTTCGTCTTCAGTAGAAAAATTCCTTGGAATTCCCAAGAAAATGTAGTGTTTTTCTCCCGACTCCCACATCCAGTAAGAAATAAAAAGTAGTACTCTGAATCACTGAGGGATACAAGGGGTTGAATATGCTAGTATGATATGCGTAGCTTCTGGGCGCAGGGATTAGGTTTTCACTGTTATGGTAGTAATACATACCCTAGTAATAGGCTAGGTCTATATAATTCTGTGTACCATAGGCCTATGTCTGTGTTTTATCATGATTATTGATTAATGGTAACTTCAATAAATATAATATTCTGCATTGTAATTGAGATATTTCAGAAAATTGGCAACTTAACGATTTTAAAAGAGACTATTTTACGATTTTTAGAACCTATTTTCCAATGTTTAGAGCCTATTTTAGGTACCTAAAACAGCATTTTTAGCGACCTAAAAGTCCGAAGTTTAGTAATAAGTACAACAGATTGTGCTCTATGCACAGGGAAAACGAACCAAATCCTATCCCTTATAGTTCCTGAGCAATTAAACTGTCACAAACTCTTAAGTCCATTACACATAGAATGTTTTAAAGGGAAAAATAATTAAGTCCACTTCATACTTTTTGCCTGTGTACCTAAATGTGAAATATAACATATCTCTACAGGCAGAATGATTTAAATCGGTAAATGATCATGTTAATTGACCGCCTGCGTGTGGTTACCGTCGCTGACTACAGATCCGTAGGCCCGGGTTCGATCCCTGGTCCTTAAAAGCAATTCATCACTTAAAAAATTAATTAGAAGTAATAGTGGTGAAATTATTGGTAATTTTCTTTTTTAATTTTGTGTATTTTTTCACTATTTTATTGTCATTAATAATGACAAAAGGAATTCTACTATGAGATTTGAACCTTGACCTCTCAGATTTGTATGATTTTTTTTAAGTATTGTAACCCCCCAAATCTAGTTTTAAATTCAAATTTTTCTAATCTTTTGTTTGTGAGTTAGAAGGGTTTAAACATTCAAAAAAACTACGGTTTTCTATCGCTTTAAGATTTTAATAAAATGCTATAGCTCAAAAACTACAGGATACCACCTAGAGAGCTCAAACTTGCACAATTTTTTCCTCTAAAAATTCCATTTAATTTGATGTATCGCACGTTTATGTTTCTTAATTTTTGAAATGTTAAAAAAGTTTCCAAAAACTCTTTTTTTAATTTCCAAAATACGTACTCTCGGATTTTTCTGGAAAAATTATATGTGTTGTCCACTCTAATTGACTACATGCGTGAAAAAAAATTCTAAACGGGATCTCAACGGGTTCTTGTTTAAAAGAATATTTTACTGCCAGATTACACGCTAGTGAGGTGTATACCGGACTATTTCTAGGCTATGAATACTAAGGTACAGTCGGTCAAATAAAAAACGTCGGGCGGTATTTGATTAAGTATCACGAACGAGTATATGCGCATGTACAGGAAGACTTAAAATTAGGTTCACACACGCCTCTTGTCTATCCATGTATTTTCTTGATTATTTAGTCAGTTTTGTTCCAAAACAAACATGTATATATAGAAGGCTGTGGCTATATGCCTCAAATCCGCCATATTCTTGGTTGCAAATGTTTATAATATTAATAATTAATAGATTCGCGAGGAATATGTTTATTCAAGGAGCATTTTTTAAAGATTTTATTTTATAATACCGGTACTTGTAGTGCAAAATCAATAACTTACGCTCAGCATCTGCAACCAATCTTAGCATCGAAATACGCGTCCGGCCAGATCAACGTTTGCTATGAAAACTTCCGGTCGCATTATAATAAAGTTCCCACCTCTGAGCTGCTTTTCATAAATATGGAACCTTCTCGCTGCTTCAGAGACCGAAAAATGCAGGTCAATTACAGCCCTAACTACACTTTCTCTCACGTTAGCATTTGTATGTGGCGATGACACAAAGCAAAATGAATTATGACAATGCGTTAAGTTGAATATCGTGTGTTGCGCTTTCCGCGTTGTTCATTTTTTCCCTCCTTGTTCATATTTTCCCTCCTGCCGCATGGCCTCATATGTTCCGAAAATGACCTGTATTTTGTGTTTTTATAGGAAACTTGTGAACTAATGCGTCAAAACTTTAATTTTAACAGCATACGAGTCCCGACGTTTTTTATTTGACCGACTGTACATAATTCTACCAAACCTAAATTATTTAGATAGCGTCCATTTTAGCCTTAATGGCCTAACCTTTCCTTTCTGCGGGTATACGGGGTGTGCAGAGAAATCATTGGTAGAAATGGCAAGTAAAACCACCTAACCTAACCAGAGGTGCTTGTGGGGTTTGTATGTATGACGGGGGATGGGCCACAGAATGACATTTCCTACGCCCCCAGTATCGAAGTAATGTTTAGGCAACAGGTGTTTCAGTAATTCAGATCACTGTTAACATTTGACTGCGCATGAAAAGCTAAACTAGAAGGGATATTTGTTGTTGGTATTCGTGCACCAAACTGATTTAGCTACAGCTATTCACAACATTCCGGAAGTTGAAGATATATTCTGTGAGACGCTTTCAAAGCAGTACTGGATGGAGCAACTGAAACTAATACAGGGTGTTAATGAATAACACCGATATATTTTACCAGTGTATAGAGGGGACATAGATAAGTAACTTTTATTAGGAGATTTTTGCTCTGTGGATTCAATTTTTCCTGTTACAGCATAAAATCCCCCAGGACATGGCCGCCACTGACTTCTAACATTAGAAAAAATGCAAAACAAAGGAACTTCGTTAACACTGTAGTCAGTGATTATGAATAAAAAAAGAATAATGCAGTGTCGGCCAGTCGTGTGATTAGTCTGTAAATTTTACAGATTATAGAAACTCTAAATTATGTAATAGCTGTGGATGAATGATTAAGGATCAGGTTTTTATGGATCATTAGGAAGGTATGAAGTCAATTTAATGAAAATTTTAACCCTATTTCACATAATTATTGACTTATGAGCACCAAATTACGAGTATAATGACTTTAATGCCCTGTACCACACACATTTTACGTCATAGAACATATATTAATATTCTCAAAGAAATATATTTTTATGTTCCACGTTATAGATCTCATAAATTGCATAATCTTTTTTTCATCCCAAAAGTAAACACTGACTCTCATAATAATTCTCCTCTTTATAATGTACTCCGACTATACAATCAGTTGCACAAAATGGACAATATAGATATTTTTAATACTAACAATAAGCGGTTTAAAAATATATGTGAAAAAAAATTGAAAATTTTAAAATAATAATTAATAAATTTTGCTCCATGTCATTTTCTTTACTTGAATCTTTCTGACATGTATATTTTCCTCCAAAACTATTATATTATTATTTGTTTTTTTCATATTATGTTCCCTTGTGTAATTGTCATATTGTTTTGTGTTTGTGTTTTTCTTTTCTGTGTGTTTTTTTTCTTATTGTTGTAGCATTAGCTTAATTATTTTGAATATCACTTGAATTTTTGAATCTGGTGTATTATGTAAGCGAGAATATTGTAATTGGGCATTAGCCTGTAATATTCTTAGTACAATAAATAAATAGAGCAAAAATCTCCTAACAAAAGTTGATTGTCTATGTTCCCTCTGTATACAGGTAAAATATTTCGGTGTTATTCATTAACACCCTATATAAATTAACATCAGTACGAGGAAGCTGTATTAGGTAATAAAAAACTTGATAAAAATATATTCAACCATATACCCTTACAAAAAGTTATATTGCTCCAGGTCGAAAACACTTAGCATTCATAAAATAAACATAACACACAAACATATTAAAACAATGGTTTCATTTATTACTTCCTCTGCCCGTACCATAGGTACTATAGGTAGTAGAGAAAGTATTGTTTTCGACCCCCAAATTCGAAGTTGAGTTTTTAACATGAATACACCTTTTGAGGTTTCCTGAATCCAAAAATACAATTTTCGGAAACATGTCTGTGTGTCTGTGTGGATGTTAGCATCAATAAATTCCAAGATATTGCCCTGGGTCTATCTCCAGCACGACTTTCTGTGGGCCTATGTCTTTGTACACAATCATGATTTTGTCTCATAGACCCTTATAAAACTAAACGCTTTAATTATAAACCTACAACTTTTCGACACATTTGTTCCACTGCTCCATTTTCAGTTCTTGGCATAATGGAACTTTACGTCCCACTCTTCTCCGCTCACCTGCTCAACACCGGTAATAATAGTTCACAATAAAAAAAGAGCCTTGTACCAAACATATTTCACAATTATAAAACAAACAAAAAACCGTATATGTAATTGAAAAGACCCTTGCACCAGTAGGAGTTGGAGTGAGAGACTCGCATGGGGCGTAAAGTTCAATTTCCCCAGTTCTTGTATGAAAATTGCTGGGACCGGAGTATGGGCTATAGTCGAGGGTTCTGGGAGTGATGGAGGGCCAAGGAAAACGTAGTAGTCTAATATGAGGTACATTTCGATTTGAGTATTTTCCGAGTATGCCAATTTATATATTTCAGTTTAACGAAACCCATGGTGATTGAATTTTTGACGTGTAAAAATTTTCTGGTGGTGGGGAGGAGTCACTTGCTAAAACCGCCATTAACGGAAGTATGTCCAGTCTGGACAAATGAACGTAGAACTACGGTCTCAGTTGGCTTATTCTATGCTTGATTTTCCTTTAATGCAATGCCTCCACTAGCCTGATAGATTTGTGGAAATCTTATTGGCCTTTGTCGAAAGTTTAGCCTCATTCAATGTCACATACTTATATTTAAATATATTTTTAAAATATTCATACAAAACAAGACCACCCGAAACGTAAAAAGAAAAAAAAAAACGAAAAGTAGTAAGAACAAAAATTGAAACCCTGAGTTATTACAAATAAGATCGTTCCTTAATTGTCTACCAAGTACAGAGTTAAGTAACTTTTGAACTATGAAATAAGATTTTTGATAAACTTATTGAATTTTTTGTTGTTCATATGTACTATTTCGGAATGTGACCTAATTATTCGCCAGTTGTGTATTTGAAATGAGTAGCTTATAACTACTAATCAGAGAATTTATGAAAACATATTTCAAATAAGTGGTTTAGCTCTTAGGATCGGTTTCGTGAAAATCGCAATAAGTAAATCTTAAAATATCCACACATATAACTGTTTGTGCCCTAAGCATAGACAATACACTTCTTCGCTGATATAGAATAAGAGGCTGTATTGCAAGGATTGCGTATTCATTTGTTCCATCCTCAGCCGATACTATTAGATTTGCAGGACCTAAAAGCTTGAGTTTTACGAACGATGGCTGACTTATGACTACCCTACATAGAAATTTTACGAAAAAAAAAAATGCTTCAAATGAAAGTTTAAACAGATAGTGTACAAATTTAAAAAAAAACCAAGAATGAAATTCCCTTCATGTAAAGTGCCATTAAAAATAAGAGAAAGTTGTCAATCTTCGTGTCACATCCCGAAAAATATCTAATCCAAATATACAAAAATTGTATACGACTTTTCGTTATCGAAATATGTTGATCCCCGATACACACACATAGGCCTTCAATCGCATTTTTTTTTTAATTAAGGGTGCCTCAAATCGAGGTTATGTTAAAAACTCAACACGGAATTATTGGATCGAACACAAGACTTCTTCGTCGACACGTAGTAACTCACCTGTAGTACATGAAAAAAAGGTAAAATTTGTTGTCCATTGTAACCATGTTCTACTGTTTAGTACATACAAAAAACAAAAGATGAAGGCATCGCATCAGAACGTAACACACTAACACAGTTTTCATTTGTTTTCTCTGCTTAATGATGTAGGGCAATAAAAATCTTTCGTTTTCAGTTCCGGGTTGTTACCATAGCAACCCTGGAGGGGTATTCCCTCCACTGTAGTTTCGATGCCGCCACGACTCGTACAGCGATGATCCTAACTTTTTCCATTTAGCAACCCCCCTCTCTCCCTCCCCCCCCCCCCCCACACTCGAACAACATCTCTATTGTGTGTCTATAATAAAATGAAACAATGACCCAGGAAAATCGATATGAGGGCCTACACGTAGCCTGTTCTGCTGATAACAATAGCTTATCAAGCTCGCACCCACTGGGTACATCAGACATCCCTGAAAAATGTATCTGTGCATACAGATGGAGCTCTCCGATGCTGGAGTGGCATTTTTTGTATAATTCGGAATGACAGTGATTTACATTTCATGTAACATGGCTTTTTTTTTTTTTTTTTACTTTTTATACCATTACCATATTCTCTGTAATTAGAGGAAATATTGCGTTCGAAACTGAAATTCGACTCTCGGTCAACAGCTGTTAGTACAGTGAGTCCCATGCAAGAGTTGGCCAGTCATGCGGGATTTTGCGTCGCGGCGGGCCCTGCTGTAACTCCCGAGCGATCGGGTGAAATATCTACGCAAATAAAGCTGCGGATGGTGTAATGGTTCAAGTTCTCACATTTACAGTTGGAATTACAATGAAAATAACCACGTACCTCATCACAACAGATGTTCTAAATGTCCTCTTCTTGAATCCACACAACACTGCCATCTTTTCAGAAAATTTTCTTTCACCCACGTAAGTACAGCTTTCGAGATTGAGTTAATTTCTCTTATGACATTGTCTTTAAGTTCTTCTAACAGTGTGTGACTATTAATTCTGGGGAAACTTGAAAAATAATGTCCATAGGTCAATTAAATTCATGATAAATGAACGTTACCTATTTTAGAACATCGTTAATACAGAGTGTCCACATTCTGGAAAGTCAGGAAAAGCCAACGAAAGTCAGGGAAATTAAAGTCGGTCAGGAATAGTCAGGGAATTTAAAAAAATCAGGATTTTTTTTTAAATTATGGAATAGTAGGCCTAAGGGAAAATCACTGGCCCCAGTGAGCGAAATGAGGGACATTTGTTTTGCTCCAATCTACTCTAGCCTTGTGTATGCTTTTTCCTTCTCAGTACCGGTACTTGAGCTAATCATTTCTCATCTTGTTATGGGGATGGAGGAGGATGGATATTTTGCTTTTCTTCTGTTCACAATGTAATGTAAAGGCTAGTTTACACGATGACACTAGGTTTCGTAACCACTTTCTTGAAAGTAATTTCATGAAACTAATTACACACATTTTCTTTTCAATGTAACCACACATTTCATGTTATTTCTGAACTTCACGTTGTTAAAATCCCATATAAATGTTTGAAACACGTATGAATACAGGCATTTCACAATTTTCTCACTTCTCCATTTCATTTGACGAAACGCGAACAAGATAAATAAGCGTAAATTATCAAAATTAGTGTTATAGTTTCCTGAAAAGTTGGAATCAGCCGAAACTGCGTAATTTCGTAACTCATTGTCGCCAGTACTTCTAGCGCTTGCGCATTCAAGCAAAAAACAGTTGCGAAACTTACTTACGAAACCTAATTTCGTCGTGTAAACTAGCCTTTAGTTTCTGTTCATGCAAAGTCAGGGAAGTTTATTTTGAAATTTCTGTGGACCCCTGTAATAATATACAGTATTATAGTGTCTTTGGTTTTATATATCTTGGTTTAAAAATGTTAAGTTACCTCTTACAAGACTAATTATGTTTCAGAGAACAGGTTGTCTACTTCAAAACTACGTACAGCAGACTTAATTGGTCTTAATTCTTATATAACGTTTAACCATAAGTCATGCAAATAGCACTAATATCTAATTTTCCGTTTCGAAGAGGTTAGAGCACCTGAATTCTAAAGTAGATTTCTTGTCATGTTTCGAATACGATACGGTTTTACAGTTTTTAGGAAGATGTATGCTGTGCGTAAAGCACGCAGCGGGCCCGGGTTCGAATCCTGGTCGGGACAAGTTACATAGGTGGGGTTTTTTCCTGGTTTTTTCCTTACCTGTGAGACAAATGGGTAACTTTAGGCCCTTGTGGTCCCCAGATATCATTTTTCATCCATCCTCGCCTTGTTTGGAGTGAGTGTGTATGTGTGTGAATGGTGTGTCTCGTCCTATGTGTTCGTGTTGTCTCGGAGGTGGCCCCGGCATTGGGCTGATCACTCATCCGGGAGGCCTTCCATGTCCTTGTCTGGTCACAAAAGTATTATATGATCCAAAGATAATCCCTCTCCCGACAGGTCGCGGCCCTGAAAGGCTTCGGTCGCTTAAATCTTAAAAGATAAAGAGAGATAAAGAAAGATGAAAGGAGTGAAGTAAATCATGAAATATACTAAGCTATGAATAGCAAGGGAAAGTTCAAAGTTTTAAAGTTTTTTTTTTCTTAAGAACTCATGTCGTAAACACGTAAAAAAGTGAGTGAAATAAAGCAGGAAATTATGTCGTTTACACGATATTGCGTGTGGAGAAATGAATTCCCAGCTAATAGCTATGCAAATGCAAGGTTTATGTGACCCCCCCACGTGTTTTGTGCGGTTCTGAATTACCGGTCACTGTACTAATGAATGGCCATGCAAATCCCCTTCCGTAACAGCACTACTTGCTTCTACTTGAGTTATTCCTGCCATATATTGCTAGAAATTACTACAAGCAGGGGAAATAAGTTAACAGCAAGTATGCTTTGAATTACTTTTTAATTTGGCCACACTTTCCAGGGAAACTTTCCCGTTAGAAGAGTATAAAATAACAACAGACTGTGCACAAGATTTTATTTAGAATCTACGTATAGTCGGCGCGGATATGTTTTAAACTGTGGGATGCGTAGATACTGTCCCCTCTAAGACTGACATTTTTATGCCCGGTTTCTATAAACTCGTGAAATACCTATGGGTGAATTATCCATGGGCAAATTAGTTCCAGAATAACCCACAAGAGCACTAATGATATAATGAGGAAGGCCTTGGAGTTGTACAGTTAATTTAATTCAGAAGGCTTTGATTCTCATTGTTTAAATTATTATTGATCCTATGGGAGGTTAAATTTTATCCAGCCATCCATGAAAGGATAAATTAACCCGACGATTTACCCTTAGAAATATATAGCCCGAGTTTGTAGGAACATTTTTTCTGTCATTTTCATATTTACTCAGAGGGCATTTATCTAGAAACTCGCCACAGGTGTATGTGATTGCTATCTTTAAATTATTTGTGTTTGTGTGGTGTTATTCTTGTGTAAATTCTGTCCATTGGATAATTTACCCATAGGTAATTCGCGAGTTTATAGAAACTGGCCATTAATGACAGAGAATCAACGTCGAACCTATACTATCATAGGAAGAGACTTGGAGTTTTGACTGTACCTTCGTTTCATAATGGTGCTCACTAAGAAAGGATTTTGCAAAATTTTTATTTTAAATGCCAAAATTTAAATGCTTTTGAGAATACTTAATCCTATTTTACACAGAATTATCAAACCCAAATCACAGTTCACATGACAACAGTGTATTGTTAGCATTGGCCTCAGGTAGGTATGGAAATAAATGAAATGGGACTTTGGCAAATTAGAGAAGCTATTGATATAATTCATTGTTGTAATTAAATATTGAAGGCGAAATGTATATTATTACATCGCAGGTTTTTGGGGATGGAAGTATGAAAGTGAAATTGAATTACTTATTAATTTCATCCCCGAAACGGTTGTATGGTAACATGAGAGTAAGAAATAAAATATTTCGCAAAGACAATACGATTTTATGTTACCGGAATTTCTGTTTCTTCTTATTTGAACCCCTACCAGGCTTGCTGTGTACTGTACAAGCGATGGGATGCAAAATTCTACATCCTCTATGAGCCATAAATAGCTAAACCAAGCGTTTTCTGCGGAAATAGTTTGAGTGTGATAAGTCGTTCTTCTTCACTTCAAATTTTCAATACGTATTTAAGAATAAGGGCCTAGAATTTGAAAATCGAAAGTCCTTCATAAGTTAATTTGTACTATTCTACACTCATTAACCGGCCTCTACTTCTAGTAGACAAGCTGTGAATAACTGTTACATTTTTACTACTTTTTCAAATGTGTATTGTATTATGTCACTGTAAAGGCATGGGTCCAGTTGGCGACCTGGTACTTAAATATATTTAACTATCACGACAAAAAAAAAAAAAAAAGATAATTTGAATTACAAAATACAAAACCCGGGCGACGCCGGGCCTTTGAAGCTAGTATTCTATAAGCCGTAAGATCACAGGATACTAGATGAATGAATGGTCCACGAATCGTTCCCAGTTCCCGACACTAGGCCTACGAGTAGCGCTCAACTCAAAACTGAAGGCGTCGTGGTAGTTGCTTAAATGAGAACACAGCGTGGAGGCTACAAAAGGTAGTTCAGTGACAGTGCTTTTATGAGATCTTATAAATTTTATCTTATTTTATTAAGGTGACGAAATGCAGTTTTTATTTTAATTATCGGAACTCCAAGCCAGCAAAAGTTGCCCTGAAGATGGTGTAAAGACACCGAAAGGCCTAGGTGGCAAATCACAAAATATATCTTAGTCCAGCAACTGGTATCATATTTATTTTATTTCATAACTCTAAAAGTTTACCGGCATTTCGTCTATTTTTTTACATTTTTGTTACGTAGTGACGACCAAATTCGGTGCACGATTTTCTTCCAGATTGCCATAAATCAGCGTTTCTTAACCTATGGTCCGCAGACATAATGAAAAATATCATAAAGCAAGTGGAAAGTAAAGAAGTAAAATTTTTCCACATATTTCGTTATAATGACCTATAATTAATACCCCAAATATTAAGAATATAGGCCTTCTTTTAAAAATGGGATGTAAAATTAGGGGTCCGTAAAATTTTTTACAAATTTTAGAGGTCCTCGGGTTCAAAAAGGTTGAGGAACGCTGGCATAAATCTTCATTGAAATAATTAAAAACTACGTATGTGTAGGAATTTTTTATTTTTTATTCTGTTTGTAGATGGTGGCCATTTTAACACATGAAAAGCAGATTTTAGATTTTTTTAAATGCGAACCAATGGTATAAACTGCTACGTACTGATTATTTAGACCTTGTAGACTATAGATAATGCCGGAATTGTCCATGCTGTGCCACCATAGCATGTAACTGTAATCTCTACACAAGGCTTATCGGATGACACTGTTGTAGGTATCGACAGCCTGTATTACCGACACCCTCCCCCGCCTCTATAATTAAATCACCTGACCTGTGCTCAGCCATGATGTGTATGGGGTCTATTATGCGAGGCATTTCTATTGTTGAAGCAAATAGCGTCTGAATAGAGTAGGTTAAATTTTAATCAATTTTAACGTGAAGTATTGAAGCGGAAATAGATTCAAGGAGAAATGTTCAATTACAAATGAATCGGCACATGCTAAAAGGGCCTCAGTCACAAAAAATGGCAAACTGAGTTATTATCGCCTCGCTCATTTCGTTGACAGTTAACATCAAAGAAGTCGCCGCCGCTTGGAGTAGTTGCCACACTGCATAGTGTCAGGAAACAGAGCGGGAAGATGTAGATGCAGCAAAACACTTACGTGGCAATGACATTGAGCAATGAGAGAATTGGCAACACGAATTCAGTCAGCGGTTTCTTTTGAGAAAACCTTTTTACAGTAACAACAAGCATTGTAATATGAGAACAAAGCGAGCCGCCCGTCAACGTTAGGAGCGAGGCGATAATAAGCATGAAAATTGCATTTTATACGCTAAAAGGTTCTCATGTAAAAATGTTAATATAGTAAAAAAGGGTAACATTGAGGTAAGTAATACCTTTCAGTAATGTTAATTAGTTTAAAAAAAAAATAGGGTAGCTTAGAAACAGTTTTTTTTTCGTTTTTCTCCAAACTGGGTTGCTTGGACTGAGGCCCTTTTAGCATGTGCCGATTGTGACAGACTCGTAACTAGGGCCCGGATTTGAAGGTTTTAACCTATTGTTCCCTAGCTTCCTAATTAGAACATTCTCGTATTTTTCCGTTTCATGTCCCTTGCTTCCGAATATATTAATCTTATAGAACCTAAAAAGGGCCAAATCGGACTGAAGGGCCTAAAAAGGGATAAGGAGGACTTTTGCTGAAAAACTAGGGGCTAAAGAGGACTTTTGCAGAAAAACACGATTTTTAAATAGATTTTCCAACTATTGCAAACATATGTGAATTTGTGCATTTTAAGAAAAGACATCATTAAAATAAATTTATACAACGCACTAAAAACATACATATGTGAATTTGTGCATTTTAAGAAAAGACATCATTAAAATAAATTTATACAACGCACTAAAAACATACATATGTGAATTTGTGCATTTTAAGAAAAGACATCATTAAAATAAATTTATACAACGCACTAAAATTAACGTTGCTTTGTCGCTTGTGTTTGTAACTTAACAATGTGCCGCTTGCCGTCGCAGGAAATGAAACGAGCCGTCTGCAATACTTTGAAATCTGTAACTAATCCAGTGTAGTTTCAACTTTAAAATAACAAGTTGCTGACCGACAGAAGAGCAGTAGGCCTATATTAAAGGAACAAATTCGTGTCACTCAAGTCTACTTATTTTTGTAGATCGGAAATGAATTGAGAGGTGTATTGAATAATTGTGTCACTCTATTTTTCCAGTGCCGATATAAGGAATAGTTATTTATTTTGTAAAAGTAATAAACTAGAATAACTGTCAAAATGATAGGCTAATGCAATTTTCGGTGTTAATATTAATGTTGTTATGCTTTATCATAGGCGTAACCAGGCCGACCATATGGGGGGGGTTATAACATCCCCCAGGGAGATGGGGTCCGGGGGTCCACCCCCGGGAAATTTTAAAAATTAAGATGCAAAATAACGATTTTTAAGTTTCCGGGGGTCCTTCCCCGGAAAATTTTAAAAATTAAGATGCAAAATAACGGTTTTTAAGCTTCCGGGGGTCATCCCCCGGAAAATTTTAAAAATTAAGATGCAAAATAACGATTTTTAAACTTCCGGGGATCCTCCCCCGGAAAATTAAGACGCCAAATAACGAGTTTTGAGCTTCCCACGCTTTATACTTGTATTAAGTAATTTATGGGCAGACTTAAAAAACTTATACAATTTTCCTTTTTTTAATCAATGGGGGGGGGGGCGGTTCAAACCCCCAAACCCCCCCCCCTCGGTACGCCTATGTGCTTTATCAAGGCTAAAAGGCCTTTCATAAAAGCCTAAAAATCCGGGGCTTACTCATAATCATGGCCCGGATTTTGATTACCTAAAATACTTAAAAACTGAGTTATAAAATTACTGAAGAATACGAAAATGCCCCAAAAAGTAACAAAAAAAGACCCAAAAATTTGCATGAAAATGCTAGTTTATTCGTCACATTTGTTGTCTATTCTACATAAATGTTGTTGGCCCAATTATAGGCTTGTAATTAGTTAATTGGTACATACGATTAAATGAAAATAGCAAACACCGTCTTTCTGTATCCAAATTGAAATTTTAACATTCTCATTTTGATGAATGTTTAAATGGCGGCGAAATATTTCGGTGTCTTCATTGACACTCTGTATATCCGTATCTATCTTGTTACAGCTTATACCGGTTTCTAACTTTCCTTCTGTATCGTTCTGTAAAGTCTTTGTCCTTTCCTTATTTTTCATATTTACATCATTTGCATTTTTTTTTCTATCTTTCTTTGTTCTTGTACTCCTGCCTCTCTTTGTCTTTATTTCCTTCTCTTCAATGAACTCGCTTAGCTTTACACTGCAGACAATGCAAGTGGAGATGTGATATGCATCTTATCTGGGAGCAGATAATTCTTGCCGGGATATTGACTTTGAAGTAATAAAATGTTATCAGAAATGGGATCCTAAAGGAAAGGGCTCTAAACACCCGCTCTATTATGCGCGTGCGGTATCAAGCATCCCTTGTGTGCCGTTACCAGGATTCTCAAGCTTCCTGGATAAGTTATAGCCTGTAAAATGCATTCAGGAGAAAATAATAAGAAAACAGAACTCTTTACCGTAACTCAAACCATTTTGTCTAACGAAATAATACATCACGCAACGAGCCTACAATGGCATTTATGAAGACTCGAGAATATCTACTCTTATACAATTCAACGGCCCTAAATAACGTGCTTGCTCGCCCGCTTCGTGAGACATCGGGTATACTCGGCGATGTTCGTCTCTCGCAGTCTAAACTTTCATGACGACTACAAAATTAGGAAGGAAACTCGTTTCTTTATTATATAAGGCCTAAGTGAAATGAACACAATGAACAAATATTCTAATTTTATTTTTACTTACAATTTTCATAGCTCTGAACCACAAACATTTTTAATAATCTACCAGTGTAAATTTCTTAAAAATCCTGGAGTCAATGAATAGTGGCGGGCGAAGCCGGGGGCAACAGCTGTAAAATATTGATGGTTTTATCTCTTGAAATATCGCTGATAATAATAATCCAAACAAACCATTCCTTCCCTTGAAACATTATATAATTTCTGAAAATTACACTGAATTGATAAAATAAAATTCACATCATATTCATGTCAATAAACAGCTGAGAAACAATACGTATTATGTGTTCACAGGTTCTTTGGAACTGCATATTCGATTCTGATATAGTTTTCCCAGGGGGCGCTTTCTAATCGTGGAATGTGCTCTGTTAGCTGTTTCATTAATTATTAATGGTTTAGTTTATGAATGATTCGCGTGCAAGTGTTAATAAATATAATGGTTTAATAATAATTATACTCTTAATTTTTTATTTTTAAAAGAATTATCGTGGCGAAGCCACGGGCACCTCCTAGTTTTTAACAAATGAGCAAAAACTAGTTTCCATTTACGAGCATCTTAATTAAGATGGGGATACGCCCCAACAGTTTGGGACCCAAGGACAGTCAAAAGGAGCAGAGAAAGACCGACACTAAGATGGGCACAACAATTTTTGGAATCTACGGGGACACCATGGATAAGGATAGCCAAGGACTGGAAAAAAAAATGGAAAGAACTAATGTCAAATTTAGAAAATGGGTAGAAAAATTTAAAGTGAAATGAAGTGAGGTGTGACACAAAGAGTGGAAGTGATACAGTGGATGTGTATATAAATAGATACAGAACAATTTAGGTAAAGAGTTACCGGTACATCAAAGCTCACAGCGACTAACTCTCCCTATGAGTATGACTGAGCTAGTCCTACCGAAAGATAGGAGGCCTTTGGCCACAAGGGATTTTACGAACTTATTTATTTATCTTAATGATTATTTATCTTAATTATTAAGTGCCAGTATGGTACTTTATGAGATTGTGTGGTGGACGAAAAAATGTCTGTCCGTCTATCCGTGTGTCTGTACGCACCATAACTCAAGTACGCTTTTTCGGATTTTCATGAAACTTGGAAAACACATTTATAATGTCCATGGGAAGAACCCTATTGATATTGAATCAAATCGGTTCACCGGTACCGGAGTAATGCCCAATTTAGTGCCTATTTTAATCACTCAAATACGCTGTATCGGATTTCCATGAAACTTGGTAAACCCATTTATGACGTTCATGAGAAGTGTCCTATTGAATTTGAACCTAATCTGTTGATCGGTACCGGAGTAAAACCCAATTTAGTGTCTACTTTAAAGGCGCAATAACTCATATACGCTTTATCGGATATTTATGAAACTTCGTATATGTATTTATAATGTCCATGGGAAGACGTTTATTGATATTGGACCAAATCGGTTGGCCAGTACCGGTATAATGCCCAATTTAGTGTTTTTATGTTAATATATATTAGAAGTCGCGATAACTCAAATACGCTTTATGGGATTTTCCTGAAATTTTGTATACCCATTTATAATGTACGTGGAAAGACGTCTAATGATATTGGACCAAATCGGTAGACCGGTACCGGAGTAAAACCCAATTTAGTGTATATTTTAAAGACGCGGTAACTCAAATACGCTTTGCCGGATTTTTATGAAACTTGGTATACACATTTATAATGTCCATGGGAAGACGTCTATTCATAATGGATAAAATCGGTTGACCTATTTCGGAGTAATGCTCAATTTAGTGCCTATTTTATAGTAATATACGTATTCGAAAGAATTTATATAAAAAAATGAAAATCAGTTATCTTGACAACATAGCCTATTGTTTTACTGTGATCTTATAAGGCCTTGGAAATTAAAATACAGGTAGCTACGACAAAAAACATATCGATTTACATGCCCTTATCCAACTAGACCGTTAAAATGACCGCGGTGGCCGAGATGGTAGACCTTCCTTCTTCCGTAAGCCCTGCTTAATGAATAAATCTGGAGCTTAACTTGGAAATCAATTAAAAAAAACATATTCTGCGTACCATAATTGCAGTCATAACTGATTAAACAAAAACATACTGGCACTTTGTTACTTCAGTTTACCTGATTTTATTAATTTTAGAATACCTCGTAATTGATGAAGCAAACAACTTTCGAACAACAGCTTTTAGTAGTTCTCGACTTTTCCGATAGATGGCAACTTAAAAGGCATGCAGGCCGCAGAGCTTCTCTTGAACTTTAACGTAAAACAACGCACATTAAAAAAAACACGAAATTAACTCAATTTTGTATAGGCCTAATGTTAAAATTAACACGAACAGAATTCGTTTTTTTAAATACAGGCTGTTTATTGTGCCGTTTCATTTGCTGCTATAAAGGTTTCATGTTCGATATTAATCTTATAGCATTTGAACCACATCTTTCTTACTTACCGTAACAGCCATGAATAAGATAGATTTTCTACGAAATTAATAATTTCTTTGATTTTTGTGTAATTTGGTTTTGCTTATTTTGGTGCTTATTTTTTACATTTTCGTGCTTATCTCTATATATATAAAAGGCTTTGTCCTGACTGACTGAATGAATGACTGACTGACTGATTGACTGAATGACAGGAATCAACGTACAGCCTAAACTATAACAGGTAGAGACTTGGAATTTTGACAGTACCTTCGTTTCATAAGAAAGGATTTTGAAAAATTCTGATTCTAAATGCCAAAAATTAAATGTTTTTGAAAATACTTAATCCCTTTTTACATAGAATTATCCATTCCAAATCACAGAATATATTGTTGCCAAATGGTATCAGGTGGGCTTGGAAAAAACAATTGAAATGCACTTTTGACAAATAAGAGAAGTTATCAAAATAATTCATGTTATAAATAAATAGTACAGAATGAAATCCACTAAAATAATGGAATCACATAACTTTCTCTGCCCTGGACATAGAGAAAACAAATCGAGGTATGGTAATGTGTATATTATTATATTTTATCGCAGGTTTTTGGAGAGAAAAGTATGAAAGTGATAATGCTTTCTGTTTAATTTCATCTCCAAAACGGCTTTATGGTAACATAAGAGTGGGAAATTTCCCGCCTCGATATTACAATTTTATGTTACAGGAATTTCTGTTTCTTCTTATTTAAACCTCTACCAGGCTTGCTGTGCACTGTACAAGCGATGGGATGCAAAATTCTAGATCCTCTATGAGCCATAAAAAATTATATCAAGCGTTTTCTGAGGGAATAGTTTGAGTGTAATAAGTCGTTCTTCCTATTTCAAATTATAAATGCCTATATAAGGACCTAGAATTTAAAATTGAAAATCCTTCATAAGCTAATTTCCAATTACAAAATACAAAACCCGGGCGACGCCGGGTCTTTTAAGCTAGTAACATATATAAAAAGCTTTGTCCTGACCGATTGACTGACTGACAGAGAAAGAATGTAGAGCCTAAACAAAAATAGGTAGAGACTTGGAATTTTGACAGTATCTTCGTTTCATAATGTAAGTGCTCTCTAAGAAATGATTTTCCAAAATTTTTATTTTAAATGCCAAAAATAAAATGTTTTTGAGAATACTTAATCCCTTTTTACACAGAATCATCAAATCCAAATCACAGTACACATGACAACAGTGTATTGTTGCCTGTGGTCTCAGGTGGGTTTGGGAAATAAATGAAACGAGACTGACAAATTAGAGAACTATCAATATATTCCATGTTATAAATAAATATTAAAGAATGAAATCCACGAAAATAATGCAGTCCCATAACTTTCTCTACCCTGGACATAGAGAAAACAATACGAGGTACGGTAATGTGTATATTATTATATCGTAGGTTTCTGTAGAGAGAAGTATGAAAGTGATATTTAATATCTTTTTAATTTCATCCCGAAACGGTTGTTGGTAGCATGGGAATGAGACAGAAAATATTCCGCAAAGACAATACAATTTTATGTTTCTTCTTATTTGAACCCCTACCAGGCTTGCTGTGTACAAGCGATGGGATGCAAAATTCTGCATCCTCTATGAGCCATAAAAAGCTATACCAAGCGTTTTCTGAGGGAATAGTTTGAGTGTGATAAGTCGTTCATCTTCGTTTCAAATTTGTAATACCTATATAAGGACCTAGAGTTTGAAAATCGAAAGTCCTTCATAAGTTAATTTCGAATTACAAAATACAAAACTCGGGCGACCGCGGGCATTTTAAGCTAGTATTCCTTATAAATGTGTGCTCTGTAAATAATACTAATAATAGTCTAGTATCCATGGAGACTGGTGGGGAATTCTGTACTTGCTAGACAATCACATACATGTGTACTGTCTACTGGGGAGGTGACGGGCAGACGCCACAAATTGGAGACAACTCGAGTCTGTCAGGATGATGGATCGGTCCACACAAACATACCGACCTCATTGCCACAATCGAATCAAAGAGGTGACACATTTTAAACTGATGCTCCACTGTTAAATTGAAACGAAAGAATTCTTTCCTGATAAGTCAAACGGAGTACAAATATTTCTCACTGTCTAACATAAGGCCCGGAAGTTAATGGACTATCAGAAGACGGAATATTCATACAAATATGCTCGTATTATTTAAAAACATATTTGATCTTCTTTCCGATTAAGTTATTTACGGCTGGCGCCGCTTCTCCGCCCCCTGTCTCCATGGAGACCGGGTTCCGTTTACCTAAGTGAATTTTTGTTACGCTTATTTTCCTAGAGAGGGCAGAGGGACAGGTGGTAAGCCCATCGCCTCTAAACTAAGGTATTACTTGGACGTGAAATGGCCGAGAAATTTTGTCCAGAGGCTCTAATTTAGGCTAATTTTAAGTGCCATTAATCTACGACACGGGCCCCTCAGCTTAAAGTCCCTCCCGGAGGAATCCGTTCCCAGGATCTTTACGTCCTGAAAAAAACCCATTGACTGCGGGTTTGATCCCGCGACCTTGGGATCTAGAGGCGGGCACGCTACCGCTAAAACACCGCAGCCGACTAAAAAATATTTACAAAATATTTATAAAAACTTAGAATTTACTGAATGTGACCTATTAACACTACCTAGCACTTCGTTTTATCCTGATTTTATCATACACTGAAAAGCATACAAGCTACTATCATTTGAACAGATTAAAAGAGAAGATATTTTTGACAATTTTCTAGTGAAACTGTTGGCAGTACTTTCGAACGAACTTCAGAGAAAAGAAAAATAAACACATAGACTTAGGCTACCTCACAATCCTACTGATTTTCGGTAGTCCTAAAACACATGAGTATTAGAAAATATAGGTCATATAGATAACCAAAGGTCCTGGGTTCAAATCCCAGTGTTAGAGGAATTTTTCTCCTATAATATTATAATTATTTTTTAAGAAAAGTCTTTGAAGTACGGTACAGTAAATACCTATCACAAAATCGTGATAATACGACGATAAACAACTTGTGGCTTGAATAAGCTCGGTGAATAGCCAAGTACACATGTTTGTACAATAATTAATTACTATCAGTCGTAACAGTTTGAATGGCTTCCATTGAGAGCGATAACAAAAGCGTATCGACCTGTGGTGGACAAAAGAGACGCGATTGTCAAGATAACAGACAAGTGACTGCTTCTTAGAGCTATTATCCAGTCAGTCGTAATGTGTTAGTATTGAATTGGACTCTCACTTCTTCCTGCATTTTCTAGTTTTATTTTTCTTCTCTTCTTCTAATATTCACATCTTCCTCTTTCTCCGATTTCATCCTGTTTTCTTTCTTTGTCTGTATTTCTTTTCTTCCATTCCTTACTAAGGTATTTATTTCTGTAAATGATTATTAATGTACCTTAAAACATCCTGTCGGTTGTATTATATGGATGTGAGACATGGCCGCTTACTCGGAAAGAACATAATCTGAGTGTGTTCGAAAACAGAAGGCTTAGGAAAATATTTGGCCCTAAAGGAGATGAAAATGGGGACCGGAGAAAAGTGCATAACGACGAACTTCATAACCTGTACTCATCACCGGATATAGTGAGGTAATTGAATGCCAGAGGATGAAATGGGCTGGACATGTTGCGCGTATGGGGGAGGAAAGACATATTTTGTTTGTAACTCTGTTATGTTACTGTAATTTATTTTTTCGTATCTTTGTTCATGCATTTATTTCATATAAGCAATCTTATTTATTTTTATTCTTATTTTTTACCTAAAACTATAATATGTATGTTTTTTGTTATTTTTATATAATTTTCAAAATATAATTTTAGTATGACTGAACTGACCCCGAACACGAGCTATGCTCATGCGGGGCAAATAATACTCTTTTCAAATTGTACAAATTGTGTGTATATTATTTGTATTTGTAATAATTTTGTATCAATTTGTATTTTTTAATTTGTAATAAAATTAAAAAAAAAAAAACTAAAAAAGATATTGACTGTGAGACGCGAAGGGCAAAGATCACTTGGAAGACCTAGACGTAGGTGGGAGCACAATATTAGGATAGATTTAAGGGAAGTAGGATTTGCGAGGGATGATTGGAGTTAGCACAGAATAGGGTTGAATGGCGGGCTCTTGTAAGCGCGGCAATGAACCTTCGGGTTCCATAAAATATATCATTTTCCTTTACCTTGCTCTAATGCTATTGATTAAGTAAGAGTAAGTATCTTAAGACTTCTTTTATTTCTTTTGTGTAATATTACTTATGAGATCACCTATTGTATAATCAATTATTTTGTAAGTTGTTTGTTTTTTCTCCTGGTTGAGTGGAAGATAAGGCCTTACGGCTTTAACTCGTCAGAAAAAACATAATAATAATAATAATAATATTAATTATTATTATTATTATTATTATTATTATTATTATTATTATTACTATTATTATCATCATTCCTTCGTCCCTTTTTCTCTTTCTCCCTATTCTTTCCTCATTTTCCTCTTTATTTTCTTCTAATTCTCTTCCTCTTTTTCCTTCCCCTTTTCTTTCTTTAATCTCCTCTCTTCCTCCTTCTATTCCTCCTTCTATTCCTCCTTCTACTCAATAGGTTTTTATTTTCCTTTCTTTATTTTTGTTCTCAAAATATTGGTAACATTAAAAATCCATCAATCTAAACATAGTGAATGATTCTTAGATTTAACCAAGTTTATTGAAAACACATCCAACAGAAATATCCGATTGGTGAACATCGGTTTAACAACATGATGTGCTTTTGTTTTTTTGTTACTCCTATGCGTTTTTGTTTTGTTTCGGAAGCTTTCGCTTTCATACATGCATGTTTTCTTTTTTTCCTAAGCCATCTGTATTATACATAACTATCACTGAACAATGCAGGAATTCTGCGGTTGCTATGCAAAACTACAGTTGTTTAATTTTTACGCCAAGCACTTACGTTTCAGTTTGTTGTAAAAATGGACGTTTAAAGGCAAATGAGATAAAAACATAGGTATTATCATGTAATGTGCTTCAATAAAAAGCAGAATGCAAAAAGAACATTTAAAACCGCTGATAAGGCAGAAAACGGGCCGCATGATTTGTAAAGGTAAGCTAGAATGCAGATGAGGAAAGAGATTTTAATCTGTGCTTGGAAGTTTTCCAACGCCGCGGACAGATTGCATCAGTTTGCAGATGACCCACGTCAATACCACGATATACAGGGTGTTTTAAGGCAAAAAAAAAAACTAACATCTCTTATGATGAAATCACTACGCAAGAATTAGCAACTAATATCCCGATATTTCTTATGATTTTTGCTTAGTTTTTTCGAAGTCAGTAGCCTAATTTGCGCCTATAAAAATCGTCTTAGCATATTTTTTGCCTAGGGAATTAGGCTATTACGAACATTTGTGTCTATGTTGGATACGGGGGAAATGTAGGCAACGAACGGGCTGATCAATTACCTAGATCAGCACCTTCTTCCGGTCTCCATTATCATATCTTACATTTAAAAATCCTTATAAGCAGGCCTACAGGCTGAGGTAGATTTCGAAGTGCTTTTTTGTTTAATTTATTGTCGCTGCGCAGCACTCGTCTTCTTTAGTCTTTGCATGACAAACTCGCAATAATAATTGCAACAAAGAGGAAAGAGCACTTTTTCAAATATACAAATCTCGCTTTATATGAGAGCTATCGAGAAACTGGTTATTAATTTGTAGCGTACCCATCGAGAGCTTTTCGATGATACTCCGCAAGACGTGGTTTCAAAAATTTCTAATTTCCATTCCCCCATCCCTCCACCCCCGCTCGTATCCCCAAAACCCCCGAATCGTTGGTGTCACTGTGAACTCCATAGGGAGTTTTTTTCAAACAAAGTTTCCCTCTATACTCCATAGGGACCGAGATATAAATTTTTCAAAATTTCAAACCCCTCCCCCGACCTCCCCTTTGGGACAATTTTGCTCATGAACGAACTTGTCCGAATTATTGGGCCTAGAAATAACATAATAAAATTTAGTTTAAATATCTTCAAAATATCTTCAATAGGCTATAGACTATATATATATATATATTTTTTTTTTGAACGGGCGGTGGTTTTGAACTTAGGGAGGCGTGAGACTTAAAGATATGAAATAATTTTTCTATAGTCATGACATGGTATCGATTGCAATAAGTAGATTGTTCTTCGAAAACTACCTAAAAAATGTAAAATGTTGAACTAAATCTGCAATTATTATTGGATTGACCTTTGGATAAGGAGTACAAATGGTGCTATGACTAAAGAACTCTTCTTCCCTACAGTACACTTTCGGTCAAATGTTAAAATTTCTATTCCAAATTTCACTTTTACACAATTTACGACATTGGTTATTGTTGTAAGTGTCAAGAATCAATACTAATTGTAAATTGTTTTGTTTGTCTGTATTCGAATGGATAAGACTCCAGCTTATTTCATTTTTTTCCAATTGTCCATTGATAATAAGTCCATATAAAAAAAATTCCAATAACCACACACATTCATAATCAATTTAATTTTAACTACAGTATGTAAATTTACTATATATATTGCTATGTTAGCTAAATATGCGTTTTGTAGTTTTTTTTTTTTTAAAGATTCGGAGATTTAATAAATAGGCCTAATCATTGTGTTAAGTGTTTTCTTTGCAGTCCGGCAAGGGTTTGTAAATTGTGGGAGAAATATCGTGCAGAAACTTCCTTATTTAGGTTACATCGTGAAGGCCTTACCGCGAGCGATTGGCGAGAAGCTATAAAAATGACAGCACTGTAGACCAGTGATTTGCAAAGTAAGGACATAATTTATTAAGGTTCTTATTCCCCAAAGCTTTCACCAGATCCCTATGGCAGTCTCTGGTATTTTCATTCTATACAAAAAAAACTGCATGATTTCCTGCTTCCAACTATTGCATTACATTAGAGTGGCGCGATGCCGTCGTGTATGCTTTTTTTAAGGGTTTCTGGTCCCTTCTCTATCCCACATTATTTAAAATTTTATTTATTTAATAATAATAATAATGAACATTATAGGTAGAAAACCCAATTACAATATCCATGACAAAAATACAATTGATATACCGGTATACACAATAATAAAAACAAATTATTGAATACAGCAATTTAATACAAAGAAAAATAATTTTCTACCCACTTCTGAGTTCCAGCAGTTGCCAGGTTTCTTCTCTAATCACAGTGCATAATGCCTTTGTGGTAATCTGGTGTCCACCGCTGTGGTGTGACGTAGGGGATTTTTTCTGGGGTTTTTCCTCACCTGTTAGACATGTCGGATAACTTTAGGCCCTTGTGGTCCACAGATATCATCTGGCCGTCATTATCATCTTCATCCCATCCTCGCCGTGTTTGGGGTGAGTGTATGTGTGTGTGTGAATGGTGTGTGTCGTTCTATGTCTTCGTGTTGTCTCGGAGGTGGCCCCGGCATTGGGCTGATCACTCATCCATGGAGGCCTTCCATGTCCTTTTCTGGTCAAAAAAGTATGTACGTGATCCAAAGATAATCTTTCTCCCGACAGGTCGCGGCCCTGTGAGCCTTGGGTCGCTTAGATCCTAAATGGGAGAGCCAAAACTAAGATAAAGAAAGAAGAAAGGTAATCTGGTATCCATAAGCTGTATCATACATACATTCCATACCCTGCCCTTACATTTGTATATTTCAAAGTTTCAAAACGGTGCCACATTTTCAAAAAACAAGAAAGTTTCCATGACTTAATTATGCCTCAATCGTAGTATTTACAAATTGATCAATCACCCTTCTGTTATTAAACAATTCTGGGTTCGTTTCCCGGCTAATTACAGTTTTTGAAGTGAAACTTCTTTAGCCGCGGTAGGAGTAAATCGAGAGCTAACCCAAATTTGCATTACGGACAAAATCGTCACGAAATTGTTACGCTCAAAATCGTCACGAAATTAGTGGGGCTGTGACGGAACGTACTGTTCAGAAAACAATCAACTCAATTATTAGGCTTATCTAAAATTTAAAACAAATCCAAAATACCAAAATTTAAAAAATCTGAAAATCCAGAGTTAAAAAATCAAAAACTAAAAAATAATAAATAATAAAAATTACGGGAGCGCGCGGGGGAAAGGTATCAGGCAATTGAGTGGGGGGGCTATTACTGCTTCGAGCTAGTGGCGTGGTGAGCCCTTCACCATTATAAAAAATCCAAAATTAAAAAAAACAAAAAAATTCAAAAATCCTAAATTTAAAAATAAATGCAAAATTCCAAAATGAAAAAAATCGAATATTGAAAATTTAAAAATGCATAATTAAAAGATCCAAAAATCCAAAAGTAAAAAGGTCCAAAAACCCAATATTAAAAATTCCAACAATCCAGAATTGAAAAAATCCAATAATCCAAAATTGGAAAAATCCAAAAGTGAAAAAATCCAAAACTTAAAACAAGTTTTACTTCTGTCGCGTGGCGTTCCACGCACACTTTTTTTTCTTATTAATTTATCTTACGTACCTGCCAAACTGGAATATTTATGAAAAGGTTGATATGACTTTAATCAGATGTGATGAGATTTTTCAAGAGTATCTGTGCAGGTAATATGACGTCGCAGTTTAAGCACGTAACTGGTTGAGAACAAAGCGGTCTAGATAAGATGCCAGTAGCGATACCGCGAGTAAAGATGCAGACCCAGCAATACACGGCTCTCGACATGTCACGTGCTTTATAGATTTTGCAATCCTCTGTAACTGCTGGACCACATCCTCTTCTTCCTCAGAACATCTTTCATCTGGCAAGAGTACTTACCTTGCAGTATCCGAGAGATGTGCAGAATTCCCTTTCAACTCGTGGTTCTTCCAAGTACTTTTTCCATGGAATTAGGCCTGAATGTTGTATTTAAATATTTCACATCAAATGCAATTCAGTTCTCATGACAACAATATTGTTTGCAGTGTTCACATAGGATTCGGGCAGTTGCATTTTACTGGGCTTGAGAAATAATTATAATGAGAGAGGCTATCGATAGGCCTATAATACATTTTTGTAAGTCAATAATGGAGAGAATAAATATCGGGTGTGATGCATCATATTTCTTTGCCCTGGGCATGGAGAAACTGGTGTGTACAGTCGGTGAAATAAAAAACGTCGGGACTCGTATGCAGTTAAAATTAAAGTTTTAACGCATTAGTTCACAAGTTTCCTATAAAAAACATAAAATACAGGTCATTTTCGGAACATATGAGGCCATGCGGCAGGAGGGAAAAAATGAACAACGAGGGAAAAAATGAACAACGAGGGAAAAAATGAACAACGCGGAAAACTCAACACACGATATTCAACTTAATGTATTGTCATAATTCATTTTGCTTTGTGTCATCACGCCACATACAAATGCTAAAGTGAGAGAAAGTGTAGTTAGGGCTGAAATTGACCTGCATTTTTCGGCCTCTGAAGCAGCGAGAAGGTTCCATATTTATGAAAGAGCAGCTCAGTGGTGGGAACTTTACTATAATGCGACCGGAAGTTTTCATAGGAAGCGTGGATCTGCGGAAGGCCGCGTATTTCGATGCTAGATTGGTTGCAGAAGTTGAGCGTAAGTAATTGATTTTGCACTAGAAGTACCGGTATTATAAAATAAAATTTTTAATAAAAAATGCTCCTTGAATAAACATATTCCTCGCGAATCTATTAATTATTAATATTATAAAAATTTGCAACCAAGAATATGGCGGATTTGAGGCATATACATGTTTGTTTTGGAACAAAACTGACTAAATAATCAAGAAAATACATGGATAGACAAGAGGCGTGTGTGAACCTAACCTTAAGTCTTCCTGTACATGCGAATATGCTCGTTCGCATAGGCGTACCGAGGGGGGGGGTTTTGGGGGTTTGAACCCCCTTCATTGATTCAAAAAAGGAAAATTGTATAATTTTTTTAAGTCTGCCCATAAATTACTTAATGCAAGTATAAAGCGTGGGAAGCTTAAAACTCGTTATTTTGCGTCTTCATTTTTAAAATTTTCCGGGGGAACCCCGGAAGCGAAAAACTCGTTATTTTGCATCTAGATTTTTTAAATTTTCCGGGGGAGGACCCCCGGACCCCCCTCTCCCGGATGTTATAACCCCCCCCCCATATGGTCGGCCTGGTTACGCCTATGCTCGTTCGTGATACTTAACCGAATACCGCCCGACGTTTTTTATTTGACCGACTGTACCTTTCATAAATGTACAACCTCGCTCTGAAAGACTGAAAGATTTCACAACAATAACTTAATTATAGTATTCTTGCGTATTTTAATTAATGTAGCCTATGTGGACATTCAGAATTTGTCATTCTTATTTAGTTTTTATTTTGATACCTATTATGTTTATAAAGATATGATTATGACAAAAAATAAATGTTCATTTAAATTTGCCCTACAATTTTTCGTGTATCATCTACTTTAATGGAGGTAGTCTATAAAAATAAAAAATTAAATTATAAAAATGGGTAAAGTATCCGTTAAGTAATTTTTAGAGGAAAATGAATTTAGCCATTCTATCAGTCATAGACAGTGGTTTCGTAATTTAGAATTTTATTCCAATCGGTAGAGGCATTTTTTAAACAAAAAATTCGAAAAAAAATTTACGTGAAAAGTCCCCTTAATATTTCATTTATAGGTAAAGTGATCCCTATACAGGCCATGGAGACCCAGAGGGTTCCAGGAGGTTGAGGCTCCCAGATTTTGGACATTCGGCACGTGAAGGTGGTAAGGTTGTCAGCCTTACGCACCGGCCGCCTTTACCCCAGGATTGCTCCTGGTACTCATTTCTGTTAGAGGCTGAGTCGACCCCAGGGCCATAGTGCCACCAGAAGGATTAGGCCAATTGAATAACTCCAACGACCTCATCGGGAATCGAACCCGCGACCTTCCGGTTTGTAGCGCAGCGCCTCAACCACTACGCTACGGCGTACCCCCAATATTTCATTTATAGTAACCAAAATTTCCGGTTGGTTATAATTCCAAAAAAAGGCATTAATTAAAAGAATTGAAGTAAATGGAACGAACATCATTGGTATCTTGATTTCGATTTTTTTGTCATTATGACAATATCTTGTGTAGGCCTATACTGCGTATGTGTGAAAAAGTAAAATTGCTCCAAATGACTCGTACGATAAAATATCTTACTGATACATTTCCTGCTGATGGTTGGGTTTAGAACTTTATTATTGCCTTGAAATATAAGCATCGGAAAGACAGTTATTTATGTTTTAGGAATATTTAGCATTATAATATTGGCATGAGGAAGCGCTTCGCAACTGTCATCACTGTTTCCTGTCGACTTCCTGATGAGAGAAGGCCGTGCTAATAAACTCGGAGCTCTGTCATAAATTTTTACGATAAAAGGAATATAAATTGGTGATATAAGAGACAAATAGCAGAGCAGTGTCACAAAACGTTGTTGCCACATTACATTTTAGGGTTATGGTGCCAATGAAAACGCCCGGATTCTAAATATTTGAAGACGCTTTCAAGTCATGAACTTGATTCCGTCGTTTTAAACACTGATCTGCATTGTGAAACTACTTTTGGCATTAGTATAAAGAAACAATAAGAATTATACGGCAGCAAAGAGGATTAAATACGTAAAATGTGTTGTATGTTTTATCTTGGGCAAAGCTATGTCTGTGACATTAACCCTTAACCATGCACGAGAGGTCTATATGACCGCAATAAAAACGTAAACAGTTGCTGCTGTTTGGACTTCGCCTTCATAGGATATTTTTTTGTTTTTATGATATAAAGTCCACCTATGCTCAGTATGTAAGAAACTTTAGACACCTAACCACTGCCTTCTAAACTGTATTAATCGTGTATACACTGCCTGTCCTATACGGCTAATTTTGCGTACTCGGCGACATTACAGATGGCAGCACCTTTCACACCCAGACTGCTTCTTGTTTTTTGCTACGACATTGTTGATTATGTAGTGCTGTCACCGCCGTCTCATAATCACTGCCTTCTAAACTGTATTACTCCTCGAGACGGCGGTGCTCATAATATAGTCTATCAATGCGTCTAATTAATTTACATTTATTTTAATTATTGCTCCAAAATTCCATTTCAAGGTAAGTGTCATATACTGGAATAATATTACGTTCTAAACAAATAACACAAGTATCTGCGTCTGTTTAATGCTTATTTTGATGAGTGATTGCTGCAATCTGGGTGTGAACTGTGTCGCCTCTACTGGATAAATTAGGCAATTTAACAATACTCTGAACTCCATGTTAAAATAAAGCATAGGACAGGCAGTGTAATTCTCGAGACGGCCGTGCACCTAACCTATTTTAAAAGCTTAACTTATCCTACGACAGTTTACCTCGTAGGCCTATATAAGCAGCATAAGCTACTAGTCTAGAAATATATAAAAGAAAACTTGTGTATGTATGAAAATATTCATAACCATAATAAGAATTCTATTTTGCACGACGTAACTAATTAGTGGTACTTACGAATGTTGTTGCCGTGGATCGTAACTTGCACGCAATCTGGTTGCTATAAAAACAAAAGAAATCTCCGTGCGGTAAAAATTACAAAAAGCACAAGTGCCGTAAGTAAAACCATCATAATGCAAGCCTTTATGGAAGACCGGAACGAAGGCCCCCCAGTTTGTGGCGACTTTAACAGGACAAATATTCGGTCCCCATAATAACCAACACATGCGAATTATTTTCTGAAATAAACATCTATCTTCAATAATGTATATACATAATATTTTCAGCTAATATATCAATTAATATAATTAAATTGATATAAATAATCATCGTGCAAAAAATAGCATGCAATACTCGTGCCGTAAGCGCATAACGGATCTCGGAAATTGAAAAAACTCGGCGCAAGTGCCTCGTTGAACTAGTATAGCAATAAGTTATACTATAACACAGTTCAAAATATGTTTAAAAGTCCATAAAAATGCAAGTCTTTTAACAAAAAGCAGATTTCTTCTTCTTACCACGCGTTTCGACGTTAATTCGTCATTTTCAGGTAGCATGTATATTATATTTGTGTAGACAGCAGGGCCGTCGCGTGGTTTGTTGGCGCCCGGGGCAAGATTTCGTCAGGCGCCCTCCCCAAACTCAATCCCACGTGCACCCACCCGACATTCCAACTATCTGTAGGGATTCAAACACAAACACACACCGAGCGACGTGACGCGACACTATCAAATAGGCCTACATTTAAACATTTGGGATTAAACACGCGACGCGGCTTGGGGCGACGTGGACTGGACAAGTTCCAAGCCGCATCGCGTCCAGTCGCTCGTTAGCTAAGTTGCGCGTCGGGTTGCGTCGCTATCTGTGTTTTTGTGCCCAAAAGAGACACCTAATCGGATCACCGAACAAAAACATCAGAAATAAAATTATTTAATTTTTTAAAAATAAGATTGTATTGAAAATCAAATTAATACAAGTTTAGTAATGTTAGAAAATCTTAACAATCATAAAAAATGCTATAGACGTTATTAATGGACTACAAATTAATAGTGTGGGAAACCTCGATACATACATTGAATAGAAAATAGAAAAGGGAACCGCGTTTATCAAATTAAGATAAGGTACTAAACATTAAATGGCATTCGCCTGGTTTTTGCACGAGCAAATGTCGTTAGAATTTCCTTCAAGTCTATTTTTTGTGCTTCATCGTTTTCAATGGACAAGATGGCCAGAGAATTCAGTCTCTCCTGTGACGTAGTTGATCGTAAATATGTCTTTATAAGGAAATATTTATTTTGGGATAACTTAGCAAATATAGGCCTAAAGTTATTAGTGCCAAATATTTATTTGTTCAATAAAAACATACAACGTAATATTCAAAATTCAGTTATACCTAACATTAAAAAATATGTTATGTACATCCTACTTATTTTTCAAATTTTGTTGTTTTATTTTTGCCGTTGCCACGGCGCCCCCCTGGTCGCGGCGCCCGGGGCGATCGCCCCGCTCGCCCCGCCCACGCGACGGCCCTGGTAGACAGAATAGCTGTAAGCTACATGTTTCTCCTTCTGTTGTTGGATGTGTCATAGGATATGGTTATTTACACTACCTTCACTTCTGAAGACATTTTATCACCACATATGTATCACTTACCCATCAATGTTTGTGTGACCGTGCTGGAAATTGTTTGTGGCGGTCTAGGAGACCTCACGTTCATTACTACAAACTGTTAGGCCGAGAGTTTTAAGACCATGGGATGACAGTTAAGATAAATTATTTCGGTGAAATTTTGCATTGAATGTTTCGAGAGAATGACTGTAGACCTATGTCTCATTTCTAAGGGGAAAATGTTGTAAGTTAAGCAAGCTACTGCACTTACGAGGTAGTCAAATGAAAACCACAATTAAGTTTTTTCCCACTATTTTACTGCAGGAAGAATGTTTGCTTGTACATTATTTTTTCTACATAGTCCCCTCCCAGTTCAATGCACTTATGCCATCAGATAGGAAATGCTTCAATACCGCATGAGAAAAATTATTCTCGTTGATACTGAAGGCACTCATGCACCGCCGATTGGATGCCTTCATCAGACTTGAATTTCTGCCCTCCAAGGAGCTCCTTTAATGGACCAAAGATGTGGAAGTCTGATGGTGCCAAACCTGGCAAATATGGCAGATGTGGGAGGCACTTGAAGCACATGTCGTCGATGGTTTTCATTGTTGCACGAGCAGCATGAGGACGGGCGTTATCATGTTAAAGCAAAACACCTACTCTCAACAACCCCTTTCGCTTTGTCACCATCAGATTTCCACATCTTTAGTCCGTTAGGGCAGAAGTTCAAATCTGTTGAAGACGTCCAATCGATGGTGCAGGAGTGGCTGCAGTGTCAACCAGAATAATTGTTTCTCTTGCGGTATCGAAGCACTTCCTATCACATGGCATAAGTGCATTGAACTGGGAGGGGACTATGTAGAAAATAATGCACAAGGAAACATTCTTCCTGCAGAAAAATAGAGGAAAAAAATTAATTGTGCTTTTCATTTGAGTCTTCCTCGTTGTTTTATCCTTTATGCGATGTTCTTTTAAACAATCCAGTTTAGAGTCAGTTATATCTGTCTGATATTCTCGGCGAAGTGTAGAAACGTCTGATGTTGTGGTATTGACAATAATATTATGTTCTGTGGAGCTTATGAGTTGGTTTTGTGACGAGCAGAGTTAATTTCCCTGAGAGATCCCAGGGTTTATGTGATAAACTGAGACAGGATGACCCAGATCCTACTTGTCCTGCAGTAATGAACAACGGAAGTGACATCGTTGCCTCCGGAAGCAGCAGAGGTGAGAGACATCTGGCGGCGAGGTGTGAACACTGTCATTTCCGGTTCTTGCACCTGCGTATTTCCTCAATCCCAGGCAAACAGAAATATCACGGAGTTGTGTGAAAATGCCGACACCTGTATCACAGGATTCCACGGCCTCCTGATAAGCTCGTGCTTTGTTCCTAGGCAACCTGTTCCATATTTTGTCTTTGTTACCATGGGGAAATAGCATGATACTGCCAGATTTGTGCTAAGTATCCTGGTATTATTCGAGATCAATTTTATGTTGACTATTCCACTCACACGCTGCGTGTTTGATATGTATCTTCTATCTATATTAATAAAAGGAAGTGTCTGTCTTCCTTCTGTCTGTCTGTCTGTCTGTCTGTCTGTCCACGATGCCCAGCGAAATCTACTGAACGCAGAGATCTGAAATTTTAAACATAGATGGGCTGAAAGGTGGGCGAATGCGCGTTCGAAGCCGGATTTTTAATTTTAGCTTTCGTTCGCGAGTTGTGAGTGAAAAACTGGCAGAAAACGTGATTTTAGCGCTGTCGAAGCATCAGATTTCAGTAATACATTTCAATGTCAAATCAATTGCAGTTGGCTTTGGCTATTTTTGTCATACCGTGGTAATAAAAGCATCGCGATCGCTAGAATGTTGTAAGCCCACGCTGGTCGATTCATTTGTTTAGAATGTCAAGGCCCGTAGACATATGAAATATTCAACCTACACGGAAGAGGGGTATCAACATATACCTAAATATGGTTAAACATCGTTCGATTTGAACGAAACTCACTGTACAGGGGTATTCTGGGCCAAGGAACTCGAATCTGATGTCGCTTTTACCAGGCGACGCTATCTAATCGTGGTATGTAGTCCACGTGATTTAGGTGTTAATAAATAAAACGATTTAACTATTATGCTCTTAGGCCTAATTTTTACTTTTTGAAATAAGCCGCGGGCACATGCTAGTTGACCAATAACGTTTAGCAATTCCTCGGATATAGACCAATCGCGGCCGTTTAACTTAGGCCTACAGTATTCTTGTAGGAATCGCGATGGCATTTTATCGGGTTAAACCGTCTGCTTGTTACTGGACACGTAAGCATCAGTGTGCAGTGATTAATACGTCACATGTTGCCATTAAACAGCACGAAAACAAGTTATTTTATACAACATAACTTATTTGGAAATTGAAATAAAAGAAATGTACATGGATTAAAAACACAATTTCGATTCGGTGCAAGCCAGTTAGTGTGCTTTTATTCTGTTCTGCTATTAGTTTACCTGGATAAAGTTAGTTATGTCTTATATGCACCATTGGTAGCCCTGGTTACAACATGGTAACTCGAAACGATTCGATGGTTTTTAATTCATGTCAGTAGCAACGAATAGATTAAATCTGGTGGTAACTTTTTCCTCCAATTTAATAATTTTAATTTAGTATTAAATAATTTACGAGCGATTCTCAATTGTCTATAACAGCGTTTCTCAACCTTTTTGGACCTTAGGACCTCAAAAATGTCTTCAAAATTTTACGGCCCCTAATTTTACATCCTATTTTTAAAAGAAGGCCTATATTCTTAATATTTGGGGTATTAATTATATGTCATTATAACGAAATATGTGAAAAAATTTTACTTCTTTACTTTCCACTTGCTTTATATATGTTTAATTATGTCTGGGAACCATCTGCACCATCTTCGCGGACCACCAGTGGTCCGCGGACCATAGGTTGAGAAACGCTGGTCTATAACATGGAGGTTTAAGCTTGGTTGAACGTAGATATGGTTGTTAATTTTGTCAATAACGGTATTTCTCTTCATGGAGATCAAAGGAATTTCACATGGACATTGATGAAAATTTGAAGTGATAATTGATGCTAAAGGTCAGTTTCAATAGCATATAACCGTGTATCTATTAAAGGTTAATTTAGCAGCTAACAAATTTGTTATAAAAGTTAATAAACGGGTAGATGGGTTTGGTTAGATTAAATTTTTTATTTGATTTGTGAGTTTTTTATGCGAAATGATCTTGAGTAAACCCGGACGTCGATTTAGGCCTATATAAAATTGCAACTGCTTAATCACACAATTAAACAAATAGTGAATAATTAAAACCACAAAAATGAATAAACCCATCGCTTTCTATGTCAATGTAACAGAGATAGCCCATGGAAAGACAAACCATAAATTAATATAAAACAGCGGTTCCCTAACTTCTTTTGTCCTGGGACCCACCTTCACCTAGAAAATTTTTTCGCGACCCACTACTACATAACGATAATCAATATAGGTTATATAAAATACAGAACATGTTTTTCATATGCCTTTCAATAGATTTATTGTGTTCAAATGCCCTGCTGGGAAAACACAGTTGAAATAAAAATGGTAAAGGTTTATTTCAATAAAAAACATTGTAAAACTAGTACATTTTATTTTTTAAAACTTAATGAGATTTGTGAAACTGTTGTTTTTTATTTGCAAGAGATTCGGTTTCAGGATTAATAGTTGTTACTTTTAACCTTAAAACACTTAAATTAAACACTCCTTATATTAATAATAATAATAATAATAATAATAATCTTTATTGTCGAAGACAATGTATGGACAGTGTCAAATTTTCCTCTAATACTGATAAAAAAAATTAAAACTAGTTTTATGCCTATTGCTTACAAGTTATGGATTTAAAAGGCCTAAACTTGAAAACAAGTTTAATTTTTCCCGCCCTTTTCGCGACCCACCGAAATTGCTCCCATAGTTTGGGAACCACTGATATAATATAGCCATCGGCGATAGTCTGGCTGCGCACACACTTTTCATGAGTTGTTTTATTTTTAGATAAAAACCTCTTGCTACTATGTTATTAATAAAATCATGCTATTAATGTATTAATCATTATTATGCGAGATGTACGAGTGTGGATCGAAAAGTAACGCACAAAAATTCTAGAGTGATAGGGCAAAAGCGAATAAGTCAAAAAACCAAAGTTTTAGGAGAGACCAAAAACCATTTATTTCCACAGCATTGTGACAATATTTAGTTCAGCCCACCCAGATATTTTTTACACAGTATCTTATAACATGTAAAAATATCTGGTAGGCTGAACTAGGCCTAATTATTGTAACAATGCTGTGTAAATAAATTGTTTTTTTCTCTCTCCTGAAACTTTGGTCATTTGACTTATTCGCTTTTTCCCTCTCACTCTAGAATTTTTGTACAAATGTTTAATAGGCACATTTACAAACAAATGCACACATGAAGGGACACCTTTTGTCTATTGTTCTGTGTAGTCGCCAAGTTTCTCAACACATTTCTTCCATCGTGATACCAGTTTCGAAAAACCCTCTTCATAGAAGTCCGTTCGGTTGGAGTATAGCCATCTGCGGTCTGCTGTTTTCACTTCTGCCAGGAATTTCTTCATGGGGCCAAACAAATGAAAGTCCGACGGTGCTGGAGCACCTCCGAACGAAATTTGTTGATTTTCCCACGAACAGTTGCAGCAACATGGGGGCGAGCATTTTCGTGAAGGTGTTTGACACCACATAAAATAAAATCCTTCTTTTTGCCCTTGTCTCATAAATAACTGTTTAACTATAGTAGTAGCCAACTTTCACTAGCTTTCTTCATACATGTAGGCCTATAAATGTAAAGAATTTTAATATGAAATACTGTAAAGTGAATAGATATGCTTGTCACATTTTAACAGTGTAGTAAAGTTTATACCAGAGCTGTCCAACTGCAAGTGCCCCAAGGGCCGCTTAAAAAAAATGCAGTTTGGAGGGCCGCATTATAAAATACTTCGTATGCAACTCTATCAGTGAGTTTTAATAGGTGTGGTAGGCCTATACAAAGAAAAAAACGAAGCTGTATTATTATTTTAATTTATTAAACAATATCAAATTACAAAAAAAAAAAAATAGTGGGAAATTTGAGGATGTTGGTTTTACTAACTAATGCATCAATATTAACTTTAATATGTTTTGTTGATAAACGAAGTAACTGAGTAAGTGACTTATCAGAGAGGGAACATCAATATTTTGACTTTATAAATTTCGTATTTGTGGGTAATTTATACATTTAGAGGCCCGCAGAGTGAATTGGCGGGCCGCGTGCTGCCCGCGGACCTCATGTTGGCAGCCCTGGTTTATACCATACTGAAGTTTCTGTATTTTAATATTTGTGGTACAGTAGAACCTCGGTAAATCGAGCCCCGGCATTTCGAGGTTCCGTGTAATTCGAGCTGGTCTCAAGAAAATTAAAATTTTCCATAAAACTAGAGTAAAATCCCGTTTTTATACGGTGTCCGCATGTAAGTTTTACGCACTTCCGAGTGTGTTACATTTTGAGCTTTCTTACAATTTTTCCATGTACAAAAATGCAAATAAAACTGTCCCACTAAGGGGTTTCGTTCATAATACACAGAAATAACCTAGGCTTCAGACTGCTAATGCATTTCTATTACAGATTGGCAGAAAGGTTCGATCTTTCTTTGTCGGTACCTCGTGCCAATCAATTGTACAGTGCATACCATCCTTTCATAAAAGAATACTGTATTGATTTAGTAATCCCTACTCAGCGACAAAGGTAATAATTAAAAGTGTTTTCCTAGTAGCGCCGCTTTCGCGTTCCACTCAGACTTAATCCTTAAAGGATGCCGATATAGCAAATTGGAAATGTTTGCCAATATACATACAGGCGTAACAAAGTTATGTAGGCCTACTATATTGTTTATTTATTTATTTATTTTTTAAACCATTATTGTGGTTATTAAACATTTATTTATGATTTACCCAATGATTTAGTGATATTTCCGTATAATCAGAGTTTTTTGTAATTCGAGGTAGCCTCAGCCCCAATTAGCTCGAATTATCGGGGTTCTACTGTATAAGGTGAATTTTTCATTCTAATTTTTCATGGCAATCCAATTTCTTAATGAAGAAGAGTCGGCCCAACCTTTTTGCAGCCGACTGTACGTCCCCAAAAAGCAAACAACCAGTTGACTGAAGATTATTCTATACCAATCTAATCGGATCTGCATTTTGCGTACATAGTATCTTCCTAATCAATGCTTGAAGCGAATCGCGGTTATTCTGCTGTGAAAGGTATCAGGAATGTGCACAAAAGACCTGCTTGAGACCAAATAATCACTCGTGAATCATATCTGTATGAGGGTTATTATCACATTTCCAGCAAAGTGCACTCAATGGGGGCCATTGTTATGGCGTTAACACCTGTTGTCTGATTGTTGCAGCCTCATGGAGGAAGATGGGATGAAGCGCGTGCTGGTGAGGCGCAGTTGAGTCACCACGAGTGTTGTTTCACCAGTCACCACACATCACCAGCATGTCGCCTGCTACAGCAGCTACCATCGCTTTTATGGTGAGTAGGCCTACCTGTTTTCTTTAGATGGAGAAATCGTTGAGTTCCAGGGATTTAGTATGGGGTTTTAACCTGTTATATTAAGTTTATAATAGCTGTAAAAGAACAAAAACGCATATATAATAATAAAAGGAAGTGTCTGTCTTTCTGTGCGCGATGCCCAGCGAATTCGTGAATTTGAATATTCATTTTTTCACCATTTACAATCTATTAATAATTTTAAATTCACGGAGGAATATTTCGTGTTTTTCGAGTAAAAGAAGGCCAGCGTCTTTTGTTTGTTTGTTTGTTTTTTTAAATTTATTTTATTATATTCTGCATGCCCCGTTACCTTGGTAACATTACATGCATTCTTACTTCACATTTTACATTATTTTCCTAACACTATTTATCACTGATAATGTCATAACATTTGCATTAGTTGTAGCGTCTATGTATTTACTAAGATTGTTCTAGAGTTTCCTTTCACTCACATGCATTCTTACATCACATTTTTTTTCACACTATTTATCACTATTAATGTCATAACTTTTGTATTATCTGTAGTGTCTATGTATTTAAAAAGGTTGTTCATTATTTCTTAAGTTCATGATCCTCAGCCTACCCCAGTGGCCCTCGGTTTTTTTTCCATTGATTTGACTTTTTTATTAATTGAAAGTCTTCCATATCTTTCATAGTTACGATATAAAATATTTTGATTTCTTGCGAACTATTTCAGACCAGCACGTTAAAGGTAAAAAGTTCAATAATTGATTAATGATTTTAAAGTCTACTCAGTCTACTCAGAAATTTGGAGAAAACACCCAGAGGACCTGAAAACTCGTCATTAATCACTTCATTCTTTTTTTCCGGGGAAGAGTCCCTTCCTTTTTTTTTTTTAAGTGAAACTTCTTTAGGTGCGCTAGGAGTAAATCGAGAGTTGCGTTACGAACAAAGTCATCACGAAATTAGTGGGCCTGTGGCGGACTGGAAGAAAACAATCTGAAACTCAAGGTGTAGCCTAGTCCAAAATTAAAAAAATTAAAAAAATCCAATTTAAAAAAATGAAAATCCAAAATTGAAAAATCTAAAAATCCAAAATTAAAAAATCGAAAAACCAAAATTAAAAATCCCCCAAAAATTCAAATATCCAAAATTGAAAAAAATCCTAAAACCCAAAATTAAAAATGTCCAACAATCCAAAATAGAAAAAAATCCAGTAATCCAAAATTGAAAAAATTAAAAAAAATACAAGTGTCACTTCTGTCGCGCCGCGTTTCACGCAACCGAGTTTTTTTAATTGCAAACTTTCGGTTATGTCTTTCCCTCCCTTCAGTAAGTAATGGATTGTATGAAAATTTCACATTTCGCAATGGATTTCACTAACCATGTCTTGCACTTTATTTTTTCTCAATTTTTTATCCATAATGTTAAGTTGTGTGCTGTTGAATTTCAGATCACTCTGTATAAAATAGCGTGGGAGTAGCATTACTACACGTCAGTGTAATAATATGGCATGCTGTAGCGTGTGACATGGTAAATGTGCGTCGCTACACACGAAACATTAGACTGCGACATTCGGAGACTTCATTTGCGTCAAGACATTTCCATTTAAAAGAGAAAACATTATCAAATATACAACACCTTGCGTTCAAGGAATTCCATTTCATGCGTCGAGACAACACTAAATCATTACAAGTCTCATTACGTCGAGGTTGGCTGAAACCAGGAGCTTCAAGTGAACAAACGTAAGAATTATTTATTTCACCCTTCAATGCATGATGTACCCTATAGGACACAATAATTTTCTTAAATTAGTAATAAAAATCTAATGTGAATCTCACCTAACTTCCTCTGCCCAAATAAAATTTTGTCTCTTAGTATATATAGTATAGTTTAAAAGGACTGGGGGGTACGCCGTAGCGTAGTGGTTGAGGCGCTAGGCTACAAACCGGAAGGTTGCGGGTTCGATCCCCGATGAGGTCGTTGGAGTTTTTCAATTGGTCTAATACTTCTGGTGGCATTATGGCCCTGAGGTCGACTCAGTCTCCAACAGAAATGAGTACCAGGAGCAATCCTGGGGGTAAAGGCGGCCGGTGCGTAAGGCTCACAACCTTACCACCTTCGTGTGCCGAATGTCCAAAATCTGAGAGCCTCAACCTTCTGGAACCCTCTGGGCCTCCATGGCCTATATAGGGAACACTTTACCTTTTACACTTTAAAAGGACTGGCGTCGCCCGGGTTTTGTATTTTGTAAATGGAAATTAACTTATGAAGGACTTTCGATTTTCAAATTATAGGTCCTTATATATAGGTATTTAGGATTTGAAGTGAAGAAAAACGACTTATCACACTCAAACTATTCCCTCAGAGAACGCTTGATAGGCTATAGTTTTTTTATGGCTCATAGAGGATGTAGAAATTTGCATCCCATCGCTTGTACACAGCAAGCCTGGTAGAGGTTCAAATAATAAGAAACAGAAATTCCGGTAACATAAAATTGTACTGTCTTTGCGGAATATTTTAGTTCTCACTCTCCTGTTACCATACAACCGTTTCGGGGATGAAATTAAAAATAAATTCAATATCACTTTCATACTTCCCTCCCCAAAAACCTGCGATATAATAATATACATATTACCATACCTCGTACAGTATTCTTTATGTCCAGGGTAGAGAAAGTTATGTGACTGCATCACATTGTGCGTTATTTTCGTGGATTTCATCTTCAATATTTATTTACAGCAATGAATTATATCGATACCTTCTCTAATTTGTCAAAGTCCCGTATCATTTATTTCCAAACCTACCTGAGAGAAGGAATCCTCTATTTGTACTGAATGACATGTTACAGAAATTTGAGTAGAAGAATTAGACAGAGGTTATGTCTCCCATTGCAACCAAGACCAATGCGAAATCATGATGCGACTTTATGTTTATTATACTCAATGTCAACCCTGGGGTCCTAGGCGAATTATTGTGACTGGAAGCTTCCGCATAGTTACTGGGGACAAAGGAACAGCCAGTAGAACAGTTCGTAATGTGACAAGAGAAAATCGTGCTTTGAGGCCTTAGTTTATTAGAATTCCAAAAAAGACAGTATCATAAAAAAACAATGTTAGATTTCTACAATATGCGTAACTTTCCAGGCCATTATAGGTGCTAAAGGTTGCATTTACATACCTAAACACCTCTAAGAACATGTTAGAGCAGAAGCAAAAAGTATACATGGCTTCCACGAAAATGTTTCCGAGCAAGCTCATCTTTCGTTAAACAGTTGAAAATCAAGTACCAAAGACATAAATGTAATACTCTGTCTTTGATTAAACAATTTAAAATTAACCTAAATAAGGAAGATATAGGCCTAGGCCTACGTTATAAACAAACTTAACTTATGTGTTTAGACCCAACTTTTCATGCAAATTATGAACACGTATCGGACTGCATAGAAAACAGCTAAAGCAATGATTAAGCTGACAGTTTATTTATTATATTCTACTCTGTAAATTATTCTTTCGTGGAATTTTCCGTTATTACTTCCTCTGTCCGTACCATAGGTACTATAGGTGGAGGAAGTGCTGTTTTTGGCTCCCGAATTCGATGTTGAGTTTTTAACATAAATACTTTTTAACATACTACATTTTAAGTTCCCCTGAATCCAAAAATACTATTTTCAGAAACATGTCTTTATGTGTGTGTGTGTGTGGCTGGCTGTGAAATGCCTAGAAAGAAAAATCGTATGAAAATAAGATTTTATATTTGGATTAGGTCCAGTTAGAGGATGTGACACGAAGATTTTCGACGACTTTCTCTTATTTTTAAGGGGATTTTACATTTAAAAAATTTCGTTTTTCGCTGTTTTTTCGAAAACTTACAATATTTTAAATACAAAATTATATTGATTAATATTATTAAATTGCCTCCGAATGAGCATTAGTCATAATCGGAGGTGGATGTTATTAACAAATGAAAATTGGGTTCAAGAAGAGGACGCGCAAATAAATTACATACAAACACAACAAATTAACAGCTTAGGATTAAAATACTAAACCCAATAATATAAAGAAGGGGCTAGTTCCATAAGGGCGTAAGGCACAAGAGCAAAGTTTTGAGAAATCTTAATGTTTTTAAACAATGTTACCACTCACAAGCACAGGTCTTTTCTTATGACTAAGCAGAGGTTTAAGTCACAAGTATAAATTTTTCACTGAGTATTTAAAGAGATATGAGGAAAAGGCATAAATGTTAAAAGCTCAAAATTAAAGATGTGCCTTACGCCCTTATGGAACTAATCCCTTCAAAGTACACAAATGGTTAACTTAAAATTAGCATAGATAAACAATGCTTAACTTATGTCTACTACATTTTAGACTACTTATATTTTAGACTACAGTAGAGTCGCGATAATCCGAGTTAACTGAGGCTGATGATACCTCGGATTACAAAAATCTCGGATTACACGGAAAAAAGAAAAATAACAACATACATATGTACATAAAACGAAGTCAAATTTAATGTGTAGATATTAAAGTTACAGATACATACATACCATACGTTAAAATAATTACTGAAAAATGAAATCCACGAAAATAAAGCCCAGTGTGATGCAGTCACATAACTTTCTCTACCCTCGACATAAGAAATATTTTCTCATTTCACATTTTGATGTAGAATAAGAGGTCGTATTTCAGGGACAACTTAGCCTAAGTGTGTGAGTATGCTATATCAGAAGTCGGTAAATAGTCAGTTATCCATAGCTGTAGGCTTTGTATTAGTTGAGATTTATCATAGGCCCTAAGCATGGGATGGAACATTTTGAGTCCAATACTCCCAGTATATTATGTCCCGGGTCTTAGGGGAGGAAAGTATGAAAGTGACACTGCATTTCTATTTTATTTCAGCCCCGAAACGATTGTATGGTAACATGATAATGAGAAATAAAATTTTCCGTCAAGTCAATACAATCTTATGTAATTGATGTTTCTTCTTATTTCAACCCCTCCCAGGCATGATGTGTAGAAGCAACGGAATGCAGCATTCGACATCCTCTATGAGCCGTAAAAAGCAATATCTAGCGTTTTCTGATGGAATAGTTTGAGTGTGATAAATCTTTTTCTTCATTTCATATTATATAAGGACCTAGAGTTTCAAAATCGAAAGTCCTCCATAAGTTAATTTCAAATTAAAAAATACAAAGCCCGGACGACGCCGGGCCTTTTCAGCTAGTGCTTTATATTAAAACATGATGTTTTTTATCCACGTTGTATGACGGTGATTAGTGAAAACTAGACATTTGAATAACATCTTTGTCGTTGATTTTAAACTTAAAATTCACTGATGATATTAGTCGACGAATGGTTATAGTCATTATTTTATTTCGGCTCCGAAAAGGTTAGAAACTGTTTGTTGCATAGTTCTGTTATGGCTTTAGATTTTAATAGTACTTCACTTAACATGGAGTATTTTATTTATCTTAAAATGCACAACAGTAAAATAAATACTGAAAATGTAATAGCACTTCAATGTATCGATGGGTTCAACAGACTCTGTACCTTTATCATAGATTATTTCCCTAATTCGTTGGTGGTTTTTAACGTGCATGTCGGAATCGAGAACTAATTTTCTTATTGTCAGAGGGAAAAATTGCTTTTACGTGCCGCTCAGTTGGTAGGCTAAGTAGTGATTAAATGGCTCGAGATAAAAAAGCGAACGGCAGAAGTTACAAGGAGGAGGTAAAATCCATTTTTATTGTAAATAGAAACACTGTTTTATGTCATTTCTAAGGTATTTTAATTTTTAACGTGGGAAAAATTGTTACCGGTTGTGAGTAAGTTTAATTATATTCTTTATTTATTCTTTTCAACATTTTGGAGCAATTAATAGCCCTATTTTAATGCTATAGCCTCCTATATAATATATCTTTTAGTATTTATTTTATATAATGCTTTTACTTTTAACCTTATTATTAGCTTAGTAAATTTTAAGCTACGTCATTCAGAAATGATATAAAACTAAGTCTCCTACAGGATACAGTAGGTTTCTCAAATTTGTAATAAAATACCATAAGTAATTGAGTTGGCCGAGATGGTAACCTTTTGGACTCGCATTTGAGAGGTCCCAGGTTCAAATCCTGTGGCCGGCCAATTTGACATGGGTTTTTTCTTACTCGGAAAGGCAAATGCTGAATTGGATATTTATATACAATGAGTCATCCAAGATGAAATGGTGAGGATGATTTATGGTAAGTAAATATTCAATTCAGCATTTTCCTTTACGACTAGGGAAGCCATGAAAAAGCCCATGTCAAATTGCCGGCCACGGGATTTGCACCTGGGATCTCTGAATGATATTTGACATAACACTACTGCTTTACCTTTATTTCGTCTGTTTCTGTCAATTAGTTTGTTACACCGTCAGGAGCAGGTGATTTGCTCGATTTTCTTCCAATTGGGCATAAATGATCCTTGATGTTATAAAAAACAACGTATATGGAAGGATATTTTATCTTTTTTCATTCCGTTTGAAGATGGTGCTAGTTTTAACTGATGAAAAACAGATCTCATATTTTTGAAGCGACTTACTAGTCATACAAGAAAATAGGAAATAAATAATAATTTGAAAATTCTCAAAGGTGCATTTCCATGAATGAATAATTAAAATTCAATGCATAACAAAAAAAAAAAATCAGGTAAACTGATGTAACAAAGTGCCAGAATGCTTTTGTTGAATCATTTATAATTGCAATTATGATATGCAGAAAATATATTTTTTAACAGATTAAAATCGTCCAGCATCAGCAGAGCTACAGATTTGTGATATCTTGACAATCGCACAATCACGTAAAAGTAAAACTAAAATTAAAACAAAATCCATGTAAAATTGGCCGGCTCCGGGATCTGAACCAGGGACCTCCATAATATGAGTCCAAAACTTACCATTTCGACCACCTCGCTCAGTTTAACGGTCTATTTTGATAAGCATTTGTGAAAAATAGTGATATTTATCAAAGCTACATGTATTGCAACTTGAATTTCGTAAAATATGTCAACATTTCACAAAATTCAGTGGTAAAGAACTCCGCTAAATATTTCACAGTAATATACCTACCTTCTATATATAACAGTATGCATGAAGCACTCAATTTCAACTTGATCAACGAAATAAACAAACATCTGACTGCATTGGAGTCAAAGCCCTCAATGATTAGAAATGCGGCATTGGAGTATAGACATGATTTTATAGAAACATGTGACCCTTAATTAGTTGTTACTCTGGTACCGGTCAACCGATTTGGTCCAATTATCAATATGCTGCTTCCCACGGACATTATAAACGCGTATAGGCTACCAAGTTTCATTAAAATCCGATAAAGAGTATTTGAGTTATCGCTCGTACAGACACACGGACGGACGGACATTTTCCCTTCCCCCACATAATCTCATAAAGTACCATACTAGTCCAGTAGCGTAAAACCAAAAAATTAGACGAATCGGAAATAATTGCTACTAAAGGTTTTATTGTTTTAATGGTTACATTTGTTGCCCAATATGACTATCCTAGGTTTTCCCCCTCGGCGGAGTTGTGCATAAGTGGTGGGGGGTAAAAATGTGGCCCCCAAAGGGGTAGTTTTTCGGTTTTACGATTATATCTCCTAAAGGACTCACGATATCGAAAACATGGTGGTATTAAAAGTTGTAGGGCATTACATTCTGCATTGAATAAGACTAGACGCATATTATTTGGACAACCCATTCCCATAATACTGCTCATCAAAGTTGGACAAGTTTTACATTTTTATCAAAAATTTCGTTTTAAGTTCTGCTTTTTGGTAATATCATCTAACTTAACCCATCTATCAATAAAGTGGTCCATACAAAAGTAATAAAGGAATAAATTCTGCGTTCGATGAGATTAAAAGTGAATAGTCATATTGGGCAACAAATGAAGCCATTAAAACAATAAAACCTTTAGAAGCAATTATTTCCGATTTGGATTTTAATTCTACTGGACTATACTGGCACTTAATAAACTGTGAGCACGATCATTGTGTTAACTGTTTTCTGTGCAGTCCGGCATTGGGTTACATATTGTGTGCGAAATTACCACTCCTTATAAAAATCGGCAATATTGAATCTAAAATCAAAAATTCTGAATGATAAATACACTTTATTCTCCACTTACATCACTTTTAATAACACAGGACTAGTTTCAAGAGCCTTATTCGCTCCCATGATCGGCTGGTGGTCGGCTGTTATTCTGGTTGCCATGTTGGTTTGCATATATGCATTGTTCTGTGCTGCCCTCTCGTGCCGTTTTTGTAAGTCGCACTACATCGTCTATAGGTGGGATTTCAAAGTTCATAACCGTCTTCTTTCTTAGTGATGAATATTTTCTCCCATACGTTCAGTTCGGATGGTTTCTTAACGTGTTTTAATAGTTTGATCTCCTTTTTAACACTGTGATTTTTTGTCCAGCAATGGTATGCAACTGCTGATCTTTCGGTTTGCATTAGTTTTATGTTTCTTAAGTGTTCCTTCATTCTTATTTCCAAACTCCTCCTGGTTTGAATCTATGTCTTTGCTAGTAGCTATTTGCTAAAGCACCTAAGCCCCGATTATTGTCAAGGCCTCATGATTATTCGCCAAACAATTTCAGAGCGTAATATCTCCGCTATAAAAAGTCGTACAAAGAAAATATTACTGTTGTCTTGGTTACGGTATTAATCGTTTGTTTTTTGTAGTGAGTTGAAGTTATAGCTTAGTAGACGATGTTATGAGTTCATTAGCTCGGTCTTAAGGGGCCCACACACCATGCATCATTACTGCACTTGTCATGGAAAATCAATATGTAATACCTGTTAGGAAATGGTTACGAGTTTGTGGAATAGGCAGTCTATTAGTAATTATAAGACACAAATACAATTAACAAGAAAAACACTTCATTTGCAAGCGCATCGGTGTTACTTGAAGATGTTAGGGTACTTCGTCACTGTTTAAACTTCAAGCTCATCGTAATTCAGTATTCAGAGTGACATGTCATTTTCTTTATTTAAGTCTTTCTTTTCCTCCAAAGCTATCATATTAATCTATTTATGTTTTTGATCTTTTCCCTTCATTTGTGTATGTGTGTCTTGTTTTTTTTCTGTATTGTTTTTAGTTGTAGTTTTAGTTTAAATATTTTTAGTATTAGATTAAACATATAATATTAGTAAACTGATAGTAATTGCTATCCGGGTTGGGCAAAAAAAAAAGAACAAACAAACAAACAAAAAAGTAGTTCTCTGAATCACTGAGGGATTCAAGGGGTTGAATATGCTAGCGTGCGTAGCTTCTGGGCGCAGCGATTAGGTTTTCACTGTTATGGTAGTAATACAGGCCCTAGTAATAGGTCAATATAATTCTGTGTACCATAGGCCTATATCTGAGTTTTATCATGATTATTGATTAATGACTTCAGTAAATATAATATTCTGCATTGCAATTGAGATATTTCAGAAAATTGGCAACTTGACGATTTTATAAGAGACTATTTTACGATTTTTAGAACATATTTTTCAATTTTTAGAGCCTATTTTTGGTATCTAAAACAGCATTTTTAGCTACCTAAAAGTCCGAAGTCTAGTAATTAATATAAGAGAATATTGTAATTGTGCTTTGAGCCTGTTTCATTCTCAAAAAAAAAAAAAAAATAAATAAATAAATAAAAAAAATAAAAAAAAATAGTAATAATAATAAATAAAATAAATAAAATCCCGAAGGGGATATTGGGTGAAACATTCACCATTTTTCGTCAAAATTAGTATAAATTGTAATTTGCGTTAAAAACTACGAGTTGCATTAAAATACATGTTCTGGCTGTATAATATACAGTGTATATATGTCCATGTTTTTTTGTAAAATGACTATGATAATCGCGATTAAAAACTGCTTCCAAATTAATAAAATTAAGATTTTTTAAAAATTTAAAAAATAAAATTTATACTTTAAGAGCATTTGTATAGGTATTACTTCCGTATTAGGCCTAATGTACAGTTCTTTAGTTGGAGTGCATATTGAATTTCAAAAGAAATTACAAATTTCTGTTTTTTGTATTAGTTAAATAATTTAAAGTTTTTTTTACAAAGTTTATATATACAGGGTGTTAATAAATAACACTGACATATTTTATCTGCGTATAGAGGGTACATAGACAATCAACTTTTATTAGGAGATTTTTGCTCTATGACGTAAAATGTGTGTGCTAAAGGGCATTAAAGTCATTTCAATTTGGTGCTCATAAGTCAATAATAAAGCGAAATAGGGTTAAGATTTTCATTAAATTGACTTCAAGCCTTCTTAGTGATCTACAAAAACTATATTCTTAATCATTCATCAACAGCTATATCACAATTTAATGTTTCCATAATGTACAAAATTTACAGACTAATCATATGAGTGGTCGCCACTGCATTAGTCTTTTTTTATTCATAACTACTGACTACAGTGTTAACAACGAAGTTCCTTTGTTTTGCATTTTTTTCTAATGTTAGAAGTCAGCGGCGGCCAAGCCCTGGGAGATTTTATGCTGTAACAGGAAAAATTGAATCCACAGATCAAAAATGGCCTGTCTATGTCTCCTCTATACACAGGTACAATATTTCGGCGTTATTCATCAACACCCTGTATATATATAATTTTAAAGTTGCGTTTTGTCATATATAGACAAATATTTTAAAATCCCTTAGGCCTACCACACACATAAAAACACACGCATAGTACGAGTATATATATTTGATTCATTAACCAAACCTCACAATCATGCCATGAACAGTGTTGCTTATTCTCTTCCACGGTTATAAATAACTGTACAAATTGCAAACAATGGCGATGAATAATGTTAATTTAATTTTGACATTAACAAAATACATAAATCAACTTCACTGTATAAAAATCTAGAATTTAAAATTGTGTCAATACTATGTTCCCTTTTATTTGCTTAGCGCTGTACCCAGTAGATTCATTTGTTTTTCAATGAGACAATCAACAGAGATGATAAATTAACCAATACACTCTCGTTTGACGGACCAACTTGTAACTTTCCATTGTTTTCCGTTTTATTTGCATTTGTTATAACGACTGTCAAATTCTATTGGAAAGGGATGAATTTGCTTGCTTGTTTGTTAGCAGTTGTAGTGTTAATCTTTGTACTCTTGTTTCTTCCAAAATACGAGGGCTGTTTTTTTTTTCAACCTCTAATGGGGCATAAAATTAAAAGCGCAGTGAAAATCAAAACTGTTTTATTTGGAACATTTAGGTACACCTTCTAGCTACTTCTGTACGTAGTTACGTTCCGATTGAAACATTTGTCGTAGCATGGTACCATTTTTCCAATACCCTCTTCATAGAAGCTTGCCGCCAGCGTATTGAGAAGGGTCCTCACGGCATTTTGAAGTGTTTTGAAGTTCTTCGTTGGTGTGGAAGCTCTGTCCTTCCAGATCTTTCTTCAGCTGCCGAAAGAAATGAAAGTCACTCGGCACGGGAACAAGTTTTTGAAATCCATCGTGACAGGGGATGAAACGTGGATTCGTTACGACAATCCAGAATCCAAAAAACAATTCAAACAATGGATGCACACAAATTTCCCGAACAAACCAGAATCTGGCTTCCACACCAACGAAGAAATTTAAAAAAAACTTCAAAATGCCGTGAGGACCCTTCTCAATACGCTGGCGGCAAGTTTCTGTGAAGAGGGTACTGGAAAGTTGGTACCAATCAGAGTGCGACTATGTAGAGAAGTAGCTAGAAGGTGTACCTAAATGTTCCAAATAAAACTGTTTTGATTTTCACTGTGGTTTTCATTTTATGCCCCATCGGAACTTGAAAAAAAAAAAACAGCCCTCGTATATTTCTCTCTCTCTCTTACTTTTTTCTTTCCGTACACACACACCTGAGGTGAGTCACACACTACACCTTCTCCATACAGCAGTAAGAGGCTGATGATGACTTGATATATAAGTCGAAATGCATTCCAAGTAACATTTTTACAATAGGATAGTGATTCTGGGAAGCTGCCACTAGCATCTTAACTCAACTTTTCGTAATATAGTAAAAAGAAAAGATGAAAAGAAGAACTTCAACTATAGAATACACAAGAATAATAACAAGAAGAATTTTAAATAAGGACTATTTTAATATAATATTTTTAGTATTGTAAATGTATGGTCATATCAGGTGCTAACAAAAATTACCATTAGATTCTATCAATACACCAAAGGCTTATATGTACATAGACAACAGACACTTAAATTGTTCTAAGCTAACTTTTTGTGATTGATATAACTACTTTATAAACTGTTCATTATATGAATACACGAAGGAAACGCTTTCTACAAACTGGCTGCGTAACTTAACACAAGTTTTAATTGGATCGACTAACATAGTGCACTTGATGTACTTGTTTCTTTTTTAGCAAATGAACTATGTGTAAATGTTCTGATTGTATATTTTAAATTCAAAAATTGCTTTAGCATAGGATATAATTATAACGGACAGGTCCATACCATAGTAATTTTTTTAAAAAAATTTTTAAATTATCTTGATATTAATTTTTGTATCAAGTTGGTTTTTAATAAACATCTGGGTTTTGTTATGTAGTTTATATACTGTATTAGATTTTAAATAAGCATATAATAAACAATGTAAACATTGTAAATGTTTTTGGCTGCTTCCAAGTTCTATCCTTACGTTTAGTTAATGAGGGTATAAGGTGGTTTTTGAAATATTTTCAATAGACAATATATAGACTATATCAAAAGTTAATGATTGCATCTCACAGTTAATGAATACTTGTTAGCGAAATTAATGTCTTCAAGGCTCTGCCAATATTGTGACATTTTTATTGAATGTCACCTTAAATACCATTCGTTAATGTGGCCAGAAGTGAAGTGTATACACCGGAGAAAATTGACAAAACATTGCATTGTTTTCGCGCTTTTGTTCGCAGTTCTACGAGGGCTATTTTTTTTTTCAACCTCCGATGGGGCATCAAATGAAAATGAAGGGAAGATAGTGTAAATAACCAACCTATGAATGTGATATCCATGCACTAAAAGTGAAGAAAAGTGTTCTCTATTACAGGCCATGAAGGCCCAGAGGGTTCCAGGGGGTTGAAGCTCCCAGATTTTTAGACATTCGGCACGTGGAGGTGGTAAGGTTCTCAGCCTTACGCCCCGGCCCCCTTTACCCCCAGGATTACTCCTGGTACTCATTTCTGTTAGAGGCTGAGTCGGAAGTCGAACCCGCGACCTGCCGGTTTGTAGCGCAGCGTCTCAACCACTACGCAACGGCGTACCCACATCCGTACCTTAGCAGCGGTTCATGTTTTCAAATTTCCTTTCGGAATTCATAACACTTTGGTATGGGATGTAATTAATGCAGTATATTCTTTGAGGAAGATTGTTTTGAAACTGGGTGTGGTGCACATTTAACATTTCTGTGCACGAGTTGGAGAATGTGGTACAGGGCAGGTGTCGAGTGCACACTTAGCGGAGTTGTGCCGTGACCAACATGACAACACCGAAACTCCAAGAATTCAATCCCGCGAATTATCCAGACAAGAGACAGTCTGCATTTCCCAGACATGGCCTCCTGTATTCTCTGCAATACGCTCAGCTCACTTGGAAATAAACAACATAATAGCGACAATTATTATCTAACAAGTAAGTTGTCTGAAATTACACAATAGTTAAACTTTTGTCAGTATAAAATTAGGTGAAGAGGTAGGTAAAGTAATCCTTGTATGGGCCATGGAGACCCGTAGATTCCCAGGAGGTTAAGGCTCCCAGTTTGTGACTTACAGCACATGAAGGTGGCAAGGTTGTCAGCCCTGTGCACCGGCCGTTATTTACCCCCCAGGAATACTCCTGGTACTCATTTCTGTTAGAGGCTGAGTCGACCCCTGGGCCACCAGAAGGATTAGGCCAATTGAAAAATCTCGACCTCATCGGGAATCGAACCCGCGACCTTCCGGTTTGTAGCGCGGTGCCTTAATCACTACACCACGGCGTACCCCGCATAAAACTAGAGTACTTAAATATTTTACATTTCAGAATCATGCAAGGTATATTAATTTAAATTTGGTATGATTAATTTTCATTAGATCTTAACCATGAAACGTGAGGTCTGTGTGACCGCAGTGAAATATAAAATGCTGCTAGGACTACTATATGGATTTCGTTTTCACAGGTGGATTTCTTTCTCAACACCCGTTACCACCCCATATGTTTACCAATTTAGTGGAGCCATGCTATGAAACAGTTAAGTTTTGTAACGGTCTGTGAGACCTCATGTCCATGGTTATTTTTTATAGTTTACTCGTGAATAGCAACGACTTAACGACCGGGACTATAAAAAACTGTTAGGCCGAGAGTTTAAAGACTATGTGATGACAGTTTTGATAAAATTATTTCGGTGAAATTTTAAAGTGAATGTTTTGAGAGTCTTGTATGTCTCATTTCTAAGAGAAAATGTATGTTCGGCTACCGCAATTTTGAATGATATTATTTACGATACTGATAATGCTTTTGTGTTGCCTGTATTAGCTATTTGAAAAATATCGACATATGGAAACTGTGAATCAGATGTCTGCCCTGAAAACCCTCAAAAATGATGGTGTAAGAATTATAAACGATAAATATAGTACTATCTACTCTTACACAATTCAACGGCCCTAAATAGCGTGCTTGCTCGCCCGCTTCGTGAGACATCGGGTATACTCGGCGATGTTCGTCTCTCGCAGTCTAAACTTTCATGACGACTACAAAATTAGGAAGGAAAACCGTTTCTTTATTATATAAGGCCTAAGTGAAATGAACACAATGAACAAATATTCTAATTGTATTTTTACTTACAATTTTCATAGCTCTGAACCACAAACATTTTTAATAATCTACCAGTGTAATTTTCTTAAAAATCCTGGAGTCAATAAATAATGGCGGGCGAAGCCGGGGGCAACAGCTGTAAAATATTGATGGTTTTATCTCTTGAAATATCGCTGATAATAATAATCCAAACAAACCATTCCTTCTTTTGAAACATTATATAATTTCTGAAAATTACACTGAATTGATAAAATAAAATTCACATCATATTCATGTCAAACAGCTGAGAAACAATACGTATTATGTGTTCACAGGTTCTTTGGAACTGCATAATCGATTCTGATATAATTTTCCCAGGGGGCGCTTTCATGTCGTGGAATGTACTCTAAAGCAGGAATTTTAGCGGTTTCATTAATTATTAATGGCTTATTTTATGAATGATTCGCGTGCAAGTGTTAATAAATACAATGCGTTAATATTTATTATACTCTTAATTTTTAATTTTTAAAAGAATTGTCGTGGCGAAGCCACGGGCACCTCCTAGTAAATTACAAAATAAAAATTTTACAAATGTGAATTTTAACGCCACCTGAAATGAGCGAAGTTTGTGCACGGGACGATTCAGTTCAATACACCGAAATACACTAAAATAATTTTTTTGCAATAATATAAGAATTTTATTTACAAACTTAGATGAGTAGGTACTTTGATTCTTAAATATTTGGAAATAAATTTGCTTGAATAATAATTAACTTTCACATTTTTAAAAGTTTTTTCGTTGTTAATTCTGAGCGGTCACTCAGACCTCATGTTAATGTTAATGTGAAGAATAATCAAGTCTATGAAATTAACTTAAATTAACAAGATTTTTAACACTTGTTTATTTTCTGAAAAATATTAGCCTAGATATGGAACTGCCTTCTTTTCCATCCAATCCTTCAAATGCGGTGGCAGTAAATAAAGGGAGGGATGTCTTCCCTAATAATTCAGTGGCTATTGCAGATTTCTATCTTTGTGACGAACAGAAAGGTTGGCGACCGACGTAAGAATCGATACAAGTTGAGAAGAGGCGACACGTTTTTCCTCTTGGACTCGGGAAAGTTTCCGCAAAGTACATTTAGAATTACTGAGGCCAAGCGGGGAAACTTATAAATCCCGCTACAGTCCCAGCTCTTCCTTGCATCCTCACAGGGGTATTAAACCTTAATAACCAGGCACGTGTTCTGTTAGACCACTGATTCTGATTTTGATTACGTCACTATGGTCACAATCATGGGCGTACGGTGAAAATTTGTTCGGGAGGGGTTCAATGTAAAGTCGTCTCAGCTCCATGTCCTTGCGCACATTGTGAATTATTACTTGTTTTAATTACTGAACAGTTTTATTGTGACTATTCCACTCATATGCCGCGTGTTTGATATTGACCAATAACGTTTAGCAAATCCTCGGATATAGACCAATCTCGGCCGTTTATCTTACAATATTCTTGTAGGAATCGCGAGGATAGCATTTTATCGGGTAAAACACGCTGTTCGTTACTGAACTGTAACAGTATCGGTATGCAGTGATACTAAATTACGTCATCCATTGTCGGCGCTAAATTGAAAACAGAAATGGCAGCCTCAAGTTCGGTAATGCATCTGTTGACGAAATTGACATTATTATAAAGGAAGCTAGGCCACAAAATACCGAAAGAAATAGAAAATGCATACGGATCCAGTTCCAATAGTTTTGTGAGGAACGTAAGTACGAATTGACTAAAGAAACTGAAATGCAACAGATTGCTCATATATTAAAATTGAAAATTGAATTGAATATATTAAAAATGAATTAAAATGTGTCTTTATTTCGTATCTTGATTTTTAGGTTAACTACGGCATTTTATCAATATACGTTGGTAGTGGTTCACTACGGTATTTTGTCAATATACGTTGGTAGCATTGATTAGTATTCCATTATGGAGACTGTTCATTTATTTAGTATGCCGTGATCTGACAACTGACAGTATTAATGATTTCATTTTAAACTAACAAGAAGAAAGTAAATATTATTCACGTAATCTATTACATTTTATTCGTGAAATAGTCTTAATAAATCCAACTCGAGGTTACGAGTTTCATAAGATAAATTCGCTCCTGCTGCGCAGTCGCGAATCTATCGATAAACTTGTCAGCTCTCGTGGGATTACCTACGATAATCAGGCTAATACACTGTAATAAATTAATGTGCAGCTCAGTCTTTAAAACTGTTTTTCTTGAGATTTCCACCCATTTCTCGTTTAAGCTTCAGTCTATAAATAATAACTTTCCTTTGAAAAATTATCATAATTTTTATGGTGTGTAGGGCACGTTTTTAAAGTCATCTGTAAATCCACCGGTGGGAAAGCCCGATTAATGCCAATTATTTCATGATAATTCTGTGATGAGCTCCTGATTACTGTTGGCTTTTCAAACAGGTTGATGGATTTCGGCGGGAGTATTCGGTGGATTTACAGATGACTTTAAAAACGTGCCCTACACACCATAAAAAATTATGATAATTTTTCAAAAGAAAGTTATTATTTATAGACTGTAGCTTAAACGAGAAAAGACAACCGCAATTAAACGATTTCCTTTAAATTTTGTACATGGGTTGCTTACACCAAAAGCTAAAACTTTTATTGGAAACTTTTTTTTCAAACAAAATTTCTCTGAAGGGTGGTTGTAAGCTACCCACTGTTCGTAGAAATTCTGTCTTGCCTGGTGAAGAACTCAATACGCGGACATTCACGGCCTCTTATTCTATAGTAAATACGTGAAGTGAGAAAGATGCATTTTTGGCCATGCTTACAGTAAAGAAATATCTGAGGGGAATATTCGTTAAATGTCGGAAATTATTCTTAACGGCGGAAAGTTCAATAAACGTTTGCAGTCACTTGTTTATCATCTTTTTTGTTTGTCCATAGTCTGCGTTTTTAGTCGCAACATTCAAAGAATGGGATGTTAGGTATTTATAGCATAATTAGCGTAAACTTGTGTCTTGCGATTCTGTACAAGGATATGTGAATACTGCTAACTTTTATTTGGGCAGAGGAAGTTATGTGACTTTCACATCAGATTTTGTTTCTACATAGTCCCCTCCCAGTTTAATGCACTTACGCCATCCGATAGGAAGTGCTTCGATACCGCATGAGAAAAATGATTCTGGTTGATATTGTAGGCACTCATGCACCGCCGATAGGAGGTCTTCATCAGACTTGAACTTCTGCCCTCCAAAGAGCTCCTTTAATGGACCAAATATGTAGAAATCTGTCGGTGACAAATCTGGCGAGTATGGCGGATGTGGGAGGCACTTGCAGCGAATGTCATCGATGGTTTTCATGGTTGCACGAGCAGAATGAGGACAGGCGTTATCATGTTGTAGCAAAACACCTGCTCTCAGCAACCCCTGAATATTTTGTCTATCAACCAGATATTAATCACAGTTCACCATAACTAAGTGGTTGTGTTCAAAATTGCAGTAGCTTAAATTACAACTTTCTTCCATTAGAAATGAGACATAGAGTCATTCTCTCAAAACATTCACTGCAAAATTTCACTGAAATAATTCATCTTAACTGTCATCACATGGTCTTAAAACTCTCGGGCTAGAACGTGAGGTCTCCTAGACCGCTACAAACAGTTTGGCACCATCAGATTTCCACATCTTTGGTCCATTAAAGGAGCACCTTGGAAGGCAGAAGTTCAAGTCTGATGAAGACATACAATCCAAGATTGGCTACAGCGTAAACAAAAAAAAAAAAACAAAAATAAATAAAAATAAATAAATAAAATTAAATTAAAAATTCTCACGTGGTATCGAAACACTTCCCTTCAGATGGCGTAAGTGCATTGAACTGGGAGGGGACTAAGTAGAAAAATAATGTACAAGCAAACATTCTTCCTGCAGTAAAATAGTGGAAAAAAATTAATTCTGTTTTTCTTTTGATTCTCCTTCGTATACTTAGGCCTACTAAATCCCCTCTACCTGAATACCACATGGAACTTAAGGGGAAAAGGAGATTGTGGAATTGTAAATTCAAATTAGCATTTGCCTTAATGTATTTTACTATTAAAAGACCTCCTTATACCCTGAATATATTGTATTTTTCTTTCTTTGATATTCTTAAAGAAAAATACAATATATTGAGTGTATAAGGAGGTCTTTTAATAGTAAAATACATTAAACTTCCCTCAGTGGTACAAGAATGAACTTTGTGAAGCATTAGCCTTGTCAACGGAGGAAAAAACCTCAGTAAGGTTAGCGTGGAATTGGGATTTGAACCCGCTACCTCCTGAATACTTCGCTACCAGTTTCAGCGAACTCTTTCGGTTTGTTAGACGTGGTCGTAATATAAGATGTAATGGAATTTTGTGTACACACTGTAGACTCCTACACCATGAACTTTACCGAAGGATCATAAGCCGCTAATATGGCCTTGCTTATTGCCAAAGCCGCCTGTTACCCTTTCAATAGAAATGACGATCTAGTAATTTAGATGGCAAATAGCCTATTCGTCTCAGTACAAGTATGTAGTTAGAAAACAGTTGAATGCGGTATGTCGTCATCTATCTTTATGTATATTACTCCCTCGCTCGTTGGGGCTCCACCCACAATCCCCCAGTGAGGTTCTCGGAAAAAAAAGTTTTTTTTATAAATTCACACGAGATAAAGTCCATGTGGACCTATTTGGATTGCCATATATTATTGATAGATTCGCGAATGCGTAGCAGGAGCGAATTTATCTGATGAAACTTGTCAACTCGAGTTAGATTTCTTAAGACTATTCCATGAATAAAAATGTAACGGATTATACAAATAATAATTACTTTCCTGCTTTGTTGTATAAAAACAAAACTAACAGCTGCGAGATCACGGCCTACTATGAATCAACCATCCATGAATCGATTCGAGTTACCATGTCATGACCAGTGCTACCAGTAATGCATATAAGACATAGTTAACTTCATTCAGGTAAGCTAACAGCAGAACAAAAAAAAAAAAGCACACAAACTGGCTTGTACCGAATCGAAATTGTGTTTTTGATCAATTTCCAAACAAGTGATGTATAAAATAATGTGTTTTCATGCTGCTTAATGGCAGCATGTAACGTATTAATCACTGCAAACTGATGCTTACGTGTCCAGTAACGTGCAGACGATTTTATCAGATAAAATAGCATCTTCATATTAATAGCAAGCATTTTATAAGATAAACGGTCGTGATTGGTCTTTGTCCGAGGAATTGCTAAACGTTATTGGTCAATATCAAACACGCGGCATATGAGTGGAATAGTCTTTTAAATCTGTTGAATATTCATATGCAATAATTTCCATGTGACTGAAACCATAGTTGATAAACCTGGAATTTTATAATTTTATACACTAATGCCCGATTTCTATATACTCGTGAATTACCTATGGGTAAAGTATCCATGGGCAAATTAGTTCCAGAATCACCCACAATTATATAATGAGGGAGGCCTTGGAGTTGTACAGTTAATTTAATTCAGAAGGCTTTGATTCTCATTGTTTAAATTATTATTTATCCTATGAGAGGTTAAATTTTATCCAGCCATCCATGAAAGGATAAATTAATCCGACGATTTACCCTTGGAAAGATATAGCCCAAGTTTGTAGGAACATTTTTTTCTTTAATTTTCATATTTACCCAGAGGACATTTATCTAGAAACTCGCCACAAGTGTATGTGATTGCTACCTTTAAATTATTTGAGTTTGTAAAAGTTATTCTTGTGTAAATTCTGTCCATTGGATAATTTACCCATAGGTAATTCCCGAGTTTATAGAGACCGGGCATCAGTGGCATAATTTTCCCCTTTTAATTAATATCATCTACCTTTAAAAGTGTTATTTTTATTTGGACTGTCTAACAAATCCATTTCCATTAGTATATTAGTGTATTGTTAGTGTAGTTTATTAGTGTATTGTTAGTGTAGTTTATTAGTGTATTAGTGCACTTTATTTCATAATAATTGCGATGAGATATTTTGAGCAATGAGAGATATATTGAAATTTGCAAGATTTTGAAAAAAATTCGGTCTGTATGTTAAGTTGGATTGCATAAGATAATGCTCGGTGGTGACGCAAGCATTTGCATACGTAATGCACGACCCACTAGAGACACAGCGCACAATGTAAAACCGTGTCCCGGTCTCCTAGATCTCTAACTGAATTCCAGCCTTGATAACACACATTGTGCTTTTCTGCGACTGTTCTCCGGAAATAAACATTGCAGATTATTGTAAACAGAGCAAAGGAATCGGGGAAGGCAAACAAGGGGAAAGGATTTTGAAGCTAAAATAAGACATGGTTGAACTGGGAAAAACATGCAGAAAAATATGCAGAGCTTAAAGGATGAAGTAATACTGCAGAATTTTAAAGATAAAAAAATATGTCGCCACTCTAAGTAGTCTTTCCAATGCTAAGCGCACAGTTCTTATTTTAAAATAAAAACATATTAAAAAAATCTGAGAGTGTTCGAAAACAGGTGGCTTAGGAAAATATTAGGGCCTAAGAGAGATGAAAATGGGGACTGGAGAAAACTGCATAACGACGAGCTTTATGACCTGTACTCTTCACCAGACATAGAAGGGTAATTAAATCACGGAGGATGTAATGGGCTGGACAAGTTGCGGGCATGGGGGAGGAAAGATATATCTCAAAAGTATTGACTGGGAGACCGGTTTTGATCCGGCGATTTTCGGATCTACACCATTTCAACCTCAATTTCGGAAAAAGTAATTTCAATTTCGGAAAACGTAATTTCAAATTCGGAAAAGGTAATTTCAATTTCGGAAAAAGTAATCTCAATTTCGGAAAAAGTAACTTCAATTTCGGAAATACGAGGGCTATTTTTTAAAACATTCGATGGGGCATAAAATGAAAACCATAGTGAAAATCAAAACTGTTTTAATTGGACCTCTTAGGTACACCTTCTAGCTACTTCTCTACATAATCTCGCTCCGATTGAGTCATTTGTCCTAGCGTGGTACCAACTTTACTATACCCTCTTCATAGCCCTCGTATTTCCGAAATTGAAGTTACTTTTTCCGAAATTGAAATTACCTTTTCCGAAATTCAAATTACCTTTTCCGAAATTGGAATTACTTTTTCCGAAATAGAAATTACATTTTCCGAAATTGAGGTTGAAAAGGTGTAGAGGTGGGCTCCGTGGCGCTACATCCCTGAAGGGACTTGGCCTACCACCCGACCGCTGCATCATCTCCCGTAGGCAGATGGCAGGATTGGGGGGCATGTGGTCAGCATGCCAACACCCACGGCCGTTAATGGTGGTTTTCTGGACCGGAAAATTATGTTACTGTATAACTATAATTATAAATACTTTAGTTCTGCATTTAGCTTATGTTCAAAATAATTATACAGAGTGTTAATGAATAACACCGAAATATTTTACCTGTGAATAGAGGGGACATAGACAAGCAACTTTTCTTGGGGAATTTTTGCTCTATGACGTATAATGTGCATGTTACAGGGCATTAACGTCATTATAACTGGGTGCTCATAAGTCAATAATGAAGTGAAATATGTTAAAATTCTCATTAAATTGACTTCCTGCCTTCTTAGTGATCGATAAAAAGCTGATTCTTAATCATTCTACAGCAGCTACAGTATATCATAATTTAGTGTTTCTATACTCTGCAAAATTTACAGACTAATCACATGACTAGCCGCCAATGCATTATTTTTTTTATTCATAACTACACTGTTAACAACGAAGTTCATTTGTTTTGCATTTTTTTTCAAAAGTTAGAAGTCAGTGGTGGCCATGCCCTGGGAGATTTTATGCTGTAACAGGAAAAATTGAATTCATAGAGCAAAAATCTCCTAATAAAAGCTGCTTGTCTATGTCCCCTCTGTACACAGGTAAAATATTTCCATGTTATTCATTAACACCCTGTATCTGTATCTGGTATCTGGTACCCTATGATCCCCAGGTGGGGCGAAGGAGCCTCCAAGTGGAGGTTTCATTACCTATACTAATTTTGATATGCTTATTTTCCGAGAGAGGGTAGAGGGACAGGTGGTAAGCCCATCGCCTCGCAACCCCTCTCCGGAAACTAAGTATTTCATGGACGTGAAAGGGCCGAGAAATTTAGTCCAGAGGCTCTAATTTAGGCTTGGAGTTCTTTTACGTGCCGTAAATCTACGACACGGGATCCCCAGCTTAAAGTCCCTCCCGGAGGACTCCGTGCCCAGGATTTTTACGTCCTGAAAAATCCATCGACCGCGGTCGGGTTTGATCCCGCGCCCTGCGGATCTAGAGGCGGGCACGCTACCTCTAGACCACCGCGGCCGACTAACACCCTGTATAATAATCATTAATTAATTTTTATATAGATCGGGTCCTGTTTTTGTTTCTTTCTTTAGTGCTGAAAAATTCAGTATCTCTTGTTTGTTGGTTTTTTTTAATGTGGTCGAGCTACCTTAACTAGGCCTATGCCAGATAAGTAAAGCATTATTATTATTATTATTACTTAATTTGTTTTTTTGTTCGTGCATGTGCCCAGGTAGGACTACGCAAAGTACTTAGAGGCGTTTCTGTGTTTTCCCTTGACTCCATATTGCTTTCATCCTTTGGCTGTGAGCTTCCTTCCTCTCGTTTGTCCATGTTGTTCCAGTTTTTTTTCTTCGGCCTGTCCTCTTGGTCAACTTCCCACTTATGCACCTTGATTCTAAAGCTATCTCTTTCCAAAATATCTTCTGGAGTGATTTCTGCCAGTTTTAAGTCTTTTTTACTTCACCAATCCATTTCGTAGTATCTGCTTTTGCTTTAATTCTACTTTCATAGAATTCCAATAGGCCTATTGGTTTTGTGAGCCTATTTGTATTCATTCGTTTATTATTATTATTATTATTATTATTATTATTGTTATTATTATTATTATTATTATTATTATTATTATTAGTAGTAGTAGTAGTAGTAGTAGTAGTAGTAATAGTAGTAGTAGTAGTAGTAGTAGTAGTAGTAGTAGTAGGCCTATACTCTAAGGTTATTCCGAATACTTCTATTCGTATATTTAAACCCGCAATATATCAGTTAAAGAGCTCCTGTGAATATAGACAGAGATTGGTGGACAACCCTCATAGTGCGTGGGACAGAAGCAGAATTAAGTTAAATTAAATTAACATGTAGAGTAGTATCCAGTATGCCGCGACTGGATGAAGTTTCTGAACTCGCTACGTCACTCCGACTCCGTTCCCATGACACCCAGATTAGGTTTCACTTGTTTCGTCCACTTTTTACCATTCAAAATAGTTTCCTCTGGGATGCTATGTAAGTTTTATTTCATTTTTAGTTCGTTTTATGTATGGATATACTTTTTTTTTTTTTTTAACTTTCTGGAATCAGCTCTCCCTGTTTTCAATTTTAATTTTGTAAAATCTACGCTCAGAGTAAAAATATTGCATAGTTAATCCGTTTAAATTTTAAAAGCAAAGTATCCCCCAAGGCGTTGCATTCACCATAATGTATTCGGTTGATCTAAAAATTTCAGCTAGCTTTTTGTTCTGTTTTTTACGATGTTGTTTATTTCTTTTAGGGATATGTTAATATCGCTTTGTGACTTAGCGTATTTCTGATTGCTCTATCGAAATTCCCAGTTACTTTACTGTTCGTTCAACTAATATTTAATAATACTAATAATAATAGTAATAATAATAATAAATTGACCCCTATACAGGCCATGGATTCCCGAGGGTTCCAGGAGCATAGGTTCTAATATTTTTTTTGCACGACGTAACTAATTAGTGGTCACACTTACGAATACTGTTGCCGTGGATCGTAACTTGACATTCCCGCACGCAATCTGGTTGCTATGAAAACAAAAGAAATCTCCGTGCGGTAAAAATTACGAAAAGCACAAGTGCCGTAAGTAAAACCATCATAATTCAAGCCTTTATGGAAGACCGTAACCAAGGCCCCCCAGTTTGTGGCGACTTTAACAGGACAAATATTCGGTCACCATAACAACCAACATATGCGAATCACTTTCTGAAATATAACATCCATCTTCAATAGTGTATAAAAATAATATTTTCAGCTAATATCTCAATTAACATAAATAAATTGATATAAATAATCATCGTGCAAAAAATAGCATGCAATACTCGTGCCGCAAGCGCATAACGGATCTCGGAAATTGAAAAAACTTGGCGCAAGTGCCTCGTTTTTTCAAACTCTTTCCTCGATCCGTATGCACCGCTTACGGCACTTGTATCGCAATATACTATTAGATATTCGGACGTGAAAGTGGTAAGGTTGTCAGCCTTACGCACCGCCACCTTTAACCCCAGAATCGCTCCTGGTACTTATTTCTGTTAGAGGCTGAGTCGACCCCAGGGCTAAGGTGCAATAATTTTAAAACCAATTTTGCTTAAAAAATAAAGTCATTTTCACGGATCTCTATTTACCTCTTTGCGCTTTTTCCGTACAATTGACGTTTTTCCTGCTTATTTAATTATGTAAATCGCATAAGCTTTAAAACTTCTCCAATTAAAAAAAATCCCTTTAGGCAGGCCTACAGGCTGAGGTAGATTTCGAAGTGCTAAATCTCGCCTTATATGAGAGCTATCGAGAAACCAGTTATTGATTTGTAAAGTACTCATCAAGAGCTTTTCAACGATACCCCATAAGACGTGGTTTCAAAAATTTGGAATTTCCATTCCCCCACCAACCACCCCCACTCGTACCCCCAAAACCCCCGAATCGTTGGTGTCACTGTGAACTCCAAACGGAGTACTCTAATTTATTCAAACAAAGTTTCCCTCTATAGGCCTACTTCATAGGGGCCGAGATATAATTTTTTTCTAAATTTTTTTACCCCCCTCCCCTGACCCTCCCCTTGGGCCCATTTTGCTCATTAACGAACTTGTCCGAACTATTGGGCCTAGAAATAACATAATAAAATTTGGTTCAAATATCTTCAAAATCACGGCCGCTAGCGTGTAAAGATATATATATATGTATATATATGGTGGTTTCGTACTTAGAGAGGCATGAAACGTAAAGATATGAACGAATTTTTCGAAAGTCATTACATGGTATCGATTGTAATAGGTATATTTTTCTTCGAAATCTACCTAATACCAGAAATTCGTGTAACTGTTCACAACATAAGCTGAACAATGACATAGACGGAGATTGATCTTAGACAAAGACACGTAGAGTGATTTCAAGTACACTTGTGAACAGCAGTTTGAAATGCCATGTCATTATCTTTCCATCTTGACCGCAGCTTGATTGCCCTAAGCCCTCGTTTGGAGGGGCCAAGTATAGGACTTTGAGGAACTTGAGAGCATTACCGGGGATGTTTCAACATATTAATAGGACATTAGTTTACCAAACTTGTACGTGATTTCAAATTTAGTTTATCAGTACACTGTTCTAGAACAATAGGCTACTCTTAACACAAACTTAGACCGTCAGTAGTTTGTAAAATAGAGGTATTGTTGCGATGTTGATGGAAGAATACTTACGCTTTCCGTCAGAACTCCGATTGGCAGATTGCTAACCGACTTGAACAAGGATTTTGTACAATTATGTTACTTCGGAAGAGAATTATAATCATTGGTCCTATGCCTCAAATTAACAGGATGATAAAAAAAATCTCTTTATGTTCAAACAATGGTACAGGGGAAAACCTACCTGTACCTTCCACTTATACGAGGAATGGAGCAAAGTCATAAAGATTTTTTTCTCTCAAAGTAAGACGTTATACCATGAGACAGTGGCGGACACAGGGGGGATAGGGGGATATACCCCCCCCCCCTGAAATTTGAAAAAATGCTATATATGCACTCTAAGTGGCCGGTTTTATAAACTAATTATATACATAAGTTGCTTAATTTCTTTTAGTATTTTTTCTACCTAATCAAATCCCCCCCGAAAAAATTCTGTGTCCGCCACTGCCATGAGATGATGTATATCGCGGAAGAGTGTGGCAACTCTAGTGTATGGACACACAGTTAGGTATAATAGCATTGTGATGTATGGTTATACGAATACAGGCGATGGTAATTTAGTTGTGAGTCACCCGGCGTGCAGAATGGATATGACAAGATGGGGAAAGCATTTTTACGTCAAAATAGTCACTACTTGAAAGAGAAATGTCAGAGAATTCCACAATGAGCTTATGGAAGCTTTGTGGAATAATGCCCACCCGTACCGAACTGTAAGGAATCATGGGGTGGGTATGTGTGATTTCATCCTTCCAACTATCGCAATACATCAGAGTGGCACAATGCAGTCGCATATGGATGTTTATGGGTGTCTTTTTCCTCAACTATCCTATGTCTAGTACCCATAATCTGCATTATACGTAATCCCATACCCTGCCTTTTCATTTATATATTTAAAAAATTTTATATGGTCCCTCATTTTCAAAAGAAAAAATCTGATGTGAAAGTCACATAACTTCCTCTGCCCAAATAAAAAATAGCAGTATTCACATATCCTTTTACAGAATCGCAAGACACAATTTTACGCTAATTATCCTATAAATACCTCTTCTTTCAATGATACGACTAAAAGCGCAGGCTATATAACAAACTTAAAATAAAAAATAAAAAGTGACTGCAGACGCTTATTGAACTTTCCGCCGTAAAGAATAATTTCCGAAATTTATCGAATATTTCCCTCAGATACTTCTTTACTCTATACCTGGCCAACAATACATCTTTCTCACTTCACATTCTTATATAGAATAAGAGGCCGTGAAAGAGCGCGTATTCAGTTGTTCATCACGCAAGATAAAATTTCTACAAACAGTGGGTGAACAGTGGGTGGCTTGTAACTACCCTCAGAGAATTTTTTCGAAAAAAAGTTTCAAATAAAGGTTTTAGCTCTCAGTAAAAGGAACACATGTGCAAATTTTAAAGGAAATCGTTAGAGCCGTTTTCGAGAAAATCGCGAAAAACGAAAATTTCTTCATGTAAAGTCCCGTTAAAAATAAGAGAAATTTGTCGCCAATCTTCGAATCACATCTTCAGAAGGTACCTGACCCAAATACGAAATTTTGTTTTCATACGAATCTCCGTTTCGGAGCTAGCCTGTTCACAAACTTCCACACAGACAGACACACAGACACACACACAGACATGTTTCCAAAAATAGTATTTTTGGATTCAGGGGGCCTTGAAACGTGTATATATGCTAAAAACTCGACTTCGAATTTTAGGGTCGAAAACAATACTTAGTCTACTTCCTCTACCTATAGTACCTATGGTACGGGCAGAGGAAGTAAAAATAGTATCCAATACTTAGGCCCCATCCTCCGTATTATCTTCCTACAGACGGTACAGGTACCTAACCTGGGAGCTGTCAGGGATGAAAACATCTAATTCTGTTAAAGGAAGAGTTTTTTTAAATCAGCAGGAAACGATTTCCTGCTGTAAACTCTAAACTAGTTCACGAGTGATATGATTTTAGAAGGAAAAGAAGAAATAAAAAATGAGGAACAAAGAAAGAAGGCGAGGAAAAAGATAAAGAAACCGAAAGCAGCAAAGTTCGACAGGTATAGGCCTATATAGGAAGGAAAGACCCGAAAGTAAGACTGAAGAAATAAATAAATAAAACATAGAAATTAATTTTAAAAAGACAGAAAGACAGAATTACAAGTATATAAATGTAAGGAGACAGTAAGAAATAAATATAAAAAGACGGGCATAATCAGACAACACGAACAAATATGAAGAGACGAAGGGTAAACTGATGTAAAAAAGTGCCTGACTGATTTTGTTTAATCAGTTGTAATTGCAATTATGATATGCAAAAAATAAGTTTTATTTAAAATTTATTTCAGAGTTAAGCTCCAGATTGATTCATTAACTAGGTCTTACGGAAAAACAATCAGCTTAAAATCGTCCAGCGTCAGCAGAACTATATAGATTTGTGTTATCTTGACTATCGCATACTCACATAAGAATACAAAAGAAACCATGTCAAATTGGCCGGCTTCGGGATATGAACCAGGGAACTCCAGAATGCTAGACCAAGACGTTACCATCTTGGCCACCTAGTTCAGTTTAACGGTCTAGTTTGATAAGCGTATGTGAAGGAATAGTGTTATTTGTCATTACTAACTGAATTGCAATTTCCAAAGCCGTATATGAACACTGTAAAACAATAGGTTGTCATGATAATTGATTTGTATTTGAAAGGCCTAAATGCTTTGTAATAATTACCATAAAATAGGCAGTAAATTGGGCATTACTCTGGTACCGATTTGGTCCAATATTAATAGCCTTCTTCCCATGGACTTGTAAAAGTGTATACCAGGTTTTACGAAAATCCGATAAAGCATATTTGAGTTATCGCGCCTACGGACGGACAGACAGACGGACATTTTCCCGTCCCGCATACAATCTGAAAAAGTACCATACTGGCACTTATGGCCGGTTTCTATAAACTCGCGAATTACCTATGGGTAAATTATCCAATGGACAGAATTTACACAAAAATAACACCACACAAACACAAATAATTTAAAGATAGCAATCACAAACACTTGTGGCGAGTTTCTAGATAAATGTCCTCTGGGTAAATATGAAAATGACAGAAAAAATGTTCCTACAAACTCGGGCTAGATCTTTCCAATGGTAAATCTTCGGGTTAATTTATCCTTTCATGGATAGCTGGATAAAATTTAACCTCTTTGTAGGATCAATAACAATGAGAATCAAAGCCTTCTGAATTAAATTAACTGTACAACTCCAAGGCCTTGCTCATTATATCATTGTAGGTTAAATGGAACTAATTTGTCCATGGATAATTTACCCATAGGTAATTCACTAGTTTGTAGAAACCGGGCATTAATAAAGTAAATATAAAAATAACCAGGGGAAATGAATGGATTGATGCATAACATTGGAACACAAATAAATGTTCATAAATCCAAAACGTCTGGACTTGCAAGTAATTTTCGCCTATTCTTTCATGTTAAAATTCAAGAACTAATGGAATCGTCAAGATAAAACATGTATGAGAAAATGAAAGGTGAAAATCTTCCTTTGTGTTGAAGTAACACACGACATGATAACTTCAAAGCATCGCAGTTAAAAAGAATCTGTTTCAAAGGCACTAAAAAAAAAAAAAAAAAAAGGAGATAATTGGAATTCTGTGTTGCCAATATTATGTGAATTCTTTTTGTAGAGAAGGTCTTGATATTTAGCTCATTATTTCGTTAGTAACAAGGTAATTGTTCTGCTCCGCACAGGTGCTACTGTCTGTGACAGCAAATTACATAGCTAGGGCTGTCCAAAACACACACACCAGATACTGAACAGTCCTATTTCTCATTTCTAGACGTTGGGTCAGTTGAATACAAATTAGTTAGATTGTTTTATTTGCATTACACAATACAGGGAATTTCGTAATATAATAAAATCAGGCAAATTGATATAACAAAGTGCCAAAATGCTTTTGTTTAATCAGTGATAATTGCAATTATGATATGCAGAAAATAAGTTGTCCACCGCTGTGGCGTAGGGGATGCGTTCGCTCCTCTCGCTCAGTGGGACCGGGTTCGAATCCTGTTCCTAGGTGGGGTTTTTTATGGCGGTTTTCCTCACCTGTGAGACAAATGTCGGGTAACTTAGGCCCTTGTCGTTCCCAGATTTCATCTGGCTGTCATTATCATCTTCATCCCAACCTCGTCTTGTTTGGAGTGAGTGTGTGTGTGTATGGTGTGTCTCGGAGGTGGCCCCGGCAATAAGCTGATCACTCATCCCGGGAGGCCTTCCATGCCCTTGTCTGGACAAAAAAGTATGTATGTGATCCATAGATAATCCCTCTCCCGACAGGTCGCGGCCCTGTAAGGCCCGGGCGGCTTGGGTCGCTTAAATTCTAAAAGGGAGAGGTTAAACTAAGATAAAGGAAGAAAGAAAATAAATTATTTATTATAATCGATTCCCCAGTTAAGCTCCAGATCGATTCTAAAGTTTGATTCTTAACATTAAATCGTACTCGTATACACTGATATAAGAAATTCTTAAAATATGTCATCATTTCACAAAACACACTGGCAAAGAACTCCGCTTAATGTACGTAGGCCTAATCATTTCACAGTAATATACCTGCTGTATATAAGAGTATTCATGTTGTACTCATTTCAACGTGAACAAAGAAGTAAACAAACATCTGACTACATCTGGTGTCAAGGACCTCAATGATTAGAAATGCGGCATTGTAGTATAGGCCTAGTCATGATTTCCCATTTAAAAAGCATGTCCCATTTAAAAATTAGTGGTTCCTCCGGTACCGGTCAACCGATTTGGCCCAAAATAAATAGGCTTCTTGCCATGGACATTATACAGGGTGTTAATGAATAAAACCGAAATATTTTACCTGTGTATAGAGGGGACATAGACAAGCAACTTTTATTAAGAGATTTTTGCTCTATGGATTCAATTTTTCCTGTTACAGCATAAAATCTCCCAGGGCTTGGCCGCCACTGACTTCTAACATGAGAAAGAAAAGCAAAACAAAGGAACTTCGTTGTTAAGACTGTAGTTAGTAGTTATGAATAAAAAAATAAAAAAAAGACTAATGCAGTGGCGACCAGTCATGTGATTAGTCCGTAAATTTTGCAGATTATGGAAACACTAAATTATGATATAGCAGTTGATGAATGATTAAAGAGTCAGGTTTTTATTGATCACTAGGAAGGCATGAAGTCAATTTAATGAACATTTTAACCCTATTTCGCTACATTATTGAGTTATGAGCACCAAATTATAATGACTTTAATGCCCTGTAGCATACACATTTTACGTCGTAGAGCAAAAATCTCATAATGAAAGTTGCTTGTCTAAGTTCCCTCTATATACAGGTAAAATATTTCGGTGTTATTTATTAACACTCTGTATATGCGTAAACCAAGTTTCATGAAAATCCGATAAAGCGTATTTGAGTTATCGCGCGTACAGACACACGGACGGACGGATAGACATACAGACATTCCCGTCCCGCACACAGTCTCTTAAAGTACCATACTGGCACTTAATAAAATGTAGCCTATACAATGTTAATGTCCTATTAATTAAATACATAGTTAGAGGAAATCTTTAAATTTAGACCGTGATACGGACACGTATTTTCTAGCCAGGGTGTGAGTTGTACGTAATTAAGGCGCTCTCTGGTGATTGCGGGGGACACTAGAGTAAATGGGTCGGATGACGAGGGATTAGAAACGCGAGCCGCTCGCTGCTTTTTATGGGCTGTGTTTATTCGGTTTCTTATATCCACACAGTTTAAGCGCTCTTACCGAGACGGCCGCCCTCAGAACAGATTTACTGGCACACGGTGACTCCAAATAACGTTCAAATAACTTCACTGGTCGCAATGATATGAGGGTCATTCAATAATTAAAGAGACAAACTGACCTGAAAAAAAAAAATTTTTACAAAACAAGACTTTTCCTACTTTTCAACATAATCCCCATCAACATTTAAGCACTTGTCCGAACGGGTTACTAGCTTGTTTACACCGGCTGCAAAGAACTCTTTGTCTTTGTGTCGGAGCCAATTTCCCACAAATTTCTTGACATCCTCGTTATCCTGGAACTTCTTCCCACGTAATGCCTCCTTCAGTGGACCAAACAATATTCGAATTTCAAGTGAGGAAGTTGCAACTTCACGGCATTCGTCAGTCACTGATTCTCGACCATTTTTTAACTGTTCTACGCACTTGTAAAAATTTCCACGGTCCATACAACTTTCACCATACACTTTAGTCATTCTAGAGTGTATATTAGCTGGTTTTTCACCTTCAGCAATCAAAAAAACTAATCACAGAACGTTGTTCAACCAATGTGTAATTTTCAAGAAGACCCGACTTCGTTAAACTTAATTTTGAGGTTATAAACAGAGCAATGTTGATCCATCAGCCGATTAGAACTCATCCCAGTGATGCCAACTTAAAATCCTAAATGTATCAAACTTGTACTAGCAACCGTCTTTCCCCCAGACCAATTTATCTCTTTAATTATTGAATGACCCTCGTAATTATTTTACTCTTGCCGTGTAGGCTAATTTGGAAAGGTAGAGTCAGATTGAAAAATTCAATGCTATAGCAGGGATTTGAACAAGGATCTTCGGCTCTTCGTGCCGTTGCTCTACCATTGAGCTACCATAAAATAGCCACTAAATTGGGTGTTGCTTCGGTACGGGTCAACCGATTTGGTCCAATAGTGTCTTCTTCCCATGGACGTTATAAATGCGTATACCAAGTTTCATGGAAATCCGATAAAGCGTATTTGAGTTATGACGCCTTTATAATAGACACTAAATTGGGTTTTACTCCGGTACCGGTCAACCGATTTGGTCCAATATCAAAGGCTTCTTCCCATGGACATTATAAACGTATATACCAAGTTTCATGAAAATCCGATAAAGCGTATTTGTGTTATGGCGCCTTTATAATAGACACTAAATTGGGTTTTACTCCTGCACCGGTCAACCGATTTGGTCCAATATCAATAAGCTTCTTCCCATGGACGTTATAAATGCGTATACGAAGTTTCATGAAAATCCAATAAGGGGTAGGCCTATTTGAGTTACGGTGCCCTTATAATAGACACTAAATTGGGTTTTACTCCGGTACCGGTCAACCGATTTGGTCCAATATCAATAGGTTTCTTCCCATGGACATTATAAACGCATATACCAAGTTTCATGAAAATCCAATAAAGCGTATTTGTGTTATGGCGCCTTTATAATAGACACTAAATTGGGTTTTACTCCTGCACCGGTCAACCGATTTGGTCCAATATCAATAGGCTTCTTCCCACGGACGTTATAAATGCGTATACGAAGTTTTATGAAAATCCAATAAGGGGTATTTGAGTTACAGTGCCCTTATAATAGACACTAAATTGGGTTTTACTCCGGTACCGGTCAACCGATTTGGTCCAATATCAATAAGCTTCTTCCCATGGACGTTATAAATGCGTATACGAAGTTTCATGAAAATCCAATAAGGGGTAGGCCTATTTGAGTTACGGTGCCCTTATAATAGACACTAAATTGGGTTTTACTCCGGTACCGGTCAACCGATTTGGTCCAATATCAATAGGCTTCTTCCCATGGACATTATAAACGCATATACCAAGTTTCATGAAAATCCGATAAAGCGTATTTGTGTTATGGCGCCTTTATAATAGACACTAAATTGGGTTTTACTCCTGCACCGGTCAACCGATTTGGTCCAATATCAATAGGCTTCTTCCCACGGACGTTATAAATGCGTATACGAAGTTTTATGAAAATCCAATAAGGGGTATTTGAGTTACAGTGCCCTTATAATAGACACTAAATTGGGTTTTACTCCGGTACCGGTCAACCGATTTGGTCCAATATCAATAAGCTTCTTCCCATGGACGTTATAAATGCGTATACGAAGTTTCATGAAAATCCAATAAGGGGTAGGCCTATTTGAGTTACGGTGCCCTTATAATAGACACTAAATTGGGTTTTACTCCGGTACCGGTCAACCGATTTGGTCCAATATCAATAGGCTTCTTCCCATGGACATTATAAACGTATATACCAAGTTTCATGAAAATCCGATAAAGCGAATTTGAGTTATGGCGCCTACATACACACGGACAGACATTTTCCCATCCCCCACACAATCTCATAAAGTACCTTTCTGGCACTTAATAAATAATTTTAAAATATTTTATTCGCTAATGCCGTCTTTTGAAACATTCAAGTAACCAGGGCAACAATTTGAATTCAACGAGGAAGGCGGCTTATACGACTTGTCATTCAGGGAATTCACCTCTTCGTGAATGGATCTGCCGGAAATTGAACAGGTATTGCAAAGTGGGTGGGACACCATTTCCTCTGGAGAAAGAAAAATATGAGTAGTCTGTCCTATATAACAAGGAAATGAAGACATTCCTCCGATACTGATGGCTACAAATTTCTCTCCTGCAGATAAAACTGAAGCGAAAGATTTGTGGAGCGACATTTGCACTGTCCGACGTAAGGGATAACTTGTATCGCAAAGTACAGTTCCCTGGAGAAGCCAAGGTCCTACAGTTACAACCCTTTCGTGATGTGGAAGGTAGATACCAATACAGAAAATTCATGGTGTACCAGATAGACGAATTTCTTTCCTCTGAAAGAAAATCAATAATTTATGTTAAAGTTTGATTAAAAAAAGGCTGTTTAACAATATGTTTAACAAAATGTTTAACAATATGAACATTGAAGAAGTGGCAATCTCTAAATTTCTAGGGTTAACCCTTAAATTTATAAATATGTCCAACACGATACAGTTATTTGGCTTAAATTTGTATTAAAAGGACTGAAAAGAAAATGGAAGAAAATTTTAAATCTAATATACAAAATCGAAAGTATGTGGGTATGTTCCCTATACAAATCTACATTTCTTGACCATTTTGCACGAAAATTTTCACACATACCCAATTCAGCCCGGTAAATAACGCGGTCAACGTTATAATTTAGACAAACCACACCTTCCCTCGAAAATTTATATAACTTCTGAGAATAATATACTGAATATTTAACAAATGCAATTCAGTTACCATGACAACAGTTAATTGTTTACAGTGTTCACATAGGGCTTAGGGAACTAGCCTACATAATACTGGGCTTTAACAAATTCTGATGCTATCGATGTAATACATTGGTGAAAATAATTAATGAAGAATGAAATCCACGAAAATAAAGCACAATGTGATGCAGTCGCGTAACTTTCTCTACCCTCGACATGGAAAGAATAAGAATAAGAGGTCGCATTGCAGGGACAGCTTAATCCAGTTGTCTAAGCCTGAGTGTGTGCTAACGAATATGCTGTGTCAGAACCAGAAGTCTGTGAAAAATCATATCCACTGTTAAGTTATTCATAGCTGTAGGCTTTGTATTAGTTGAGAAATAGAGATGTTTATCGTAGGCCCTAGACATATAAAAGATGACAAAATAGGATGTAGTATTTTCAGTCCTATGCGTGCAGTAAATTATTATGTCCCAGGTTTTTGGAGAGGAAAGTATGAAAATAATATTGAATTTTGTTTCGATTTCAGCCCCGAAACGGTTGTATGGTAACATGCGTGAGTAATAAAATATTCCTCAAGACAATACAATTTGATGTTACCGGAATTTCTGTTTCCTCTTACTTCAACCCCTCCCGGGCATGGTGTGTAGAAGCAACGGGGTGCAAAATTCGACATCCTCTATGAGCCATAAAAAGCTATATCAAGCGTTTTCTGAGGGAATAGTTTGAGTGTGATAAGTCGTTCTTCCTCATTTCAAATTCTACATACGTATTATATAAGGACCTAGAGTTTGAAAATCGAAAGTCCTTCATTAGTTACTTTCAAATTACAAAATACAAACCCGGGTGACGCCGGGCCTTTTAAGCTAGTTTTATATAAATTACAGAATAACGAGTCGGCAGCGGTGTCTAGAGGTAGCGTGCCCGCCTCTAGATCCGAAGGATGCGGGATCAAACCCGGCCGCGGTCGATGGATTTTTCAGGACGTAAACATCCTGGGCACGAAGTCCTCCGGGAGGGACTTTAAGCTGGGGGCCCGTAATAAAGTCTCCAAGCCTAAATTAGAGCCTCTGGACAAAATTTCTCGGCCTTTTCACGTCCAAGTATACCTTAGTTCCCTGAGGGGGGTTGAGAGGCGATGGGCTTACCACCTGTCCCTATGCCCTCTCTCGGAAAATAAGCGTAACAAAATTCATATAGGCAACAGAAGCCTCCACTTGGAAATCCCTTCACCCCAACATAGGGGGCTATAGGGTTTCAGACAGACAGAATAAGGAAGCAAGAAATATGAGCCTTAACATTATGTTAACTGTTTTCTATGCAGTCCGGCTCGGATTTATATATTGTGTGAGAAATAGATTCTCGCCAAATAAAGGGTTAATAATGATCAATTACCTGCATACACAAGAAATTTCAAACAAGAAAAGGTATAAAAATAATAAGAATCATTTACCTTTAGATATTTTTTGCACTCCTTAACTAATTAGTGGTACTTACGAATATTGTTGCCGTGGATCGTAAGTTGACATTCCCGCATGCAATCTTGTTACTATGTGCGGTAAGAGTTTCCGTGCGATAAGAATTTATTTACGGAACATCATAATACAAGCCTTTTTGGACAAGGCCCCCAGGACAAATATTCGGTTCGCATAACAACCAACACATGAGAATCACTTTCTGAAATAAACATCTATCTTCAAGAATGCATATTACATAATATTTTCAGGTAATATCACAGTTAATATAATTAAATTGATATAAATAATCATCGTGACTTTATTTTGATATATTTATCGTAATACTACAATTTGTACAATTATTTAAAGAAATTCCTCCATATTTATTTACAAATATTCGGTTCCCATAACAACAAACAGATGCGAATCACTTTCTGAAATATAACATCCATCTTCAATAGTGTACATACATAATTTTTAGTGTACATATAAATAAATTGATATAAATAATCATCGTGCAAAAAATAGCATGCAATACTCGTGCCGTAAGCGCATAACAGATCTCGGAAATTGAAAAAAAAAAAAATCGGCGCGAGCACCTCGTTTTTTCAAACTCTTTCCTCGATCCGTAAACACCAATTACGGCACTTGTATCGCAATATACTATAGACTCCATTCTATCCTCGGTAAGCAGATGTAATATACTGTAGACATTGAAAATAAGATTGCAATGTGTTGAAAGGCAACAAAAGCGCTACATGGATTAATATGGAATAATAATATTAAGGACCGACGGCGTGGTCTTGTGGTTGTCGCTGACTACAGATCCGTCGGCCCGGGTTCGATCCCCGGTACCTCCTCGGATTTTTCTGAGTTAGGGAGGTTTGGAACGGGGTACACTCAGCCTCGTGATTCAAACTGAGGAGGTACTTAATAGAGAAGAAACGGCTCCGGTCATGGAAACCACCATTAACGGCTGTGGGTGTCGGTATGCTAACCACATGTCCCCCAATCCTGCCATCTGCCTATGGTAGATGATGCAGCGGTCGGGTGGTAGGCCTTGTCCCTTCAGGGATGTAGCGCCACGGAGTTTAGTTAAGTTTTAATAACATTAAGATTTAAAAAAAGGATGTTTTGGAGTATTGTAGGTAACATTATACAGGGTGTTAATGAATAACACCGAAATATTTTACCTGTGTATAGAGGGGACATGAACAATCAACTTTTATTAGGAGATTATTGATGTATGACGTAAAATGTGTATGCTACAGGACATTAAAGTCCTGGTGCTCATAAGTCAACAATAAAGCTAAATAGGGTTAACATTTTCTTTAAACTAACTTCATGCCTTCTTAGTCATCGATAAAAACCTGCTTCTTAATCATTCATGAACAGTTATATCATAATTTAGTGTTTCCATAATCTACAAGATTTACAGAATAATCACGTGACTGGCCGCCACTGCATTATTTCTTTTTTGTTCATAACTACAGTGTTAACAACGAAGTTCCTTTGTTTTGCATTTTTCAAAATGTTAGAAGTCAGTGGCTGTCATGCCCTAGGAGATTTCGTGCTGTAACATAAAAAATTGCATCCATAGAGCAAAAATGTCCTAATAAAAGTTTATTGCCTATGTTCCCTCTATACACAGGTAAAATATTTCGTTTTTATTCATTAACACCTTGTATAGAGTAGAAACGTGTCCAGTTGAAGCACACATTACTTCAGTGGAAATGGAATTACCTGAGAAGATATTTACAACTTCCAAGGGAAGAGAGGTTCCATCCGGCGCTGTGAATTGAACTCCGGCTTAGCTCAGTTGGTAGAGCATTGGCGCGAATAGCCAAAGGTCCTGGGTTCAAGTCCCAGTGTCGGAGGAATTTTTCTCCTATAATATTCTCATGTAGTGTCCAACAGAGACAATAATCTGTGGTTCATGAAAGCTTATATATCTATTCCAAGGGAAGTTAAATCAGACATGAAATAATCTGGAATAGTTAAAAAGTTTTAGACAATAGAGCACTGCAGTGGTAGGCCTATACCCGGGCACATACAAAGAATGCCAGATGGCAAAAAGAATATTACATTGGTCTTCTGCTGGCAGAAGGAAAACCTGCCTTAACTTGAGAACCCTAGATTAATCTTGCTATGAAAGAGAAGGGACTTCGTCCGGGATTTGAACAATCGAGAGCTGTGAAAGCTGAAAGCGGCAGACTCCTTAGAGGACAATCCAGTGAAGATGAAGATGGGATATATACACAATTTATTTAAATATTTATCAAGTTTTTCCTATTTACTAAGCTAGTATCTTATTGCAATAAGAAAACTCTTTTTTACTTCCTCTGCCCGTACCATAGGTACTATAGGTAGAGGAAGTGCTGTTTTCGGCCCCCAAATTCGAAGTTGAGTTTTTAACATAAATACACGTTTTGAGGTCTCGTGAATTAAAAAATACAATTTTCGGAAAAATATCTGTGTGTATCTGTGTGTCTTTGTGTGTGAACAGCCTAACTCCAGGACGGAAAATCTTATGAAAACAAAATTTTGTCGGTTACCTTCTGAAGATGTGAACACGAAGATTAGCGGTGATATTTTTAAGGGGACTTGACATGAAGAAATTTTCGTTTGTCGCGATTTTCTCGAAAACAGCTCTTATGATTTTGTTTAGGCGTAAATTTTGCACGTGGGATGCTTATACTAAGAGCTAAAACTTTCATAAAAAATTCATCTGCAATATTTTTTTCAGAAAAATCTGAAGGGTAGTTATAAGCCACCCACCGCTTGTAGAAACTCAGTCAGGCCTGGTGAACAATAAAGCTTTGCGTCAGGTTGAAACAATTGAATACGTGCTCTTTCTGATCATTAAATGCCTTATCCTACTCATTAGAGTAGGCCTAAATGTTTTACTTGAATTGAAGTTGAATTATCTATGATGAAGATGGTTCTAAAATCTTACATTAGAAGGAAAATAATTGCATTAGAAAGAAAGTTCTGTTTTATTTTTAGTGTGACACAGTTTGGAGTTTATCCCTTTACAGAATCACTTAATAACTGAATAATTTACTTGGTCTGAGGTTGAATTATCTAACAGCGAAGATAGTTCTAAAATCTCCTAATAGGAGAGCAATAATTACGTTAGAGTGCTAGATCTGTTTTATTTTTAGTGTGACATAGTTTGGAGTTTATCACTTCACCAAATCACCGGACCCATTTTTAGCAATTAAGAACGGAAGAGCAGTAAAAATCCGGGAAATGCCTCTTTGACAATTGAAACATTAGCTGCGTCCCAATTTACATCACTAATAACCTGCAATTTAAATTCTTAATGCTGGGGTTACCAAGAACCCATTAAGTTCAGATTCCAATGCGCTGTCACTTAAATCCTTAACATCGTACTCTTTAATCACCACAGCGTGATATTTAAGTTGGAATACTTTTATAAAATATTATTGATAATTTACCCCTTCATACTAGCTGTAAAGTCTTAATTTATTTCTTTCATTACAAGCCATTAAGACCATTTACCCCTACTTTACTGTCTCTTATAACTATGTCTTATGTGAAATATATCACATAACTTATTTAGGACCTGGATTTGAAGGTTTTAACTAGGGATGGGTCGATACCAGATTTTCTCGATACTCGATACCGATACATGGGTTTTTCCTTGATACTCGATACCGTCAACATTTCCAGTTTCAATAAATAGGTACATTAAAAATTAAAAGTTGAGAGAACTGTGTAATGCCAACTAAATTAAGTGTGCATATTTAATGAAACAAAATTTAATACCATCAGTAGCCTATAATTATTTTTAAACTCTACATTAAAACCAAAATTACTTTTTGAAATAGTCCACTTACAAGTTTTTGTTAAAAATTTACAATGGGGTTTGGACAGTCAGCTTGCTTGTTGGTTGTTATTGAAACGTTTGACAGGAAACGAAACAATTAAGAATTTCTTCTGTTTTGATTTTAAAAGTAGGAAAGTCTAAAGCTATTTATGACTAGACAAAAGTCACAGAGTGGTTTTCTCCATTTCAAGGAGAAATAGAAGTATTTACTATATTTAGTAGACTACTAAAAGCAGAAAGATATACCGAATTTCCTTAAATTGCAGAATTACCAAAGTATCGAAAAATTACCGAGCGAGTTTTCTGAAGTATCGCTCGATGCCGATACCATGCAAGTATCGAGGGTAGCGAGGTATCGAAAGTATCAAGGACCCATCCCTGGTTTTAACCTATATTTCCCCAGTTTCCTAATTAGAACATTTTAACGTACTTTTCCGTTTCATGCCCCTTGCCAGTGGCGTATCCTGATCTCTGATCAAGGGCGTGCTATGCTATCGTCCTACACAGAAAATGTACTTGATTCCTGAGTTAATTGAGAATGTAGATTAACTTTAACTGAACAGTTAAAAATAGCTTACTTTATTAAAGTAGGCTTATTCTTTCTTTTAAAACATGAAGGATTTGTACTTATAAGATTTGAAGCCTTCACGGCGCTGATTAGTTAAGATGACTTCTCGGGTTATCAGCCGTGTCAAAATTATTAGGCTCGAGCGTACGGCAATTTTCACTCTGTGGCCTTCCTCAGGAATGTGAGACTGAACAATGTTCTGTATATTCTACATTCTTGCCTTTATATATTGTAGAAAGACTTGTTAACTCGGGGAAAGGCCGTACATTTGTCACAATTTGCAATTTATCTTGAAAAGTTTTGGATAAAAATGTATTTATCAGAAGATCATCCAAAATACAGCTGTGCTCTTTCATAATGTTTTCAGAATGAAATAGGCTACATTAACTAAAAATTAATTTAACAGATAACTTATTTTTAACCACTAAATAAAATAATATTTACAATATTTGCCTTGAAATTATTAAAATTGTAATATACTTAGGTACAACACAATTGCTTGCGAAACTTCAGTAGCACGCAAACTACCGGCAAATCTCCCGCCGCGCGCAGAATAGCAGTAAATAAAGTAATACTGTATTTACAATTATTTGCTATTGAAATTCTTAAAATAAAAGACTAAAAAATAATCAAACACTTTTGATAACATTAAATAAAATAACATTTACAATCATTTACTTTTTAACTTCTTGAAATCGCTAAGGAGGACTTTTGCTGAAAAACTAGGGGCTAAAGATGACTTTTCCTGAAAAGCACGATTTTTAAATAGATATCTCAAAAGCAAGTTTTATGACATTGGCCCTTTTAGAACCAAACCACAGAAATAGGGCTCTGTTTCTTGGAGGTTTAATAATGAACATAATTGTTCACCAGGGTGTCCACTGGTCGGGAAAATCCGGGAATCCGGAAAAAGGCCGGGAATTCCGTATGGTCGGGAAAATCCGGGAATAGTCAATGAATTTGTTAAAATATCCGGGAAAATTCGAATAATTGCAAAGCCGAACTAGAAGGGAAGAAAAGAAAACTACTCTTAGAGTCCGAAAAAGCTGCAGCTGCTCTAGATGATCAAATTAAGTTGCTGAAGAAAGAAAAAAAGTGGGATCAAAAGGACTTCTAAAAAATAATAGGCCTATATGAAGGTATATTTAATTTATTTTACTGTTCTTTACTTTTGTATCTGTTATAGCCTAAGTGCTAAAAGTTTTTCTTATTTAAAGTGTGTATAATATAATCCTATAATTTTTCTTACACAGTTGTTAGAAAGTGCTTCATAATCATATTTTGGTCGAGAATTTCTGAAATGATCAATGAAAAGCAGGGAATAAGTCGGGAATTTCTTCAGCATTATTTGGTGGACACCCTGTTCACTCACTTGAGCATAGTGAAGCTGTTCTAATCATTTTATTTTTAGGGATAAGTAATAAGAATGTCATCCCGAAAGAAGTTTTCGATGTCAATCCAAAGTTAAATATTAAAGCAAATTGTCTGTTTTTTCATGTTTACAACAGATATTAATTTGACTTTGTTAAATTGGTGCGTATCTCTCCGTCCGACAGCTGACTGCTTAAGCAGTGCATATTTGGTCTCAATAATAATTTGTAGTTTGTTTTTTAAGGAAATTGCTATAAAATGGTAGACAGTCTCTGCCCCCCGGGCCGTTCTAATTCCTGCTGACTTGCATTCTAATGAAGCTTAGGAAACTGGAAACATTATTTTCCCATCAACCAACACACCTTTCAAATTATTCATCGCACTAAATTGATGACATAGGTAAATCGTGGTTACGCAATGTTGTTCTTTCCAGTCTTTAGTGTTTGACATCTTTATCATCAGAAACTGGAAACTAGAAAAGATTGAATTGTTCGAATGACTTTTACAGTTCCCTTAACATAATAATTACTACTTTTTGAGCTCTAGAAATGCCAGTTTTATTTTGTATTAGCAGATCTCCGCGGCTTGGCCCACGATAATTAATTCGAAGATTAAAAATTAAGAGCAAAATAATTAAAACATTATATTTATTAACACTTGCACGCGAAACATTCATAGGCCTAAACTAAACGTTTAATAACTATAATAAAACAGCTAAAACTCCGGCTTTGAAGTAAATTCCACGATTAGAAAGCACAGCTTTAGAAAAACACGTAAGATTTGAGTTCCCTGGCCCAGAAAACCCCTGCATAGTGAGTTCCGTCCAAATCTATCAAATCCCTCTTCCGTGTCATGTTGAAAATTTAAGATGTCTGTGTGCCTTGACATTATAAACAAAAGAATCGACCTGGATGAGTTAACAAAATTGAAGCGATTGGTAATTCCATGCGACTTGATGAAAACATTGCGATTCTTTTGTTACCGAGCTATGCCAAAAAAAAGGACAAAGCCACCTGCAATTGATTTGACAATTTAAATGTAATCGTATTACCAAAAACTGACAGGGAAAAAAATCACGTCATATGGGCGGTGCACGAGTGGCTACAGTGTCAAGCAAAATAATTTTTCTCACGCAGTATCGAAGCACTTCCTATCAGATGGCGTAAGTGCATTGTACTGGGAGGGGACTATGTAGAAAATAATGTACAACCAAACATTCTCCCTGCAGTAAAATAGTGGGGAAATAGTGGGGAAATAGTATATTGCGATGCAAGTGCCGTAAGCGGTGCATACAGATCGAGTTTTTTCAATCTCCGAGATCCGTTATGCGGTTACGGCACGAGTATTGCATGCTATTTTTTCACGATGATTATTTATATCAATTTATTTATATTAATTGAGATACTAGCTGAAAATATTATGTATATACACTATTGAAGATGGATGTTATATTTCAGAAAGTGATTCGCATGTGTTGGTTGTTATGGGAACCGAATATTTGTCCTGTTAAAATCGCCACAAACTAGGGGGCCGTGGTTTCGGTCTTCCATAAAGGCTTGTATTATGATGATTTTACTTACGGCACTTGTGCTTTTTGTAATTTTTACCGCACGGAGATTTCTTTTGTTTTCATAGCAACCAGATTGCGTGCGGGAATGTCAAGTTACGATCCACGGCAACAATATTCGTAAGTACCACTTATTAGTTACGTCGTGCAAAAAATTAATTGCAGTTTTCATTTGATTCTCCCTCTGTCAGCAAAATTTGAAGGCTAGTTTCGACATGAATCCATTAATATGTTAAATGATAGAAAGAAGAAGAAAGATAGTCGTACTCATTATTCACGTATACATTCCACGTAGCTATAACTTAGGGATTCTCTGAATCCCGTATCATATTTCTTTCTGTGAATCACTCATCTCATACCTTACACCTACAGACCTACTTAATAGAAACGCAGTACGCATTTCCTGATAGCGGCGTCAGTATAAGTATGCATAGCTAATTGCAATTGTTAGGTTTCCACGGCAACGCATGGGCGTATACGGAGCCCTGAGGAACTCGGGAATAATGTAAAAACTAGAGTCATAAAAACGGTAGGCTATCATTACTGTGTAAATTGATGTGCTACAGAGAGAATCCGTTCAAATTAGATTCGGGCGTTACCGCACCAAGACGCCGGCCCGTGTGAGTACTGCTCCATATTTCATGGATACAGTACCTTCACGACCATTATGCTTATTCCTGGAGCAATGCTTGCACATTAGCAGGTGCCTGCCATTATTATTTCAACCGCTAAATAAATTATTTAAGAGCAAAAGAATTATATCTAATATATAAAATCGAAAGTGTGTATGTAGGCCTATGTTTGTTCCTTATACAAATCTACATTTCTTTGCCAATTTACACGAAATTTTGCACACATACCCTGTTAAGCCCGGGAAGTAACGCGGTCAACACTAAAATTCAAACAAATCACTCCTTCCCTTGAAAATTTATATCATTTGTGAGAATATTATACTGAAAAATCTGATGTGAAAGTCACATAACTTCCTCTGCCCAAATAAAAGTTAGCAGTATTCACATATCCTTTTACAGAATCGCAAAAGACAATTTTACGCTAATTATCCTATAAATACCTCTTCTTTCAATGATGCGACTAAAAGCGAAGGCTATATAACAAACTTAAAAAAAAAAAAAAAAAAAAAAAGAACAAGTGACTGCAGACGTTTATTGATCTTTCCGCCGTAAAGAATAATTTCCGAAATTTATCGAATATTTCCCTCAGATACTTCTTTACTCTATACCTGGCCAACAATACATCTTTCTCACTTCACATTCTTATATAGAATAAGAGGCCGTGAAAGAGCGCGTATTCAGTTGTTCATCACGCAAGACAAAATTTCTACAAACAGTGGGTGAACAGTGGGTGGCTTGTAACTACCCTCAGAGAATTTTTTCAAAAAAAAGTTTCAAATAAAGGTTTTAGTTCTCAGTATTTGTATTACTTGAGTAATAGGAATGTTTATCATAGGCCCTAAGCTTGGGATGGAACATTTTGAGTCCTATGCTCGCAGTATATTATTTCCCGGGTTTTAGGGGAGGAAAGTATAAAAGTGATACTGCATTTCTCTTTTATTTCAGCCCCGAAACGGTTGTATGGTAACATGAGAATAAGAAATAAAATTTTCCGTCAAGTCAATACAATCTTATGTAATTTATGTTTCTTCTTATTTCAACCCCTCCCAGGCATGATGTGTAGAAGCAATGGAATGCAGCATTCGACATCCTCTATGAACCATAAAAAGCTTTAGGCCTATCTAGCGTTTTCTGATGGAATCGTTTGAGTGTGATAAATTTTTACTTCATTTCAAGTTTTACATACATAAAGTCCTCCATAAGTTAATTTCAAATTTAAAAATACAAAGCCCGGGCGACGCCGGGCCTTTTCAGCTAGTAAGGTTATAAAATTAACACTTACACGCTATTTCAGCATTCACAAACTTACACGCTAATCATACATTCTTTAGTTTATGAATGATTTAAAAAAAAACATTTATAAACTAAAGCACATCGAAAGATTTGTTTTTCCCACGAGTGCAAGATAGAATAGCTTGTACACTTTTGATTCCGGATTATATTATGACTCAATTCTTAACAGGACATGGGAAATTTTATGAATACTCACATAGATTTAAAATTTCTACCTCTGCAAATTGTAAATGTAAAGAGGAAAGCCAATCGGTTAGGCATCTCTTATTTCATTGTCCATTATTTACGCTTGAACGCTATCAGTTAATATTATATTTAAATTTTCTAAATTTTGACTTCACTACATCGATAAATCGTCTCTTCTTAAATAAGCAAAGTTAGAAAGTTGTTTTAAGTTTCATGAATAGTGTTTTTGCAAAATTTTAATGTGTATATGAAGTTTACTGTATACTCTGTATATATGTTTAATCTATAACCCTAATATGCCATCTGGTATTGTTCTGTAATTTTGGGAATTAAAAAAAAAACTAAAGAATGATATAGATACATGTATATGCATTAATGAACCACAGATTATTGTCTATGTTGGACATTTCATGAGAATATTATAGCAGAAAAATTCCTCTCACACTGGGACTTGAACCCAGGACCTTTGGCTATTAGCAGTTGGTAGAGCATTGGCACGGATAGCCAAAGGTCCTGGGTTCAAATCCCAGTGACCAAGGAATTTTTCTACTATGATATTAAAAAGAATAATAATAGGCCTAATTAAACAGCTAGAAGTCCGGTTTTAGGGGCATTTCATGATTAGAAAGCGCCGCCTGGGAAAAAGAAATCAGATTCGTGTTCCCTGACTAAAAAAAATCCCCTGCATAGTGAGTTTAGTCCAAATTGGTCAATATTTTCCCATTTAGGCCTAAATTCACTACCCCTCCTCCGTCCACGTATGTAAAATCATATCTCTGCGTCCCATTACAAATTACAAATTAATTCATCAGAGCGAACTAACAAAATCGAGGTGGTCGATGCTTTTTGTTGAAAAAATCGATTTCACCGACGCTTAAAGGTTGTTATGTTTTATTAGGAGATTTTTGCTCTATGGCGTAAAATGTGTACGCTACAGGGCATTAAAGTCATTGCAATTTGATGCTCGTAAGTCAATAATTAAACGAAATAGGATTAAAATTTTCATTAAATTGACTTCATGCCTTCTTAGTGATCGATCAAAACCTGATTATTGATCATTCATCAACAGCTATATCATAATTTAGAGATTTCATAATCTTCAAAATTTACAGACTAATCACATGACTGGTCGCCACTGCATTAGTCTTCTTTTTTTCATAACTACTGACTACAGTGTTAACATCGAAGTTCCTTTGTTTTGCATTTTTTTCCTAATGTTAGAAGCCAGTGGCGGCCATGCCCTGGGAAATCTTATGCTGGAACAGGAAAAATTGAATCTATAGAGCAAAAATCTCCCAATAAAAGTTGCTTGTCTATGTACCCTCTATACACAGGTAAAATATTTCGGTGTTATTCATTAACACCCTGTATAATTCCCTACCTTCGATTTTACGCAGATTTTTGGTGACGCATAAGTCACGTAAGTAGCTATAAAAAAGTAAGAGCAATGCTTTTCGGCTTTAGTCAGTTAACTGTGAAAAAGGTCCAAGACTCTAGCAACAAATATCCCCGTCTGGGAAGTTGGTAAGGAAAAGACTTTCTTTATTGGGTGTATAAAGGGTTCAATTGCCGACCCTGGAGTCTTTATCGATGCCCAATCCATAGTTATAGTGAACGTATCATAGAATTCATATCTACTGGAGTAAATGCACCTCTTCCCCCTTCCCTAGCTTCCATATTTACTCTCAGAGCCAGGGGGCTTTGGATCAAGGTCCTTGTTCCTCTTCTTCTCTTCTTTTAAATTCGAACTATTTGTTTCGTTCTGATTTTAAATCAAGCTCCTAGTATTGACATGTAATCAGTCTTTCTCTCGTCATAGACTGTTTCAAATCTTTCTTCTTTTCTCGTCGTCTAAAATGTATACTTAAACAAGCTATAGAAAATAATGAATGTAAAACACCATGTGAAATGGATCGTTTGTTGGTAAAGGATAAATCATTTTGTTTTCGAGCGTTACTTGCGGACATATTTATGCCGGTTGTCGACCAATAGCTAAGCTAACTTAGCTTAGCTTAGCTTAGCTAACATACAGTGAGGGATTTCATATAATGTTGTGCCGAAAACCATATGTAGTTTTGTCGGCACAACTTCTTATGAAATCCCGCACTGTATGTGAGCTAAGCTAAACTAACTTAGCTTAGCTCTTGGTCGACAGCCGGCATTATTGTCTGCTCTACCCGATTCTTTAGCAAATACCAAAATTTTATCTATGTGTTAATGAAAGCACAGAATATTGGTTTTGTTGAACATTACATGAGAATATTTTAGGAGGCTATTCCACTCATATGCTGCGTGTTTGATATTGACCAATAACGTTTAGCAATTCCTCGGATATAGACCAATCACGATCGTTTATTTTATAAAATGCTTGCTATTAATATGAGGATGGAATTTTACCTCATAAAATCGTCAGCTCTTTACTGGACACGTAAGCGTTAATGTGCCGTGATTAATACGTCACATGCTGCCATTAAGCTGCACGAAAACAGTACTTCTTTGGAAATTGAAATAATATAAATGTGCATTGATTAAAAACACAATTTCGATTCGGTGCAAGCCAGTTCGTGTGCTTTTATTCTGTTCTGCTGTTAGCTAACCTGAATTAAGTTAACTATGTCTTATATGCACCATTGGTAGCACTGGTCATAACATGATAACTCGAACCGATTCATGGATGGTTGATTCATAGTATGCCGTGATCTCGCAGCTGTTAGTTTTGTTTTTATAGAGCATAGCACGGAAGTAATTATTATTTGTATAATCCGTTACATTTTTATTCATGGAATAGTCTTAATAAATCCAACTCGAGTTGACGAGTTTCATCAGATAAATTCTATCGATAAACTCATCAACTCTCGTGGGATTACCTGTGATAAATTCCTCTGACATTGGAAATTTTCGCGTCCTTCAATAATAAAATATGTCGTTACAGCTTATTTTTCCTACAGTGACAAATAATTTACTGTAGGTTGTAGCAGAATTTTTGAATGGATTTTTTCTCCAATTTGATTCAATTTAACGTTCTATGTTTCAAATAAAATTAATAGAATGCACTATCTTACTTTATTGCAATGATAAATTCAAATCGAGCAGTGTATGTATCCATGGTAACAGCACAAGTGATGAAGGCAGTTCGATACAAACCCTGGTGTTTTAATGGATACAGTACGTATACCTGGATGGTGACGTTATTGCTCTGTAATTCCTGCAGTGGTTTTAAATGTCAAATCAGACCCGGTTATTTATAGCAGCCATCCCGACTGAAAACCTAGCTATGGGCTATCATTGCTTTTTATTAAGTTTATATTAGATATCAGTGTTTATAAAAAAAAACTTACGACTAATAAACTCATAAACTGTCGTTGTTCGAAAATGGAAAGTGTGTAACATTGCAAATAAAAGTGTAAAGAGTGATTCAGAGGTTCTCTAATGACAACTGACTCTAGTAAATAAATAAACAGTTATAAACTTGTAAATAAAATAAAAAAACTCCTATTCGCACTGACTACAGAGAGACGAGTGTCTTTTTTTTTCTGATCTCATTTTTAACCATCGACATGACTGTGTTACCTTAAAGAATGGCCGAAGTGTTGAAAATGATTTTCTAGAACTATTTAACTTGAAACTTGGCTCTTTAAATTTAAATTTAAATGAAAACTGAAATTTTAATTTTATTTCAATTTGTTTTTGAAATATTAATTTATTTATTTGATTTTTGAAACAAAATTAAAATTCATCTCCTCCGACCAGTATTAAAATATGAACTGAATTTTTATGTGAGATTCATTGATGTCTGCTTTACAATGAAACTGATGTATTTTTATATTGTTTATACTTTCTGTTTAAAAAATACCCAGAGAAATTAAAAGTTAAAAAACTAATACGATTAATCTGTATAACATCTTTAAAAAAACTAAGGCTTATACAGAAAATAATCTTAGTACTCTTTTTAGACACATTGTAGGCCTAAGTTACATTAAGAAAAATAATAAAATCTCTTTGGACCAAAGCGGTTGACCGGTACCGGAGTAATGCCCAATTTAGTGCCTATTTTATAATGTATTAGAAAGAATTTATCAAATGCAAATCAGTTCTCATGACAACATATTGTTTCACAGTGTTCGTACACGGCTTTGGAAGTTGCAACAGAGTTAGCTTTGACAAATAACACTACCCACATAATCCTTCACATATGCTTATCAAACCAGACCTTCGTCCTTCTGTAAGCCCTGCTTAATGAATCGATCTGGAGCTTAAGTCTGATATCGATTACAAAATAAACTTATTTTCTGCATATCGAAATGCAATTATCACTAATTGAACAAAATCATTCTGGCACTTTTTTTACATCAGTTTACCTGATTTTATTGCTACTACTACTACTGTTATTAGTCCGCCGGTGTGGTCTTGTGGTTAGCGTCGCTGACTACAGATCCGTCGGCCCGGGTTTGATTCCCGGTACCTCCTCGGATTTTTCTGAGGTAGGGAGGTCTGGTAGGGGTGCACTCAGCCTCGTGATTCCAAATTGAGGAGCTGCTTGATAGAGAAGTAGCGGCTCCGGTCAAGAACACCACCATTAACGGCCGTGGGTGTCGGCATGCTGACCACATGCCCCCCAATCCTGCCATCTGCCTACGGGAGATGACGCAGCGGTCGGGTGGTAGGCCAAGTCCCTTCAGGGATGTAGCGCCACGGAGTTTAGTTTAGTTTTTTACTACTGTTATTATTAATAGCTTCTCTTTCACGTAATTGTTTTCTGTTTCAGGTAAGTGACTAGTCCAATTATTGATTCACCGACAGGAGTTGATTTAAGTGAGTACAGTACATTTGCACTAGTCGTCATATATAAGTGAAGATAAAAAATTTATACGGTATAGAAGAGAAACTAGTAATTGTAATATTCATCCTGTAAAAATTCATGCTTTTCTTATCAACACATTTTTAAATATTGTTCGAATAGCTTGTTATTTATTGTTTTTGTATCTTGTTACGATTTGTTGTATGTTTTGATGCCCATACACTGTGGACTTCGTTCATAAACGGCTTATTTTTGTAGAAGAAATTTTAGAATTTGTTATGTCTGGTATTGTTCAAATTCCGATGTCTTCTTGCCTGAAATCTCTCATTAACACAGAGATAATGGTGTTGGGAATCACCCTGTAGTACAATCGGGTCTTACGATTTGTTGTATGTTTTGAAGCCCATATACTGTGGACTTCGTTCGTAAACGGCTAACTTATGTAGAGGAAAATTTAGAATTTGTTATGTCTGGTATTGTTCAAATTCCGATGTCTTCTTGCCTGAAATCTCACATTAACGCCGAGATAATTATGTTGGGAATCACCCTGTATACAGGCGGCACAGCAGCAATGCTAGGTAGCGGTGTAGATTAATTCAGAACGGGCGCGCTGCAATCCGTTAATATGTCACTGTGAACTTGAACCGGTTTATACGGGAGCCATTGATACCATCGATAAAGATGTGCCGACATCCACAACACAGCATCCGGACGTGTAAGGTCTTCCTGCCAGGAAGAAGAAACCTCTTCCGCACGACTCCACTTCCAATGATATTCTCGGTTCATGAATAGCAATAAAAACCTCATAGATAGGAGAAAGGATTTTAATTATTCTCATTTTCCACCTGAGCTTTTTGACTACGTGGGAGAATCAAATGAAAACCGCGATTAACTTTTTCCTTCTTCTTCTTCTTTCTCGTAGTTTAACCTCTCCCTTTTTTAGGATTTAAGCGACCCAAGCCGCCCGGGCCTTACAGGGCCGCGACCTGTCGGGAGAGGAATTATCTTTGGATCACATACATACTTTTTTACCAGACAAGGACATGGAGGGCCTCCCCGGATGAGTGATCAGCCCAATGCCGGGGCCACCTCCGAGACAACACGAACACATAGGACGAGACACACCATTCACACACACACACACTCACTCCAAACAAGGCGAGGATGGGATGAAGATGATAATGACGGCCAGATGATATCTGGGGACCACAAGGGCCTAAAGTTACCCGACATTTGTCTCAAAGGTGAGGAAAAACCCCAGAAAAAACCCCACCTAGGTAACTTGTCCCGACCAGGAATCGAACCCGGGCCCGCTGCGTGAGAGGATTGAACGCATCCCCTGAGCCACAGCGGTGGACATTAACTTTTTCCCCACTATTTTATTTTTTATTTTATTTATTTATTTTTTTGGTACAGGAAGATTGCTTGCTATTCTCTGTCTCAAGTAAGTTTGATTATGTTCAAAACAAAGGGGAGGAGAACTCACAGAGAGTTCGCAGAAAATTCGCATCACTTGATAAAACGTGATTGGTTAATGTCATTAGCACGCGCCATTACCAGGGTGTGGCTTGCTAGTGGAGAAGTAGTGTAAGTAAGTTCATGCAACAATAATATCAACATTTACACGTGAAATAACAAACTCTCACTGGCATCGTCATCATTATAGTATATCAATTAGCAAACAAAACAAAGGATTCATTGTTCACGACGACCCTGCGGGTGAGTTGTACTGAGAATAAACAAAACTACCATTATCACGGTGATGACATGCGTTGTTACGTGCGGACAGCCATGCCTCTTTGTTTTGAACTGGATCAAACTTACTTGAGATATATTATAGCACATTATTTTTCCACATAGTCCCCTCCCAGTTCAATGCACTTGCGCCATCGGATAGAAAATGCTTCGATACCGCGTGAGAAAAATTATTTTGGTTGACGCTGTAGCCACTCGTGCACCTCCGATTTGACGTCTTAATCAGACTTGAACTTCTGCCCTCCAAGGAGATCCTTTAATGGGCCATGCATGTGGAAGTCTGATGGTGCCAAAGCGAAGGGGATTGCTGAGTGCAGGTGTTTTGCTTCAACATGATAATTGCCCGTCCTCATGCTCCTCCTGCAACCATGAAAACCATCGATGACATTCGCATCAAGTGCCTCCCACATCCGCCATACTTGCCAGGTTTAGCACTATCGGATTTCTACATCCTTAGTCCATTAAAGGAGCTCCTTGGAGGGCAAAAGTTCAAGTCAGATGAAGAGATACAATCGGCGATGCTTGAATGCCTACAGTGTCAACCAGAATATTTTTTCTCATGCGGTATTGAAGCACTTCCTATCTGATGGCGTAAGTGCATTGAACTGGGAGGGGACTATGTAGAAAATAATGTACAAGCAAACATTCTTCCTGCAGTAGAGCAGTGGAAAAAAATTAATTGCCTTTTTCATTTGATTCTCCCTCGTAGGTTATTATTTATTTGATCCGTTACATTTAATCCAAAATTACGAGTTTCATCGGATAAATTCGCAATTGTAGCGAATTTATCGATAAGCTCGAAATCTCTCGTGGGATAATTTATGATAAACAGAAACAATAGAACAGTGAGTAGCGTGGTAGCCTCGAATGCTGTTCTTTACGAGACTCTCGGGATTTATGTCTCGTGCACCCGCCCGACACACTCTTCACGCTGATTTCTCATACTTACCTTTTTTCCTCGCCTTAACACGGCGTTTATAATCGTATGTCAAAACGCATAAGGCTGCTAGAATATAAAATTCTTCCATATTAGTCAACGCAGTACATAACTCAAAAAATTCGTTCCATATTCATTAACAGTACAACACTTTTGCTACGAATTTCTAAACAAAATTCAAGTGAATTTCAATATTTCACATGTTTTACCGTCGAATGTTAATTTACACCCTACAAAGTCAAAGTCATTGTGATGTAATGTCAGATAACCTAAAATAACTTATCTCTTAAAAATAGCATAATATGCTCGTCAGAATCTAATATAATATTTGAGCTTTTGTTTCCATATAGACCCAAAGCCACCTATTAACAATATCTTATTCAATTGTTAAATTACTTGAAGGTGGTCTTGCTTGTTGTCATAGCTACCGAGAAAAAAAGAGCATCGCTGAAATCGAATTTTTTGCAATATAACACACACAGATATATAGAGAATAACACATCAGTTTGTCGGTCGTTTCGATTTTGTTAATCCGCTCTACTTGACTCATTTGTTTATAACATTTCGACACGAAGAAATTCCTGGCCGGTAAACGCTTTGCGTCAGATGCAGAAGTGAAAACAGCAGTCCGCAGATGGCCATACTCCAACCAGGGCCGTATTTCTAAATAGGCTAAGTAGGCTGCAGCCTAGAGCGGCAAATTTTCAGGGGCGGCAGTTTGGCAATTTATTCAAAAGTTAAAATGGAGTATTTTAGTCGTTAATAATATTTTTCGTACGATTTTAAGAATACATTAGTAAAAAATATGTTTTAGTCCTTCTACATAGCCTACTTTCTAAAACTATAACATAATACAAATTCACATCACGTAATGATATTTTTCAACAAATAAACCAGTAATTAACTACATTTTGTGTAGGACAACTTAATTCAAATTGAACACAGTCCTTCAATTACGCAAAAGATAGTTATTAGCATTACAATATAAAAAGTAGGCCTATGTTTAAAATATTATCATTGATCTCCAAGAACAAATTTATTAATTTTGAAACCCATTTCATTTTTGAACGAATCTTAAAAGAAGTAGGTAAAAAAGAGTAGGCCTACATGACTAATTTGATTATATAATTTATTATGTAGGCCTAAACCATTAAAATTGTAGTTTTATCTAAACTAAATGAACTATATGTTTAAAAAAGATGAAAACACCAATGAACTCTATCCTTTTGTTGTATAAAACATATGTATTAAACAAATATGAACTAAGTTATAGAGGGGGCGGAAAATGGACTTTAGCCTACAGGCGGCATACTCTTAAATCCGGCCCTGACTCCAACCGAACGGACTTCTATGAAGAAGGTATTTTGAAACTGGTATCACGATGGGAGAAATGTGTTGAGAAACTTGGCGACTATATAGAAAAATAGACGAAAGATGTCCTTTTATGTGTGCATTTGTTTGTAATTGTGCCTATTAAACTTTTTGTAAAAAAAAATATTATATATATATATATATATATATATATATATATATATATATATATATTGTGCGTTATTTTTCGATCCACCCGCATATAAAAATCTTGAACCTATGTAGGGTTCTTCTTCACTGGTTTTGAAGCCTTCAACGATTACGAAATATGTAAATAACTTATCCTTAAGTATTCCTATATACGGCTGGCGAAATCGACCCTAAATGTTGTATTTTTTTATTTTCTTCGAAGCTGCAAAGGGTAGAGAAATTAGGTCACAGTGAGCTGAAGATTTTGACTGTCAGAAGATAACAAGCGTTGTAAATGAAAACAAATGAGCGGTGTAATCCACTCAGATAGTAAATTGGAAATTAAATACGTAGATCGATGAAGGCATGCCTTCCTGGAAAATCTCCCGATGCTTTTGGATTCGCCAGACGTCAGGCTAGATGGCAATATTAGCATATAATTATTAAGTGCCTCTAGCCCCTAGTCCCCCACAGATTTCTTTAGCGAGAATACTTCTTATGTCAGTTTCGGAATACTAAGTATGGCATTAGGGAACCTCGCCAACATACACCCCTCATTTTTAATGAAATACTTCATCCTTGAATGATAAGCTGTTGACAGGTTTAATTTTTTGTAAAATCTCCCAACTACATAAAAAATACATTTTTATATGGAAATCTTACCGCGTAATATCTGATGTAAGTACCAAAAATTCATGGTCTGTTCAAATATACAGTTGAAAATTGCGTACTCTTTCAGATTAAGCTGGGGACCCGATGGGATATGTGCGTGAACAACCACATGAAATACAGTTATAAGAAACTAGCTTAAAAAGCCCGGCGTCGCCCGGGTTTTGTGTTTTGTAATTCAAAATTAACTTATGAAGGACTTCCGACTTTCAAATTCTAGGTCCTTATATACGTATTGAAAATTTGAAATGAAGAAGAACGACTTATCTCACTAAACTATTCCCGCTGAAAACGCTTGATATAGCTTTTTATGGCTCATACAGGATGTAGAATTTTGTATCCCATCGCTTCTACACACCAAGCCTGGTAGGGGTTAAAATAAGAAGAAATAGAAATTCCGGTATCATAAAATAGTATTGTCTTTGCGGAATATTTTATTTCTCACTCTCATGTTACCATACAACCGTTTCGGGGATGATATTAAAAAGTAAATCAATTTCACTTTTATACTTCCCTCCCCAAAAACCTGCGATATAATAATATAGATTTCATCTTCAATATTTAATTACAGCAATGCATTATACCAATAGTTTCGTCAAAGTCCCATTTCAATTATTTCAAAACATACCTGATACCTATGCCAACAGTACACTGTTGTCATGTGAACTGTGAATTGAGTTTCAAAATTCTGTGTAAAAAGGGATTAAGTATTCTCAAAAACATTTGATTTTTGGCATTTAAAATCAAAATATTTCAAAATCCTTTCTTAGTGAGCACCTACATCATGAAACGAAGGTACTGTCAAATTTCCAAGTCTCTACCTATTATAGTTTAGGCCCTACGTTGATTCCTGTCAGTCAGGACAAAGCCTTTTATATATATAGAAGATGTCATAGATAATTGTACCTACGTTTTGTTTTCCCCCCATAAATTGTCATTTCTTCTACAAGCTTGGAATTCTGACAGGCTCATCAAGCAAGTATAATAATAAAGTAATAATTAGTGTGTAAATTGTCAAAATAAATTCAGTGTTCGTTTTAATACATCACGTATACAAAAAAAGTTTTTTTAGTACACGCTCTCTAAAACAGTTGATTGTCGGACCGGTAACACGCCGAAAAATTGCATTTTAGCAACCAAGGCCGCTAAAACTGCATAAAACCGCATTCAAAATGCAATTTTAGCGGCCTTGTCCTTTAAAGTCGTCATGGCAATCTATAAACAAAATCCAGGTGGCATTGACCAGTCACACCAACATTAACATGGATTTAAGCATATAATCTCTATATATATAAAAAGGCTTTGTCCTGACTGACAGGAATCAACGTAGAGCCTAAACTATAACAGGTAGAGACTTGGAATTTTGACAGTACCTTCATTTCATAGTGTAGGTGCTCATTAAGAAAGGATTTTGAAAAATTCTGATTTTAAATGCCAAAAATCAAATGTTTTTGAGAATACTTAATCCCTTCTTACACAGAATTATCGAATCCGAATCACATTTGACATTAAAACATATTGTTGCCAGTTGGTTTCAGATGGGCTTGGAATTAAATTAAATGGAAGTTTGACAATTACAGTTGGCTTTGTCTATTTTTGTCATACCTTGAAATAAAACTTTCGCGAACGCTTGAATGTTGTAAGCCCTAATATGGTCAAACATTGTTTTATTTGGACGAAACTCACTGTACAGGGGTTTTCTGGACCAAGGAACTCGAATCTGAGGTCGCTTATACCAGGCGACGCTGTCTAATCGTGGTATGTAGTCCACGTGATTTAGGTGTTAATAAATATAATGATTTAACTATTATGCTCTTAATTTTTAATTTTTGAAATAATTATCGCGGGCGAAGCCGCGGGCACATGCTAGTTGGTCATAAAACAACAAATTTAAGCCAACATGTTTCTTTATGATAATCATAAACTTTACCAGGGTTTTTCGCAAAACAGAGTAGCGTACTTCATCATATTACAACAGATATAAGACAACAACTTTTCACATCTTCGTTCACATAGCTTACCATGGATGCACCAGCATTTAATTCCTTCTGCCGTGATGTTGCTGGCACCAGTTCCAATTCAATGTTTTTGGCTTGGAGTGAAATTTCCTCGGGATTATCATTCATATTTTTCACAAGCTTTTCATAAATACTAGTTCGTATTTATTATTGTTTACAAATCAGCGACTCATATAACTTATCTATAGCCTACCGCATTTCGTATTGGTACGTACGGTTCATTGTTATCTTGCGTTTCAGAGGGCCGTGAGAACATGGCTGACTACCTTTCATTATAATTAATGATATACAGTATTTTTGTTTCATTTCATATAATTTATAGAACTTTTACTAAAAAATATTGTATGCACCACGTACGCAAAAACTTTATCGGACTCACCCAGTATTTCAGCCTCGGCTTTCGCCTCGGCCGCTATACTAGATTCGTCCGCTAAAGCGTTATTTTGCGTACTTGATACATAAATAGCTATTATCGTATGTTGCGTATTTTACGTGTAAAATATTTACAGGTAAATAATGTTCGCTCAATCCTGGCTGGAAATCATCTTGGTTCATGAGGCAATGCGTATGTAAGAAACGCATGTGCTACTTTAAAAATCAGAACAAGACAGATCCTCAGCTGTTTCTGTAGGAATCGCTTCTATGAATTTACGTTCCACAGTAGGCCATGGTTTGTACACTGACACTGCATTCAATGAGAAGTGATACGTGGTCTGGCAACAAAAAACAAAGTAGAGACGTTTCAGATGTCGAATCGGATTTTTTTTTTCTTCTCCTGCTGCTTTCTTTGTGAGGAACCAGGGAGATGTGTTTGTTAACTTCTTTTTGTGGAGGTTCCTATTATGTCTGTCTTAAGAGAAGCCAGGAATAAAGAATGCTGTATTATAATACAAAACCACGCTACTGAACTTAACATCTGAAACATTAATTGAAACCATCTTTCAAAAGAGATTGTGAATACAGTCGCTAGGGAACCACTGCCTTGTCTCTCTTCTGGCCTCATGTCAATTTATAGAATTCAGTGGCGTAACGGAGAAAGATTGATCCCCCCTGCAAGTTTAGTTTGGTCAAAAAAAAAAAAAAATCAAGCATATGGATTCAGTGGCATGTCTTCGTCCACGGAAAATATCAAATTTAACAGGCTGGCAGAATCTTTGAGGCATTAATTTTTGAAGTGAAACTTCTTTAGCCGCGGTAGGAGTAAATCGAGAGCTTGTGTAACGCTCAAAATCGTCACGAAATTAGTGGGACTGTGACGGAACGGACTGCACAGAAAACAAACAACTCAATTATTAAGCTTATCTGAAATTTTAAAAAATCGAAAATTCGCAGTAAAAAAAATCTAAAAATAAAAAAAAAAAAAAAAAATTCAAAGATCCAAAATTTAAAATCCAAATTTCCAAAATTTAAAAAGTTCACAAACCCAATATTTAAAAAGTTCAACAATCAAAAACTGAAAAAATCCAATTTTCCAAAATTGAAAAAAATCAAAAAATTAAAACAAGTTTCACTTCTGTCTCGTGGCGTTCAACGCACACTTTTTTATTATTATTTTGTTGGATGTTGGTTGGATATCCAGCATACTTCAGACTAACCCTCTTTCAGAGCTGATTATTTACGAAAAAGCAAAACTTTTAGCGGACAAAATCGGCAGTTTGTCAGCAAAATAACTTACTCCGACCGATATGTTCAAGATGTGACACTTTATGTGAGTACGGTAGGCCTACTGCACAATTTAGATTTTTAAATAAATGATCATTTTTCAAGGTTTATCCAAGTTTACGGATATTTCATTATCCGGAACTGGTCCGGTACCAATTAATCCGGATAATTGGAATTCTACTGAATTCCTTAAATAGTCGCAATAAAATAATATAATTTTAGGTCCCGATTTTCTCAAAATAACTTCATGAGCAGAACTTGCTTTCATTGCTCGAGAATTTATCGATAAAATCCTGACCTCTCGTGTTAGATGATGATGATGATGATGATTATTATTATTATTAGTAGTAGTAGTAGTAATAGTAGATGTAGGGGGATTTCTACGACCCAAAAAATAGGATATATGCATGCAATTATAACCTAAAAACATTAAAATATGACCATTAAAATTTAAAATATGACTTGACCACTTACACATTGTGTATATTTTTTTTAAGTTTCATTACAATACATTTTATTAAAATAGAGTGTTAATTATTAAAACTATCTGTCTATACTGAAAATATTTGCAGTTTATCACATTTCATCTCAGCTCATTATGGTTTGAATAAATGCATTTTCATATTAGAAATTCTCAAAAAGTATCATTTTAATGCAAAATTTACAAAATATGATATGAAACTTCAAAATTTCTGTAATATGTACACAAATATGCCAAAAATATGACCTAAATATGCATATTCATACTAAATATGCTACAATAGTTGAAAATTTCCTAAATATGCAGTTATATGCACAATAAAGGCCGTTCCATTTTCACCAGGATGCTTGGAATCGGGTTTAAATTAGTCGGAAACCTTAAATAATGCAAAGGGGAAAAATATGACATGTCATAGAAATCCGCCCCGTAATTATTAGTATTAGTATTATTATTAATGTGGGATAGTACTGTGGTTTTTATGGGGGACAATTTAGAGATACTTGCCTTACATGGGGAACATATAAGTCGGCGCTTATGATAGTAGTAGGCCTAACAGTAATATTTGCAGAGGATAAAGTGAAGGAAGCAGATATTCGTGAGAGCGTCATTTTACACGCTGTAGGCTGCCTTATAAATGTTGGAGTGTTTAACAGTGGTCACACCCCACACAAACACGGAATGGGAATGCTAATTCTCAGTCCAAGCTGTTTTCATATGCGCTGGTCACCACACAATTACATTCATGCCATCTTCCAAGCTCTTCTCATCCAGGAAAACTAAACCATTTTGAATTTCTAGTACTCACGGTATGTCTTAATTCGACTACTTGTGCTCCAAACTAATAATAATAATAATAATAATAATAATAATAATAATAATAATAATAAAATCAGGTAAACTGATGTAACAAAGTGCCGGAATGCTTTTGTTTAATCAGTAAAAAGTTAATTCCAATTATGATATGCAGACAATAGGCCTAAGTTATTTTTGTTATCGATTTTCGAGTTAAGCTGCAGATCGATTCATTAAGCAGGACTGACGGAAGAGGTCTAATGTTTGATACTTAACCTTAATTCAAACTCGTATACACTGATAAAAGACATTCTTAAAATACGTCAACATTTCACAAAATACACTGGCGAAGAACTCCACTTAATGTATGTAGGACTAATTATTTCAGAGTAATATACCTAGGTATCTTCTATATATAACTGTATTCAACTTGATGAATGAAGTCAACATCTGACTAGTTTCATAATCAATGTGTCATGGCTACTATTGCAGACTCCAAAGCCGTGAAACGATATGTTGTCAGGATAACAGATTTTAATTTGTTAAATTCTTTATAATATATCACCATAAAATAGGCACTAAATTGGGCATTACTCCGATACTGCTCAACCGATTTTATCCAATATCAATAGGTGTCTTCCCATGGACATTATAAATGCGTATACCAAGTTTCATGAAAATCCGATAAAGCATATTTGAGTTACCGCGTCTTTAAAATAGACACTAAATTGGGTTTTACTCCGGTACCGGTCAACCGATGAGGTCCAAATTCAATACCTTACTTCTCATGGATGTCATCAATGCGTATACCAAGTTTCATGAAAATTCGATAAAGCGTGTTTGAATTATGGCGCCTTTCTAATATAATACTATTAAAATAGGTAATGACTTTAATGCCCTGTGGCAATACACGTCTGTGAGCAAAAATCTCATAATAAAAGTTGCGTGTCCCTGCCCCCTCTATACACAGGTAAAATATTGTGGTGTTGTTTATTAACACCCTGTATAAATATTATGAAAATGCCTCTACAGTTCGTAAACATCCCACTGATACGATAAAGTAACCAGTGATGGGAAGTAATTGAGTAAACGTAATCGGATTACAGTAACAATTCCTTTTTTGGTCCCATTTACTTGTAATCAATACTTTTAAAAAAATGTAATTTCTACTTGTAATTTACTTCTGGAAATAAAATTGTAATTATTACAATTTAGTAGTCGTTAGTATTAGTATCATTCTCGCTTGCTATATCGTCATCATTACTATTTTTGCAACTAATATCCAAATTAGAGTTAATATTAACAAAAAGGCACTCAATGTTTCCAAAAATATTCTCAAACATATATTTTTTTGTTTGTCCATTAAAAATTTGGGCTTGTGCCCAAAACAAACCAAAAACAAGGAATTTTTAGTTACTGCCATTTTGTAAAGTAATTGTAAATGTAATTGTAATTTTACTGATTACTTTTTGAAAAAGTAATTTGTAATTGTAATTAAGTAAAATGTCTCTCGGGTAATTGTAATTCAGCCCAATTACTTTATTTTTGTACTTTTCCCATCACTGAAAGTAACTCTTTTGCTACTAGTTATGGAATTTTGCACGGTTTAGTTGGCACTAGCTTAAAAGACCCGGCGTCGCCCGGGTTTTGTATTTTGTAATTGGAAATTAACTTATGAAGGATTTTCAATTTTAAATTCTAGTTCCTTATATAGGCATTTATAATTTGAAATAGGAAGAACGACTTATTACACTCAAACTATTCCTTCAGAAAACGCTTGATATAGTTTTTTATGGCTCATAGAGGATCTAGAATTTTGCATCCCATCGCTTGTACAGTGCACAGCAAGCCTGGTAGAGGTTTAAATAAGAAGAAACAGAAATTCCTGTAACATAAAATTGTAATATCGAGGCGGGAAATTTCCCACTCTTATGTTACCATAAAGCATTATCACTTTCATACTTTTCTCTCCAAAAACCTGCGATATAATATAATAATATACACATTACCATACCTCGTTTTGTTTTCTCTATGTCCAGGGTAGAGAAAGTTATGTGATTCCATTATTTTAGTGGATTTCATTCTGTAATATTTATTTATAACGTGAATTATTTTGATAACTTCTCTTATTTGTCAAAAGTGCATTTCATTTGTTTTTTCCAAGCCCATCTGATACCATTTGGCAACAATATATTCTGTGATTTGGAATTTATAATTCTATGTAAAAAAGGATTAAGTATTTTCAAAAACATTTAATTTTTGGCATTTAGAATCAGAATTTTTCAAAATCCTTTCTTAGTGAGCACCTATATTATGAAACGAAGGTACTGTCAAAATTCCAAGTCTCTACCTGTTATAGTTTAGGCTGTACGTTGATTCCTGTCAGTCAGGACAAAGCCTTTTATATATATAAGAGATTGCACTCATGTTGTCATGCCAATAATGTCCAACCTGAAATCTTAAGTGATCTACGGCGTTACCGAAATATTTCTGTCCTATATTAAACAAAATTGAACCGAAGCAAAAAATCTAGTGACGAAATTTTCATAACGCTTGTATATGTAATGACAACAAACTGGAATAGCCCGCTCAGCACTGCCCGTTTAATCGCATACACTCACTGCAACTAGGCCAGTAGGATCGTTACGCTATCACGAAGAGTCCATGCAAATAATTAGAGAACAAACTCCCCCTCCTATCTGCTTGTACAGAGAGGTTTAGTGTTGTTGTATTTCCAGCCTTGACCATGTTTCCTATGTAATACCAATGATTGTAGCAAACTCAATGTTCTGCAATGAATGAAACCTACTTACAAGATTTCTCTAATTCAGACCACAGCAATAAAGGACCAAACACACTGCATATGGGAAACATGATACAGAGCGGAAGGGTATACAGGGTGTTAATAAATAACACCGAAAAATTTTACCTGTATTCATTCATTCATTCATTCATATTTATTGTCATTGGACATTACAAAGAATGTATTGACATTGTCTTTACTAATCCTAATTAAATTTATTCCTTATTCAATATATTAATTAAAACTCTAAAATAATAACACTAAAATACAATATCATCCTTACAAGATTCAAACTGTTCTATACTATAAAACGCATGATTTGTAAGCCATTCTTACACAACTGATTTAAATCTATGAAGACTTTTGTCTGTGTTTGGTGGGAGCTTATTAAAAAGTTTCATACCTATATATTTAAAACTGTTCTGTACTTTAGTCAGTCTAGTAAAATCTTCATTCAGAAGACTTTTTTGTCTTGTGTTATATATATGTACATCAGATCTTAGGTTAAAATCTAAAATGTTTTCTTTAATATATACAAGAGACTGCAATATATATACACTAGGTAGAGTAATAATCTTTAATTTCTTAAAATGCTCCCTGCAAGACTCTCTTAGGCTAACAACTTAAACAAGGAACTTTTATTAGGAGATTTTTGTTCTATGACGTAAAGTGTGTATGCTACAGGGCATTAAAGTCATTATAATTTGGTGCTCGTAAATCAATAATTACGCGAAATAGGGTTAAAATGTTCATTAAATTGACTTCATGCCTTCCTAGTGATCGATGAAAAATGTAGTGATACTTGTTAGGAACTAGTCACTGCAAATGGATCACACAACCTACCTGAAAAATATCATACTTGTAATATTATTAGGGGCGGATTTCTATGACCTAAAAAATAGGATATATGCATGCATTTGTAACCTAAAAAACATTAAAATATGGCCAATAAAATTTAAAATATGACTTTACCACTTACACATTGTGTATATTTTTTAAAGTTTCATTACAATGCATTTTATTAAAATAGAATTTTGATTATTAAAAATATCTGTCTTTAGGCCTACTGAAAATATTTGCAGTTTATCACATTTCATCTCAGCTTGTTATGGTTTGAATAAATGCATTTTCAATTTAGAAATTCTCAAAAAGTATCATTATAATGCAAAATTTACAAAATATGATATAAACTTCAACATTTCTGTAATATGCACACAAATATGCCAAAAAATATGACCTAAATATGCGTATTCATACTGAATATGCTACTATAGTTGAAAATGTCCTAAATATGGAGTTATATGCACAATAAAAGCCGTTCCATTTCCACCAGGATGTTTGGAATCGGGTTTAAATTAGTCGGAGCCTGAAATAATTCAAAGGAGAAAAATATGACATGTCATAGAAATCCGCCCCTAGATATTATCATATACAGTGCACGACGCTTGTTGTATTCACTTCGGGGCACAGCTAATCTGATAATCAGGTCCCGGATTCTGATGACCTAAAATTGTTTGAAAAATGACCTATAAAATGACCCTAATTTTTAAGGTAAATGATTTAATAATTGTAAAGAATTACCTAAAAACTTATATTTTATTTATAATTTTTTTATTGTACACACAAAGTTATAAATTACTTTGTACATAATTGTCAAAATTGTAAACGCAGAAAGGATGTTGTAGGTCTAAAAACTTTGTTCTTTGTTCTTGATTGGAGCATTTGAGAAGAAAAGTAAGAAAATAGTTTTTAAAATAGATCTTACAAAAACTGTTGCATTATACTAAACTAGTAAATTTTTTTTAAGGAACAAAATACTACAAAAAAAGTTAATATATTCAATGTAAATGCACGAAAATGACTAAATAAGGAATGAAATGACACGGAAATGACAAAATAATGACGTAATATTGAAACAAATGCCCTAGAAATATAAAATTGCATAAAATGACCTAATAAAAATGCATAAATTCTGGATAGGCCTATCTCTCCCAATCAGCGTAGTAATTTTGAAGTCTATGGACACACGACAGCTTCTGACATGAAGGGAGAGGAATTCCAAAAGTGAGGATAGACAGACAAAAAGATTAAGAATATAGTGTAGTTTTATGTCTGGGCACAAGCAATAGGTTTTGGGGTTAGGAGATTTTTCCTGGAAATAGCTCTGAGATAGCTTTTAGGCAATTAGGTATTTGATGGCCTGATTGAATTGAGATTGATGTTGTTTATTATTCATGGTATTTAGCATTCACACCTGCCTGTCCTTACTACTCACCGCTTCCTAGATCTCACTCTTACACTACACAAAATTCTCTTAAGCTTGCTTTTTACACGCATCAGTATTCATTCTCGTAAAGCCACATTGTCTGACTCATGGCCGGTTTCTATAAACTCGCGAATTACCTATGGGTAAATTATATAATGCACAGAATTTACACAATTTACACAAGAATAACACCACACAAACACAAATAATTTAAATATAGCAATCACTTACACTTGTGGCGAGTTTCTAGATAAATGTCCTCTAGGTAAATATGAAAATGACAGAAAAAATGTTCCTACAAACTCGGGCTAGATCTGTCCAAGGGTAAATCTTTGGGTTAATTTGTCCTTTCATGGATGGCTGGATAAAATTTAACCTTTCATAGGATCAATAACAATGAGAATCAAAGCCTTCTGAATTAAATTAACTGTACAACTCCAAGGCCTTGCTCATTATACCATTGTAGATTAAATGGAACTAATTTTCCATGGGTAATTTACCCATAGGCAATTCACAAGTTTGTAGAAACCGGGCATCACTCACTCACTGTTAATGTTTACTCATTTACAGATGAGCTAGAAACTTTAATTTTGAAAAACTTGTAGCTTGTATCCTTTAATCGGAGAGGAAATTACAAAAAGTTCAAAATTCTAATTATTTACTCCCAAAAAAAAAACACTAAAAGGTTTTTCACTTACTAATGTTTACCCACTTCCATAGATGCTAGAAACTTGAAATTTGGCAAACTTGTAGTCTGTAATCGATGGAAAATAAAATAAAAAATACAAATTTGAAGTGTCGATAATCTAAAAATCCTATGGATCCGATTTTCAGAATGAATAAAACCGAAATCATGAGATGTTGCACTTAAGCAAACATAAAATAAAAAATAAAAAATAAAAAACATGCTAACGATTTTTCAACAAACTTCTTGTTCAAGACTTTAGAAACTAGAAGGAACAGTTGGTCCAAGAACCTGAAGAGGAACGAGACAGTGACTATTAACACTGATGCCTTTCAAGTCTAATTTTCAAACAGGAAATTAAATAGTTTTAAATTCTGCACAAAACTGTGGTTATTTAATTCAAAGAATGCGGACAGAATCCGTGCATTATTGAAATAAAACATTACACAGACCACCAGCCATTTTTGTGCCTTAGAATTTATACCTATTCTTGGGTGTATTTAGGTCGCTGATGCCAAATGTGCCATTAGTTTTGCCCTATCAGCTTTAGGTTCGTGAGATATGGTGTTACCATTATGCATATTATCCCATTTTACGTTTGATATAAATAAAAAACAGTGCCTATTTTTAGCTTCTAAATCACGTGAAGAAAAAAGCAACACACTAACATTACATTAACATTACATTAACATTACAATAACAATATAACATATAACACAGACTTATGAGCTGTCAATTTGAGGGCCAATAAATAATCCAGCTTTTAGTTTTTCTGTACTTCGTACAGTTTTCGTCCTACGTGTCCAAAGTTTGGTCAAGAACCTTCAGTAGCTAAATTATCAAGCAAGACTTTGTTTCCCCAGACTAAGAGTTCACGAATAAAATCCCCCCTCGACAAAGGTGAGCTGGTAGAGAAAAACTGTCTACATATTTGGAATAAGCACACTAAGTATAGCCAAAATCCGGTAAAACATCTGAGACACCTAGCAGAAAGGTCTTTTTTGTTGGGCTGTGTTATTTGCGTAAATTTAGAAAATTCATAGAACCTGAAAACTAATTAACCAGTAAACTGCAGTAAATTGCAAATGTGTAGACAGCAATAAACTTGAAAAAAAACTGCCATTCTCTTTTACTGGTTAATGTTCAAACTTTAAAAAGCCTCTCCTGTGAAATTTATTTTTTGTGACTGTTCGTTTTTCCTTGTGTCTTTCATTCCTTTATTCAATTGAAGAGTTTGAAGAAGCTCAGTTGATCCACAATTAGAATTTTTACCACTTTCACGTTAGGTATTAAGAAACTTCTTGAGTTTAATCTTTATTTTATTATTTTAACATATTTGGTTTTTATGATTTTTTAAATTTTGAAATTGAGTTTTACTACATTTGGTTTTTATATTGTACTTTACTATTTTTACATATTTGGTCTTAAATAATCCTTGATTTTGATCATGCATTTATCTTTGTGTTGATGATATTGTATTGATACCTAACTGAAGACTTATTATATTATATTACGACATGGCGTATTGTACTCAATGAATGCCTAATGGCTGTAATGAAATTATTATTATTATTATTATTATTTTTCATTTGGTATTGTAGTTTTACACATAATTATACTTTCTTTCTACTCCTGTAGAACTTTATTTCTCATAGACTAATATACTGAAATACGGTACTATTTAAGTAAGAAAACTAGTTAATGAGGCTTGTTATTCGATAACTTTGCAAAATAAAATTAAAAATCAAGTACGCCTAATCGTAGGGCGTAGTATTTCCCAGAAAGTAGTTTAATCTCACGTCAGTATTATAAAGTTACCAGTAGAAAGTTCTTAGAGTCAATTAGGGCCACAAATATCTCTTTAATATTTGACATTAATTATTCAACAGTTGGTAGCTGGCGGGCCGGCAGGACCCTGCTATTACGCACATCGAGACTCTGTTATTTATCGTTGTTAATGGCTACAATCAGCTGACAAGATTCCACGGCCATCTAAATACTTGACAATTAAGACTACAACTTCACGAAAACAAACACACATGCTAGCGAACACGGGCATAAATTTGCAGCTCAGCCGAGCGGGTTCTTACTAAATTACTTATCACATGTTACGATACTTGAAAATATATCCTCCATGTCGTAGAATTTGTATTTTTAAGCAAGTCTCCATAACAAAGCCTTGCTCATCTTGCTTTCATCTCTTGATATAAAAACGTGAGCGCTTGATTTGCTTATCATTTTAATTGTTAGTATTTCTGGCTAATAGCAGGATTTTTTATATAAATTTTTTGATGCTTTCTTTACAAAATCAATACTGACAGTTTTTTTTATTCGTATTTATTCTTATTTTTAAAAATAGTGTACTTGGTAAAATGAAATTTTTGAAAAAATTTGATATCATTATGACGAAAAAACTAAAGTCTAAACAAAAAATTGATTGGAAATTTTTGCACGTAGTATGAAGTAGGCCAGCTTGTAAAAAAATTCAAAGCAATATTTCTATTTATGTAGGATAGGATAGATTTTGAATTTTATTTACCTATCTGAGAAAATTTAAATTTTAAATTTTGCAACCACTGGCAGTTTAAGGCGCACGGTACTGTAAATATGGCGTCAACAACAACATTCCATGAGCCTAAACGACATAAAATTTTACATAGTTACACTTTAAGGAATGCTGGATTTTTTCTTTTTTTTTCAAAATTCATAAGGCTACATTTCTATCACTCTCAGTATTAATTCCACAAGATATTTTAGGTAATTTTTTCACTTTGAAATCTAATAATAATTTAATATAATATATTTTTATATTGTATTTGTTGTATTTACCTCATGGCCTATTGTAGGCCTACTCGAGGAATGCCTAATGCCTGTAATAACATTATTATTATTATTATTTTGGTATTGTAGTTTTACGCATAAATATACTTTGTTTGTACTCCTGCAGAACTTTATTTCTCATAATTAGGGTTCGGATGTTGATGACATGTCATATATTTTCCTGACTCCGTTCTCTCCACGAAGAGAAATTAAACATGAATTGCACATTTGTTATCCTAATCGGACCGTTTTAATGGTCCTTGTCATATTTTGGTCATATTTGTAATTTAACGTCATATTTCAGTTATAAATCCGTTAAAAGAGCACAAGTAAGCAGTACGTGCACTAAATTGTCGACTTAATTTTTTTCCAAAAAAGAGTCACGAATATTTTGGTTTTACTGTAACTGAAATGTGAAGGGACAATAACAAGTAATAGCACAATTACCTCTTCCTCCTTATTGTTAACAACTTCCAATAGACATATTTTTTAACAAGATTTTCGTTTCACGTTTGCAGAGATATCTGGATACATTGACAGATTAGAAGTTCCTTACAAGTAAAACTGTAAATCAACTGTAAAATTGTTAAAAAGTGATTGTGTGGTTGAATTATTATGTTGCAATAATTTAGTGCCATTACACGTTTTAAATTGGAACATTTATTTTTAGGAAAAGAGCGTTCTTTTAATAGGTAATATTTAGGAATTTTGGGTCTTATTTAGTCATTTTTAAGGTCATATTTAGTGTCATATCTTCCACTTTGTTAAGTCATAAACATCCTAACCCTACTCATAATATACCGGTACCGCTGTATGGTACTAGCGAAAGATTATAAACCTACACTGAATGACTCAACTTGGATTTGAAGCTTGATGGGAACTTGAACACAGTAGTGAGAGACTGAAAGTCTTGACAGCGGAGTCAGAGGACCGGGCAGACATTGATCTGTGGTTGGGATGCTGCATTATTTAACTCACAGTACCTGTCGCACACGTCCCCCCCCCCCTCAGATTCACTAAATAGCCTCCTCAACTCTCTTTCCTGCAACTCTTTTTCAGTCACAAGACTATTCCATCTTACACCTTCAATAGGAAGAGTAAAACAAGGCCCGGATTCTAATGACATGTCATCTTTTTATTGATGCTGCATAAACATTGACAACTTGTAGATAAATCCTAATCTACGTAGATTATAGAAATCCATTTTTATTAGGTCATTATTTGTCATTTTATGCAATATTATATTTTTGGGGAATTTATTTCAATTTTACGTCACTATTTTGTCATTTTTGTGTAACTTACTTCCTTAATTTGTCATTTTCATGCACTTATTTTAAATAAATGGCTAGGTTACTATAATGCAACATTTTTGTAGACTACTTTAAAAACAATTTTCTTACTTTTCTTCTCAAATGTTCCAATCAAGAACGAAGTTTTTAGACCTATAACTTCCTTTCTACATTTACAGTTTTTACAATTACGTACACATTAGTCTAGCCTATATCGTTGTGTGCACAATAATAGTTTTTATAAATAAAATATCGGTTTTTAGGTCATTCTTTGTAATTATTAAGTCATTTTCTTTAAAATTTAGGGTAATTTTACAGGTCATTTTTCAAACAATTTTAGGTCACCAGAATCCGGCCCTGGTTATAACTATTCCTTGCGAATTATAGTGTGTGTGCGTGTGTATATAGTAAGAGGGTAATTAAATCACGGAGGATGAAATGGGCTGGACATGTTGCGCGCATGGGGGAGGAAAGACATATCTCAAAAGTATTAACTGGGAGACCCGAAGGGAAAAGACCACCTGGAAGACCTAGACGTAGGTGGAAGGACAATATTAGGATATATTTAAGGGAAGTAGGATTTGCGAGGGATGATCGGATAAAGTTAGCACAGAATAGGGTTGAATGGCGGGCTCAGGTAATCGCGGCAATGAACCTTCAGGTTCCATAAAGTAGATAATATTCCTTTAGCTTGCTGAGTAAGTAAGTAAGTGTATATATATATATATATATATATATATATATATATATATATATATATATATATATATTACGTGCGATACTAACATGGCGAGTGGGTCATTTTCCAGTATGCGTATTTATTACTAAGTTATTTTTAAAACTGTTTATATTCGTTTTGGCTGCAAGGCCATATCAGGAGTCCGAGATCTGTGTCAGTACAGTAGGGTAGACCATGGAACTATTGATTGTCAATTATTTCTATTATTGATGTGTTCTTATGGAGTAAATTTCAACTGATATTAATTTAAATGGATATGATAAAGGATGAAATGGTGAGGAAGATTCATGGTATGTAAATATTCAATTCGACATTTGCCTTTACGACTGGGGAAACCATGAAAAAACCCATGTCAAATTGGCCGGCCACGGGATTTGAATCTGGGACCCGAATGCGAGTCCTGACGTTCCATCTCGGCCCCCTAGCCCAGTAGTTTGCGTATTTATTTTTTTTCTACGATAGCGATTAAGCGGATCACAAAAATGATACATCAGAATAGACATTTTATCACAAATTAGCTTAAAAGACTCAGATTTGCCCGGGTTTTCTATTTGGCCGTTGTTTTATTCGTCTTTCTTTCTTATTTCCATACATAGGCCTACTTTACTTATTCGTCTTTCTTCTTTCTTTCTTTCCTTCTTTATGTCTTCCTATCATTTTTATTCTTCTTCCATCTTTCTTTCTGACTTCTCTTTTCTCATCTTCTTCCTTGTATATTTTTTAAAACATGGTGCATTACAGTACCTGGTGCTGTAAGAGGGAAAAAATACGCAGAAAGGTTAGATTGCCAGTATTGGGTGCAGGAAAATCGAATTTCCACCATAATACGAACGGGAAATCGTTGAAAACACACAATCGTAAAATATACTTTTTTCCTAAGATAGTGTTTTTTTCATTCTATTTCCCATTCATGCTATCATCGCGGAAATTCGAATTTTCTACAACCGATGCTAGTAATCTAACTTACCACACAGGTGCTTCGTTATATCGAAGTCTGACCCTTTTGATATATCTATGGTATTTTTGCAGATATGGAATATAATATTTGCTAATTGAAGTTCACAATTTCAATCTTGCCGCGTTGATAGTGATAGTGATTCGTCCGTCAGATGGGGACTTTAAGATTGGCGGTCCTCCTGATGTCTTTCGAGAAGAGTAAACTAATTCCGATACCTCACCATCGTCAGTCGGACCCCACATTCTTCCTTTCACGCCTTGGACCAGCTTCACGTCACCATATAAAGTGGCCTGCCTAAGGTGCCACCTAGCCTCCTCAGGAACTCAAAATGTGGCAGATCAACGGGGTTAGTTACACACACATTAATATTAGCAATATTAGCAGATCTGTTGAGTTTACAGCGGAATAAAATTTGTATTTTCAAATATTATTTTGTTTATTTTGAAAAAAAGCACGACCGTTTAAAGAGAGAAGATAGGCCTGACGCACGGAATCTACGGATTTCCGATCTCAAATTAAATTAGCTGATATTTCGTTACATAATTTATAAGTCTGTCCCGGACTGCAAAGAAAACAGCGAACACATTGATAAACAAATTAATTTATTTCTTGTACATTATTCAGTAATTTTATACGGAATTTAAATCTGACTAACAATTTCTTTTCCGCCATTTTATTTCAAATTGAGGACAAACTACTATATCCTATATGGTACATGTAGGGGGGGGGGGAGCGGACCGACTCTTGTAGCTGATTTCAGAGCCTTGTTCACACCAGTGTCCATGCCTATTCCTTAGACCTGTGTAGTTGGACATTGTAGCTGGTTACAGTTCGACTGGAAAGAAACACGTTCTCGGTTCGAATCCTGCCAACGAAGGACATTTTTGAAGTGAAACTTCTTTAGCCGCGGTAGGGATAAATCGAGAGCTTGTGTAACGCGCAAAATCGTCACGAAATTAGTGAGGTGTGACGGAACGGACTGCACAGAAAACAATCAACTCAAAATTTAAAAAATCTAAAAATTCAAAATTAAAAAATCGAAAATTTAAAAAACGAAAATTAAAAAAATCCTAAATCCAAAATAAAAAATTCAAATATCCAAAATTTAATAAATCAAATAATTCAAAATTTCAAAAATCAAAAATTTAAAAATAAAAATCCAAAATTAAATAATCCAAAAACCAAAATTTAAATATCAAAATATCCAAAATTAAAAAATTCAAAGCTGTAAAATTTAAAAATCCGACATTCCAAAATTTTAAAAATTCAAAAATAAAAAAATTTAAAAATCCAAAATTTAAAAAGTCCAAAAACACAATATTAAAAAGTCCAACAATCCAAAATTTAAAAAATCCAATAATCCAAAATTGGAAAAATCAATCAATTAAAACAAGTTTCACTTCTGTCGCGTGGTGTTCCAAGCACACATTTTTTTATTTTGTTTCCTTAATGCACATTGTTTTCCCACTACTTTTCAATTGCCGCAATATTTAACTAATTAATTAACGGATTATACCCAGAAAATGAATTTTACTAGCTTATTTTCTAATGGGTTTTGAAATGGGCTAAGTCAACAGTCGACATTTGAACAAATTTCAATACATTCCCCGCTATCCCTGCTCATATCGGCAACTTAGATATTTTAGTCGGTCAACTTTTTTTCCCCCTACCTTTCCGTTAACAGTTTAAGGGTTAAGGATAAAATTAATGCAATTTATGTAAGTACAATGTCAGTGTTAATAAATATGTTTTAATTATTTTTCCGTTAAATAAATTATTTAAATAAAACATCTAGCAGTTGAGTAAACAATCGCAGGCGAAGCCGCGAACACCTGCTAGTATCATAATTAGGGGGGAATTTCAATGACCTAAAAAATAGGATATATACATGCATTTATAACCTAAAAAATCATTAAAATATGGCCAATAAAATTTAAAATATGACTTTACCACTTACACATTGTGTATATTTTTTTTTTAAGTTTCATTACAATACATTTTATTAAAATAGAGTGTTAATTATTTAAAATATCTGTCTATAGGCCTGGTGAAAATATTTTCAGTTTATCACATTTCATCTCAACTTGTTATGGATTGAATAAATGCATTTTCAATTTAGAAATTCTCTAAAAGTATCATTATTATGCAAAATTTACAAAATATGATATGAACTTCAACTTTTATGTAATATGCACACAAATATGCCAAAAATATGATCTAAATATGCATATTCATACTAAATATGCTACAATAGTTGAAAATTTCATAAATATGCAGTTATATGCACAATAAAAGCCGTTCCATTTTCACCAGGATGTTTGGAATCGGGTTTAAATTAGTCGGAAACCTGAAATAATTCAAAGGAGAAAAATCTGATGTGAAAGTCACATAACTTCCTCTGCCCAAATAAAAGTTAGCAGTATTCACATATCCTTGTACAGAATCGCAAGACAATTTTACGCTAATACATCTTTCTCACTTCATTCTTATATAGAATAAGAGGCCGTGAAAGAGTGCATATTCAATTGTTCACCCCGCAACACAAACTTTCTACAAACAGTGGGTGAACAGTGGGTGGCTTGTAACTACCTTCAGAGAATTTTTTCGAAAAAAAGTTTCAAATAAAAGTTTTAGCTCTCACTATAAGCTACACTTTTTTCAAAATTTAAAGAAAATCGTTATAGCCGTTTTCTAGAAAATCGCGAAAAACTAAAATTTCTTCATGTAAAGTCCCCTTAAAAATAAGAGAAAATAGTCGCCAATCTTAACCTCACATCTGCAGAAGGTACCTGACCCAAATACGAAATTTTGTTTTCATACGATTTTCCGTTTTGGAGCTAGAGTGTTCACAGACAGACAGACAGACAGACGGACAGACAGACAGACACACAGACACACAGACAAGTTTCCAAAAATAGTATTTTTGAATTCAGGGGGCCTGGAAACGTGTATTTATGCTAAACTCAACTTCGAATTTTGGGGTCGAAAACAATACTTCCTCTACCTATAGTACCTATAGTACCTATGGTACGGGCAGAGGAAGTAAAAATATGACATGTCATAGAAATCCGCCCTGTAATCATAATATTCCGATATAATGAGTGCAGGCGCTTTGGTTCGAGTCTCGGAAAGGCAACAGATTGCATGGATGGAGTCATTGATATTTAAAACAAGCGCACAATTGCGACGGTTAATATACATGATGTATGCAACTGCGATCCAATTATTTTAATATGCAATTCTAGGTAATATGGATGCATATAGCATTCAACGCTTAATTGGGGCATGAATCGTACCCGTAATGTGGGTCAATCAGACAGTAGCTAATAATTATATTAGCAATGCGCATTCACATGATATTGATACAAAACTCAGCACAAAACAAACGGTGCAAAGCATATTGCACAAACTTTCTCACAATATTAAGATTGCAATTACTTACTTACTCAATGACAATCGACAATTCCTAAGCAAGCTAAAGAAATATTATATATTTTATGGAACTCTGAGGTTCATTGCCGCGCTTACCTGAGCCCGCCATTCAACCCTATTCTGTGCTAACTCAATCCAATCATCCCTGTCAAAACCTACTTCCCTCAAATCTATCATAATATTCTCCTCTTACCTACATCTAGGTCTTCCAGGTGGTCTTTTCCCTTCGGGCCTCCCAAACAATAGCATACTTGAACTTTTGCCCTCCAAGGTGATCCTTTAATGAACCATAGATGTGGAATTCTGATGGTCCTAAATCTGGCGATTATGGCGGATGTCGTCGACGGTTTTCATTGTTGCTCTAGGAGCATAAGGACGGGCGTTATCATGTTGAAGCAAAACACCTGCACTCAGCAATCTCCTTCACTTTGGCACTATCGGATTTCCACATCTTTGGTTCATTAAAGGATCACCGTGAAGGGCAGAAGTTCAAGTCTGATGAAGATGTCCAGTCAGCGGTGTACAAGTGGCTACAGCGTCAACCAAAGTAATTTTTCTCACGCGGTATCGAAGCACTTCCTATCCGATGGCTTAAGTGCGTTGAACTAGAAGGGGAATAAGTATAAAATAATGTAGAATCAAACATTCTTCCTGCAGTAAAATAGTGGGAAAAAATTAATTGCGGTTTCATTTGATTCTTCTCGTACTAACAAATAACAGATAGCCTTATCACATATCAAATTTCTATGTCAACTATTTTTATTTCCATACTGTAAACTCCGTATTATAATAATAATCTAAAGGATTTTGTTATAGAGTAAAGATTATTCCATGCTCTCGAGAGGAAAAAAGCTTCTTTCAAGTTTACTTTCTCGTTCTATCACGATTTGATTTAACGTATTCTAACTTGTTTCCAACTTGTTAATCTTCCGAATAACAAATTTATTTTAAAGAAACTGCAGTCAGTTGTTTCCAGAACTCACTTGTTATTATTTTGATGTTATCTTTTGTTTTATTCGATGCGGAATATTGAGGAAAACAAGAGAATAGCTACCTGTTTTAACAGTTAGAAGCATTCAGCAGTTAGAAGTTTGTGCTAGAATTTATAGAGCTTGTTGTTATGACTATTTTGAAAAGCTAAAGTAAGAGAAACTTTCTTTTCTTGTCTCATCAATTGCTTCCTTCTTCATTCTACTTTCCAAATCGTTTTGTTCGCTTTTTTTTTTATCCACTCGTTCTAAAAGTAAGTAAGTGCTATTCAAGGTGAACGTGTTTGAAACCATTATAAATCTGAAGTCACTACAATTTCCATCATTTCTAAACTGAATACAATCCTAACTCCTCGAATTTACGGTTAAAAAATGCATTTACCATAAATCAAATCTGGAATGATTATTTTTCACGGTTGTGTGGCGAGGTAAATTTTTTTCTTGGAAGTTGGTATTATGAAGGCGTAGTCGGTTTTTTCATCTGATATACAATTTAAAATATGGAAGTGCTTTGGACTGATGTAGCAGTACAAGACACGAAAAGCCGTCCGAACTTATGGCGCCTTCATTCTTCAAGTTACAAGTAGTGGATTATAACATTTTCCTGTACAAATTATTAATACTCCTAATGTCTGTTGCTTACTTACTTACTCGATGGCAATAGACAATTCCTCAGCAAGCTAAAGGAATATTATCTATTTTATGGAACGCGAAGGTTCATTGCCGCGCTTACCTGAGTCCGCCATTCAACCCTAATCTTTGCTAACTCCATCCAATCATCCCTCGCAAATCCTACCTCTCTTAAATCTGTCCTAATATTGTCCTCCCACCTACGTATAGGTCTTCCAAGTGGTCTGTTCCCTTCGGGTCTCCCAGTCAATACTTTTGAGATATGTTTTTCCTCCCCTATGCGCACAACATGTCCAGCCCATTTCATCCTCCGTGATTTAATTACCTTTACTATATCTGGTGAAGAGTACAGGTCATGAAGCTCGTCGTTATGCAGTTTTCTCCAGTCCCCATTTTCATCTCTCTTAGGTTCAAATATTTTCCTAAGCCCCCTGTTTTCGAACACTCTCAGATTATGTTCTTCCCGACCAATAAGCGGCCATGTCATGCATTAATATTTTAACGTAGGCCTACTTAAATTGCAAATATAATTTAGTACGTTTTGCTTTTGTTTAAAATCAATTAATAGGGTAATTTACCTTCAATAGCTTGTAGAGTTTATATACAAAAGCTTAGAAGGCCCAGCGTCGCCCGGGTTTTGTATTTTGCATGTAATTCAAAATTAAATTATGGAGGACTTTTGATTTATATATATATAGCGATTTACAGTTTGAAGCGAAGAAGAACGATTTATCACACTCTTCCCACAGAAAACACTATATATGGCTTTTATCGCTCATACAGGACTTAGAGTTTAGCAACCCATTGTTTTTACACACCATGCCTTGTAGGGGCTGAAATAAGAGGAAACAGAAATTCCGGTAACATAATATTTTACTGTCTTTAAGGGATATTTTATTTCCCACTTGCATGTTTCTGGGCTAAAATCAAAATATCCAATTCGACATTTGCCTTTGCAAGTGGAGCAACCATTAAAAGACCCATGTCAAACTGGCCGGGCAAGGGATTTGAACCTGGGACCTCCCGAATGCGAGGAATTTGTTTGAAATTCGTTCTGTTAAAATTCTAGTTATCCCACTGAAGGCCGGTTTCTATAAACTCGCGAATTACCTATGGGTAAATTATCCAATGGACAGAATTTACACAAGAATAACTTTTACAAACTCAAATAATTTAAAGATAACAATCACATACACTTGTGGCGAGTTTCTAGATAAATGTCCTCTGGGTAAATATGAAAATAACAGAAAAAATGTTCCTACAAACTCGGGCTGGATCTTTCCAAGGGTAAATCGTCGGGTTAATTTATCCTTTCATGGATGGCTGGATAAAATTTAACCTCTCATAGGATCAATAATAATTTGAACAATGAGAATCAAAGCCTTCTGAATTAAATTAACTGTACAACTCCTAGACCTTCCTCATTATATCATTGTGGGTGAGTAGGAACTAATTTGCCCATGGATAATTTACCCATAAGTATTTCACGAGTTTATAGTTTATCAAACTGTCTCAAGAAACCTGGTCTAAAACTCAGTAGTTTCTGAAATAGTTCCTATTAACTCCGTCTGGCACTTTGTTATATCAATGACCTGATTTTATTAATTTATTCTACAGTAATTTTAAATACGGTATGCACAAATGTTATCTTTTTCTAATAATGGTATACAAACAGATGAAGGAATAAAGAAAAGAGCATCGTCTAATTAAGTAAGGAAATCGCTTGCATTTTGTTTTTGCAGATAACGCTTTGCAAATGTAATCCCCTTACTAACGATTGCGATCTTCATTTTTACCCGCACAGCAGTTTATTCTAACGAGGGCCCTCTAATGTGTATCTTGATTACACTGTTGCATCTATAGTCTGTTCAATTTAACTCTGAACGAAGACGAATGTATCAACTAAGTTTGAAATGTCAGGAATACCTAAAGTATAAAACTGGCTGACTGACTCACTCACTGACATTAATGTTTATCCACTCCCAGATGAGCTACAAAGTTGAAATTTGGCACACTTATAGCTTTTAGCTTATAACCGATGGAAAAATTTAATGCGTTCATTTTGTATTTTTTACCCTAAAATATCTTCAAAATATCAGACGCAGCTTTAAAGCCACTGCTCAGTTCTCATGACAACAATATTGTTTGCAGTGTTCACATAGGGCTTTGGAAGTTGCAATACACTGGGCTTTGTCAAGTAATTAGACGCTAGCGACAGGAATCATTTCGGTAAATCAGTACTGGAGAGTGAAATCCACGGTAAATAATTATCGGGTGTGATACATCACACAACTTTCTCTACCCTAGGCATAGACAATCTTTTTCTCACCTGACTCAACTGAGTTATATTAAAGTTGACCAATGTTTATCTATAAGAACACTGTAAACACTATTGTTGTCGTGATAGTTATTTTAGACCTACAGTTTGTATAGAGGAGTCTCATTTATGTAATTTACTTATTCAATGGCAATAGACAATTCCTAAACAAGCTAAATGAATACTATCTATTTTATGGAACCCGAAGATTCATTGCCGCAGGTTAAGTTAAACCGTTGTGCAAGGTGTTGGTAGATCTACTGGCTGAGAAAAAATGACGTTCGATCGTTATTTAACCACAAAGAAAAGAAATCGATTGTATTTGGAGTAGCAAAAGTGGCTAGCAATGACGAAAAGAATGCTAAACGATGTGCTAATTTTTCTACCAAAGAAACAAAACTTCTCGTGGATCTTGTAAAAAAGTACAGTGCAGTGATTGAGTGTAGAAAAACCTATTCAACGACATGGAGACAAGAAGAAGATGCGTGGGATAAACTTTGAAATTCCTCAAATACATCTGCAATATTCTTCTTTATAGGTGGGACCGCCATCTTGAAACATTGCCTTAACCTCTAGTTAAACCGAAGATGAGTTCCAGTAAAGTTAAACAGAAGATTAACTGGAGGTTAAGGTTTATATATGCAGAAATATGAAAAACTCAAGTTTAAACCTAAACCAGAGTTAAACTTTCTTTATAATACCGGGCCTTAATGAATAATATTTTACTTACTTTCCCAGGACTTACGTTACCCCGGCAACAGACTAAGTAACCTGATACTAGGACCTGTACAGCTGAGATGTGCTAGGTAGCCGGTAGGGACGACACAATATGTGTAGCAGGTGGCCGAGGTATTTGCATACGTAAAGACTTGATAATTTACATAAGTTTGAAATGTAAAGTGGAATGTGGGCGCCAGCCGGCTCTCTTACCCGCCCCGCTCAGGAATGCACTGTCCGGCTTCTTGGTCAAATGTTTTATTTAAATAGGAATCGCACGTGTAATCTCTGCTTCTCAACACTGCGGACAACGTGCTAATTAATTGGCTAACAAGCTATTAACCAGCCTCCCGTGTTTCGTGTTTGTAGACAAGCGTACAACAGTGCGGCATCTTAGTCTAACTTGAATTCCACACGTAAGCAGCCATCTACTGCATTCTGAAAAACAATGTAGGCCTATGTTTATTTCAATCTACGTTGAATAATTAAACACAGGTGCTGTTGATATAATATTGTTCATTCTATCGTTATGTATGACTACCGATATCTACCGTAAATTATATTTTAATGTATTTTTTGCACGACGTAACTAATTAGTGGTACTTACGAATATTGTTGCCGTGGATCGTAACTTGACATTCCCACATGCAATCTAGTTGCTACATGAAAACAAAAGAAATCTCAGTGCTGTAAAAAATGACAAAAAGCACACGTGCCGTAAGTAAAACCATCATAATACAAGCCTTCATGGAAGACCGGAACCAAGGCCCCCTAGTTTGTGGCGTCTTTAACAGGACAAATATTCAGTCCCCATAACAACCAACATATGCGAATCACTTTCTGAAATATAACATCTATCTTCAATAATGTATATACATAATATTTTCAGCTAATATCTCAATTAATATAATTAAATTGATATAAATAATCATCGTGCAAAAAATAGCATGCAATACTCATTCCGTTAGCGCATAACGGATCTCTGAAATTGATTTTTTTTTTCCTCGATCCGCATGCACCGCTTACGGAACTAGTATCGCAATATACTATTTCTTTTTCGCTCCTTTGCAAGCAATATACCTAATGTAATTCCTGACAGATTGATTTCAGATTGACTTTAATTCATTCATTACCTATAATGGCTGCTTTAAACCTGAAACAAATGTATCAGCGAATTGTTGGCTATACTTACATCGTTATTATTATTGCCAGTGCATTTTGTAAAATGTTGACATATTTTAAGAATTTCTTATTCTCGTGTTTAGGAGTATGAATTAAGGTTAAGTATCAAATTTTAGACCTTTGTTCCTCCTCAATCCCTGATTAATGAATCAATCTGGAATCTTAACTCTGAGATAGATTACAAAAATAACTTATTTTCTGCATAGGGCTATCGTAATTGCAACGATCACTGATGAAACAAAAGCATTCTGGCACTTTGTTACATCAGTTTACCTGATTTTATGCAGTGTAATATAATTAAAATATTTCATTTCCATCAGATAAGGGTTATAATATATTTGGGACAAACTATTAGAAAATTCAAGCAAAGATTTAATGAACATACTACTGATTTTAAATATGGCAGATTATTCTCAGCATATGCTAAACACCTGCTTGATAGTGGTCATAGATTGGATAACTTAAATAACACCCTGGAAGTCCTACATATCTGTGATAAGGGTATTAGACCTTGGAAAGCTTTCAAATTTATAAGAATAAGAATAACATCCTTAATGAAAACATAATTGACCAAACTCATTTATTTGAACTACAACTGTGACCTAGGTTACCAAATAACAAATATATAAACAACATTATTTCAGACGAATTGTGGTGTTCAATACAACTCATCAGAACTGAAGATGGCGCATCAAATACGCCGAAATGCATTTTCTATTTAAATAATGACACATCTTTGTTCCACACTGAAGAATCCAGCTTTCATCTATAGGTACATCTTTATATGCTGTTTTTGAGTGGCTCAAGATAAGTTGTGTGTTAAGGGTTAAAGGCGGAACTTTGTTACATACTAGGAGGTGCCCGTGGCTTCGCCCACGATTATTAATTTAAAAATTAAAAATTAAGAGCATAATAATTATTAAAGCATTATATTTATTAACACTTGCACGCGAATCATTCATAAACTAAGCCATTAATAATTAATGAAACAGCTAAAATTCCGGCTTCAGAGTACATTCTACGATTAGAAAGGGCCCCCTGGGAAAACTATATCAGAATCGATTATGCAGTTCCAAAGGAACCTGTGAACACATAATACGTATTGTTTCTCAACTGTTTATTGACATGAATATGATGTGAATTTTATTTGATCAATTCAGTGTAATTTTCAGAAATTATATAATGTTTCAAGGGAAGGAATGGTTTGTTTGGATTATTATTATCAGCGATATTTCAAGAGTTAAACCATCAATATTTTACTACTGGGGCTGTGCCCCCGGCTTCGCCCGCCATTATTCATTGACTCCAGGATATTTAAGAAATTTACACTGGTAGATTATTAAAAATGTTTGTGGTTCAGAGCTATGAAAATTGTAAGTAAAAATAAAATTAGAATATTTGTTCATTGTGTTCATTTCACTTAGGCCTTATATAATAAAGAAACTGTTTTCCTTCCTAATTTTGTAGTCGTCATGAAAGTTTACACTGCGAGAGACGAACATCGCCGAGTATACCCGATGTCTCACGAAGCGGGCGAGCGAGCAAGCACGCTATTTAGGGCCGTTGAATTGTATAAGAGTAGATTTAATTTTATTCAGTGTGTGTCTTGTGTTAGAAATTTGGGGTTTAGTTTCCCACTCTACTGGATTTCGGCACGCGATGTTCGGCGTTGGTATGCGGTCTCTGGCTTGCAGACCAACACTCCCATTGGCTCACAACGACCTTGCATGTCATTGGTCTGTTCCATACGGTCCTGCAACCTCTACATAAAGCTAAATAATGCAAAACACTAACCACATTAGTTAAGTGCGCGAGCGGAGGCGGCAGCCGAAGCGAAGCGCCCTTGCATTTTCGAATAATGTACGATACACTGTTTGTCGGTTTCGAAAATGTGGCATATTATATCTTCCGGAGGGTTGTCTGACCATTATCACGTTGGCAGCTGATTCCAGCACCACGTGACCCATCGGCTTCTTCCCAGCATGCACCTGCGCTTTTTCTAGCAGCTGATTCTGTATTATTGTGATTCCATTCTGAGCGCCATTTAGGTTAGATTTTGTGAACTTCTTACCGATTTTACCCACATTTAAAATAATCTTAGAAACAAAAGGTGCCCTTATATGGATTCTAAAACTTCTGGAGAATAATATTACATGAAATTTTGCCGTTTTACGTGAGTAAACAACAAAATTAACGGATCCAGTAGAATGGGAAACTAACCCCGAAATTTGTTCTTTTAATTCAAATAATCTAAAAATATAGGCCTACGTCTTTTAGTAACAGCAGCAAACATGAAAACCAGTCAAAGATCGGGTGAGATTTCTTCAATGGGAATTACTGGACCCCCCTTGCATGATGCAGAGATCTGGGTGGGCGCCTCATCATGCGGGGGCGTTTTCTTGTTTAATTGCTGAGAGGCGATAAAAAAGCTCTGCTGTGTTCATACAAACACACACTAAATAACCAGCATATTAAACCCGAGGAGGGCAGAGGTTATGTAACAACCAGTCAACCAGTTTCCATATTCGGCCCGTTAACTGGCAGACAATTAGAAATGTGAGACCAAAATTAATGCTAGAATGAGGCTGCTGAAAATTACATGCTCAAGTAAAAATACGATTTACTTAAGGTCGCTATTATCTTACCAGTAAGCTCGCCGGAGCATTGTATTGTGCGAGTTACTTGAATGACCCAGGTTAAAGGGTCATTCGGTGAAATTCTTAGGTGATAAATAGGTGAAAATCATTTTTGAAGTGACACTTCTTTAGCCGCGGTAGAGGTAAATCGAGAGCTTTGCGTTACGCTCAAAATCGTCACGAAATTAGTGAGGTGTGACGGAACGGACTGCACAGAAAACAATCAAGTCAATGATTAGGCTTATCCAATATTTAAAAAATCAAAAAAATTAAAAAACCAAAATCCATAATTTAAAAAATAAAAAATCCAAAATCCAACATTTAAAAATAAAAAATCTAAAATTAAATAGATCGAAAATTAAAAATTAAAAAATCCAAAAAATAAAACATTTAAAAATCTAAAATTTAAAAAATCCAAAATTCCATTATGTTTGTTTACATCTACTTTATTCTTTAGTTGGAAATAATATACACTTGTGGCGAGTTTCTAGATAAACGTCCTCTGGGTAAATATGAAAATGACAGAAAAAATGTTCCTACAAACTCGGGCTAGATCTTTCCAAGGATAAGTCGTCGGGTTAATTTATCCTTTCATGGATGGCTGTATAAAATTTAACCTCTTGTAGGATCAATAATAATTTAAATAATGAGAATCAAAGCCTTCTGAATTAAATTAACTGTACAACTCCAAGGCCTTCCTCATTATATCATTATGGGTGATTAGGAACTAATTTGCTCTTGGATAATTTACCCATAGGTATTTCACGAGTTTATAGAAACCGTGCATTAGTGACATAATTTTCTCCTTTTAATTAATATCATCCTCTGTTAAAATTTCTTCTTTTACCTTCGACTGTTTAAAAACTTGTTTGTATTGTGTTCTGAACTTGTGTTCTACTTGGAACATAGACAGAGGTGTTAGTATTGAAGAGGTCAGTAACTCTGTGGCTATGGCGGCAGGTCAGGCATAAAAGTCAGCGTTTAAAGAGCTTTCAAGTGGCTGGAAGCTACTAGCTTGGTGATTTACTGTCTCTCCTCTTATGCGTCATCTCCCACAAGTAAATATGGCGGTTTACTGACAGCTTTATGGAACAATTCAAACACGCTTTCACTGATAATGCCACCAATCCGGCATTCCATCATAATGACAATTTAGGATAGCAATCAACGTTCAAGTGGAGGGCAATGAGTTTCTTCTAACAGGCTATACTATTATGCATGACATCATTAACAACATGGATCAAAAATGTTAAGTGAAACTTGTAACTTGCTCTACATAAACAATTTACTGTAATATGTAATACTCCTTATGATAAAATATATTACGCATGTCATAGAATTTCTATAGGAAATTTAAACAAAATCGTTACTGCCTTTTACGAGAAAATGACAATCTGTTCATGTAAAACGTTGTATCCCATCCTCGAAGGATACACAATCCAAATAAAAATCTGATGTAATATAATTATATACATATATACTCGCGAGCCCCCAAACCCCGAGTGAGGTTCTCGGGAAAAGCTTTCTATCCCTTGCATGTCTAATGATTTGTCACAAAGCCCCATGTGAACACTGCAAAGCATACCGTTGCCATGGAAATTGAGTCCTTTTTCGGGGGTTTTTAGGGCTAAAAATTTAAAAAGTTTCCTTTTTTGAAATTTTCCTGTGGTTTACAGCCTAAAAGCTATATGTGTACCAAATTTCAAGTTTCTAGCTCATCTGGAAGTAGGCAAATATTAATGTTAGTGAGTGAGTGAGTGAGTGAGTGAGTCAGCCATGTGGCTTTATATTACAGGGATATTATGGAATATGTGTTAAAATAAATGCAAGTAAACCAATTTAAGCCGGTCGGCGGCCTATTATTGGAATACGTTGCCTCTTATCCTTGTATACCTTGATTTTCTTATTTTAATTTTCCTTATCACACGCTCGCGGTGGGACTCGAACCCAAGGACTCTATCATGATTCCGAGGTAGCGTACTTTAGCAACCGCGACTTAGGAGACCGGTTTTAAAAAAATGTTTCAGGGGTGTTTTGAAACGATAGAGCCATAAGCCAATAATTGCATTGCGTTCACGAGATGCACGAAATCTGGAGGTCCCCACCAGGTTTTGAACACGAGACCACTTTCACCCTTGGCACAAGAGATCTCTCGAGCTTACTGTGGACCTTCTATCGGTATCCACATAAAACTATTCCTTACACAGGTGGCCTTGCACCCGAGCAACTTGCAGCGAGCAACAGCTGGCCATGGAATATCGTACTGGTGTATCACTTGTTAATATTTAATCCAGATTCTAACATAGTCCACCGTCTTGGGTAAGTCGGTAGCACACCTTCCTTCCACCCCGTCGGTCCGGGTTCGATCCCCGGATTCAGGACTGGGTGTGTGTGGGTTGTCCTTAGGTTTAAGAGTTAGGTAGGGGACTGGCGCACCCCGGAAACTAATCCGTTGAGAATATCCCCTTAAGGCGTCGCTCGCGACCTGATGGAACTTCCACTTCCATTCTAACATATTCACTAATGCACTTAACTCTGTTATTGCATCAATTAACCAAACAGGAATAAATTAAAGCTGATGACGTAGCTTGCCGGGGCGATATGTCGCATATCTCGACATACTCGCCAGGGATCGATATATTGATTTGCGATAGCGTCTACAGGTAATTTGCATGGAGAGGTAACTTGTAAAGCAGTTTCCCTTGTCCATATTAATTGTGGTTGTGGATAGTTGTTATTAAAACCTAGATATTTGTTTCAAAAACTTTCGTCATTATGAACCCATTTAATTTCTCTACCTATATGATAAATTAGTATATTGCTATACAAGTGCCGTAAGCGGTGCGTACGGATAGAGGAAAGAGTTTTTTTTTTTCAATTTCCGAGATCGGTTATGCGCTTCGGCACGAGTATTGCATGCTATTTTTTGCACGATGATTATTTATATCAATTTATTTATATTAATTGAGATATTAACTGAAAATATTATGCTTATACACTATTGAAGATGGATGTTATATTTCAGAAAGTGTTGGTTGTTATGGGGACCGAATATTTGTCCTGTTAAAGTCGCCACAAACTGGGGGGGGGCCTTGGTTCCGGTCTTCCATACAAGCTTGTATTATGATGGTTTTACCTACGGCACTTGTGCTTTTTGTAATTTTTACCGCACGGAGATTTCTTTTGTTTTCATAGCAACCAGATTGCGTGCGGGAATGTCAGCTTACGATCCACGGCAACAATATTCGTAAGTACCACTAATTAGTTACTAAAACTTTATAAAGGCAGTCGAAACGTAATAAATAAAACAATTGAGCTCATAAAAATCTATGCGATGTTCTGTTAACAGGAAGTGTGACTATTTATTTTGAAAATGAGGGAGTTTGGCGCCCCCTGGGGGGAAGTGTGTCAGGTAGCTGGCATGTGTGAAGCCCCCTGGGGCGCGTTAGCTGGAAAAAGTTGTGTAACTGAATCGGAGACATTGTAAAAGTGTCCCACAGGTGTATTAGACACAGACGCCTGCTTGATACATCGCCTGCACGTGATCCAGATAATTCATGGCACGTCTCATGAAGTAATTCAATAACAGATACAGTCAGGGATGGTCATTGGTATCTAAATATTAGTGTTAAGTACCAGAGTTAAAATGAAGCTAGTTGCGTCTGAGAGGTCGCAGGTTCAAATCCAGTGGTCAACTGAGCTATGGTTTTCCTCAGTGAACGAAGCGAATGCTGGGTTGGAAGTTTCTTCTGCAATGTTCTCCTCTCTCCTTTCATTTCATGTTATTTGTAATTGCCAGGGTCCGGATTTTAATGACATGTCATGATTTTGCTGGTATATAATAGACGTTGTTGCCCTCTAGTTATTCTGATTACGACTTCTAGATTATAAAAATGTAAATTTTGGGGTAAATTTTTGGTAATTTTCATTTTTTAAAGTCTATTTAGAATTCAATATTATTCTTTGGTAATTTTTTGCCCATTTTAGGCTACGCTTCTTTTTTCCACATTTAATTTTTTAGGTATTTTTTAAAATTCACAGTAATTAATTTATCATTTTGTGTTATTTTCTGCATTATATAGAGTTTTTGTGCATTTATTTACACTTAATATTATCAGAACTCTAAATAAGCATAAGTTAAATGAATATAATAATAAATATAATAGTATAATTGAAACAGTTTGTCAGAAGGTTACTGTACTTAAATATGTCCCTATTAGTGTAGATCATTTTTATGTGGAGGGAATTGAAAATTTTAATTGGGTGTAGGAAAAATATGTACCGAATAGATAGAAATGTAAAAAAAAATCAAAATTTCATTACACCATTAAAAATTTTGTAAAAATTACCAAAAGCAGAGAAATTTTTCCTAAATATGTGTTTCAAAATTTCATTAAGATATGTTCCAAAATGTAGGAGATATGGGATTGCAAATATGTCAGTGTAAATCTCCCACCGTCTCCCCTTAACACATGTGGACAATGCATACAAGGAGAAGATAGACATGACTAGGGGCCGGATTTCTATGACATGTCATATTTTTCCCCTTTGCATTATTTCAGGTTTCCGACTAATTTAAACCCGATTCCAAGCATCCTTGTGAAAATAGAACGGCTTTTATTGTGCATATAACTGAATATTTAGGAAATTTTAAACTAGTGTAGCATATTTAGTATGAATATGCATATTTAGGTCATATTTTTGGCATATTTGTGTGCATATTAAGAAAATTTTAAGTTTCATATCATATTTTGTAAATTTTGCTTTATAATGAAACTTTTTGAGAATTTGCAGATATTTTAAATAATTAACACTATATTTTTATAAAATATATTGTAATGAAACTTAAAAAAATCTGATGTGAAAGTCACATAACTTCCTCTGCCCCCCAAAAAAGTTAGCAGTATTCACATATCAAGACACAATTTTACCCTATTATTATCCTATAAATACCTCTTCTTTCAATGATGCGACTAAAAGCGCAGGCTAGCCTATATAACAAACTTTAAAAAAAGAACAAGTGACTGCAGACGTTTATTGAACTTTCCGCCGTAAAGAATAATTTCCGAAATTATCGAATATTTCCCTCAGATACTTCTTTACTCTATACCGGGCCAACAATACATCTTTCTCACTTCACATTCTTATATAGAATAAGAGGCCGTGGAAGAGCGTAATTCAGTTGTTCATCACGCAAGATAAACTTTCTACAAACAGTGGGTGAACAGTGGGTGGCCTGTAACTACCCTCAGAGAATTTTTTCGAAAAAAGTTTCAAATAAAAGTTTTAGCTCTCAGTAAAAGGAACACATGTGCAAATTTTAAAGAAAATCGTTAGAGCCGTTTTCGAGAAAATCGCGAAAAACGAAAATTTCTTCATGTAAAGTCCCCTTAAAAATAAGAGAAATTTGTCGCCAATCCTCGAATCACATCTTCAGAAGGTACCTGACCCAAATACGAAATTTTGTTTTCATACGATTCACCGTTTCGGAGCTAGCCTGTTCACAAACTTCCACACAGACAGACAGACACACACACACACAGACACACACACACAGACACACACACAGACATGTTTCCAAAAATAGTATTTTTGGATTCAGGGGGCCTTGAAACGTGTTTATATGCTAAAAACTCAACTTCGAATTTTAGGGTCGAAAACAATACTTCCTCTACCTATAGTACCTATGGTACGGGCAGAGGAAGTAAAAATATATACATATTGTGTAAGTGGTAAAGTCATATTTTAAATTTTATTGGTTATATTTTAATGTTTTTAGGTCATAAATGCATGCATATATCCTAATTTTTAGGTCATAGAAAACTGCCCCCTAGACATGACACATTAAGAATCAAATAAGGTTGTGGACGAAATGACCTGGTATTGGAATTCTAAAAATGAATAGATAAATGAAGAAGTAATTTAAGGAGAGAAAGAGAGGGGAATAGGAGGCCGTGGTAAGTTATGAGGGTGCGTTGTAATGAAGGAAACAAGATGTGTAACAAGTGGTTAAAAACAGCTAGCTAACGAACCAACAAGCACTGTCTTAAATAATAACAGACCTCAGTCAGATAAGAGCTTCTCAGATAAATGTGTTCCTCTTCCTAACATGGGACCCTCTGTCCCTATGAACAGCGATGTGAAGGGATTTCCTAGACTCGTTAGCTTTGTCATTTTTCTTTAACAAATTAAGGAAAACTTTACATCGACGGCTGTTGAGCTCATGAGTCAATGACCAATCGAGTGTAAGAATATGTGGAATTTTGACCAATCACAAGTATCTATCGTCGTGTATCGTTTTATTTTATCACACCTACGTGCACTCGTTTTTTATGTAAATTCTTAAAGACTGAACACTAAAACATCCTCATACCCGTGGCTTCTTAGTGGAAAAACAATAATTGGACACAGAGATTGGGTGTAGACCTATATAAGCTGCATATGAGCAAGAGATATGAAAGTAGTGTACAATTTTATGTATGGTGAAGCATTAGAAGTCCCGTATAGAAATAAATATAATATTCACAGTAAATATAGCTCGAGGTCCAAATTATATCAAGATAAATCCATTTTTAACGAAAATCCGGGTCTCTTTTTATATTATCATAGGTAATCCCACGAGAGATTCCGGTTTATCTGATGAAATTGGTGTTCTTTAGTGAGTTTTATTAAGACTACTCCATGAATAAAGTGTAATGGATTATATAAATAATAATTACTTCCTTTTTTGTTTGTTTAAAAGACAAATCAATGTTATTTTAGCTTTGAGATCACGGCATAGCCTACTGATGCCCGGTTTCTATAAACTCGCGAAATACCTATGGGTAAATTATCCATTTGACAGAATTTGCACAAGAATAACTTTTACAAATTCAAATAATTTAAAGATAACAATCACATACACTTGTGGCAAGTTTCTAGAAAAATGTCCTCTGGGTAAATATGAAAATGCCAGAAAAAATGTTCCTACAAACTCGGGCTAGATCTTTCCAAGGGTAAATCTTTGAGTTAATTTATCCTTTCATGGATGGCTGGATAACATTTAACCTCTCATAGGATCAATAATAATTTAAACAATGAGAATCAAAGCCTTCTGAATTAAATTAACGGTACAACTCCAAGGCCTTTCTCACTATATCATTGTGAGTGATTAGGAACTAATTTGCCCATGGATAATCGTAGGTATTTCACGAGTTTATAGAAACCGGGCATAAGTCAAGTTAAATCAATACCAATCAAAATTAAGTGATTTTTATGTGGCCCTCAACCCGACTTGTATAAATTAATTTGGTCCCCAATTCCTCTGAAATTGGACAGACTTGGTCTAGATCAGTGGTTCCCAACCTTCTTCAGCTAACGCCCCCTTTCGAATATCATGAAATCTTCACGCCCCCTTTCATAGTGATGGGGAGAAGAAGGCCTAAAAACGTGATTATCAGTACTTTTTGATCCCTATAATATTTGTAAACGTAAAATTAATATTGCTCACCTCTTTTATTATTCTTATTTATCCTGTGATGATTTTGCTGTCACACACACACACATAAAACGCGAAAATGCATAAATCTAATTATTCGGAATCTTATTTGAGTTCAATACAGTTCATAAAAAAGTTAAAGGTAGAAACACAAACGTCCAATGTTGAGTTAAAAACTTAATATAATTGAGATGATTGGCACTGTTTTGCTTTCAGTAGCTCTGAGATATTAGGTTTTATGTTTGACAGAGCACAACGCAGATCACTCGTATCTCGTATTTGAATTTCCAAATTATTATAAACTTGGTGAGGACAAGATTTAATAAGACAGGGGAAATATAGTTACAATTGATAAGATTATAAAATTTAAATTCACACTGTTCTGTTATTCTTGTTAATTACGGTATGTGTCTGTGCATTTGTTTGGTTAAAATTAACCGATTAAAAATTCTTGTCGACGGACAAGGCAACAACACTAAATCAAAATATGTATTTCAAATTGTTGCCATCTGCTCTAAGAAGAGCCTCATGCCCCCCCCCCCCCCGGTTGGGGACCCCTGGTCTAGACCATGGGCGTACGGTGAAATTTTGTTCGGGAGGGGTTCAATGTAAAGTTGTCTCAGCTCAGTGTCCTTGCGCACATTGTGAATTATTACTTTTTTTTAAATAACAAAACTTTTGTATTGTGATAATTAATACACTGTAATAAATTAATATACAGTTCAGTTTTTATAACTGTTTTTCTTGAGATTTCTATCCATTTCTCGTTTAAGCTAGAGTCTATAAGTAGAAACTTTATTGAAAAATTATCATAATACTGTATGGTGAATACGGCACGTTTTTAAAGTCATCTGTAAATCCAACGGTGGAAAAGCCCGATTAATGCCGATTATTTCATGAAAATTTTGTGTTGAGCTCATGATTACTGTTGGCTTTACAAACAGGTTGATGGATTTTGGGAGGAGTATTCGAGTTGTCATTTGACAGAATCCAAAGGGATATTTGTTTACTAGTAATACATCACTGTTATTAAGCTGAAAAACTATCAACACCACGAGGTTTTGAAATTTGAATCTTAAACAAATTAGGATAAATCTTAAATAATGATTTGATATGTACAAAATTGTAAAATATGTAACAACCTAATCAGAGTTTTTTTTTTAAATTACCGTAATTAATTTAGTTCCATGATTTATAATCTTCAAAATATTGCAGATATTTCGGGAGGGGTTTCAACCCCCTGAACCCCCCCTTACCGTACGCCCATGGTCTAGACGATATGGATGAGAAATGTGTGTCATATTAGATTCAATGAAAGCAGTAAATGACAAGACAAATAATGATTTAATAATAGGCTATTTTTGACACTGAATAACCTATAGCTGACTACATGAGAATCCAAAGCGGGAGATCGGCGAATGTACAGTACACAGAATATTAAACATATTGTAAGCAGCATGTTGCATAATAGCTTTGGTTGTAGTAAAGTTTCGTGTGAGTGTTTACAAGCTCGTGGCGTGGCGCTAGTAACACGCGTGGGAAGCCTTAACCTTCAGAACAATGACCTGTCCGATCTATATACACACATGTTCAAATTCCATCGTAATAAACCCCAACATGTTTACTTCAGGGCCATAAAACCGCCCTGAAATGTTATACCCGTATCGCAAACAAAGACAATAGTAGAGACTTCATTATTCCAAATAAACTTTGAAAATTTGGCAATTGATCTGCCGTTACAAGGATTTGTAGTTTAGGCACCAAATATTTTATAGAGGACCATACATGATACGCTACTTATGCCCGGTTTCTACAAACTAGTGAATTACCTATGGGTAAATTATCCATGGACAAATTAGTTCCATTTAACCTACAATAATATAATGAGCAAGGCCTTGGAGTTGTACAGTTAATTTAATTCAGAAGGCTTTGATTCTCATTGTTTAAATATTACTATTGATCCTATGAAAGGTTAAATTTTATCCAGCCATCCATGAAAGGATAAATTAACCCGACGATTTGCCCTTGGAAAGATCTAGCCCGAGTTTGTAGGAACATTTTTTCTGTCATTTTCATATTTACTCAGAGGACATTTATCTAGAAACTCGTCACAAGTGTAAGTGATTGCTATCTTTAAATTATTTGTGTTTGTGTGGTGTTATTTTTGTGTAAATTCTGTCCATTGGATAATTTACCCATAGGTAATTCGCGAGTTTATAGAAACCGGCCATTAAGCGGCATACTGGCTAAGCAATGTAACAACTTTCTCTGATATGCATGAACTCTCATATTCCTATAATACAGCGTTTCTCAACCTTTTTGAACCCGAGGACCTCTAAAATGTCTAAAAAACTTTACGGACCCCTAATTTTACATCCCATTTTTAAAAGAAGGCCTATATTCTTAATATTTGGGGTATTAATTATAGGTCACTATAACGGAATATGTGAAAAAAAATTTACTTCTTTACTTTCCACTTGCTTTATGATACCTTTTAACTTAATTATGTCTGCGGACCATCTGCACCATCTTCGCGGACCACTAGTGGTCCGCGGACCATAGGTTGAGAAACGCTGATATAATATAACAACGAAGTTGGCATTCAATAATAAGGTTAGAGGTTGATCACCCCCTTTACATTTCGGGCATGGATCCTTCACTGATATGTATTATGAATCCCTTTTAAATGTTCATCTCTGTTAATGGTGGCCTATTCAAATAATTCAATAACAATATATTCATTAATATGTGTATTTTATTAATACAATTAATTACATTTTATTCGTCAAATAGTCATTATTAGGGTTAAGGCACTTGATGATTTTGCATCTTTTTTATATGCAGGTTAAAAGATAGCTCGAACATATATAGGCCTAAATGTGTACCATGAAATAATTGATTAAATAAAGTCAATTTGTTTTGTGTTTTTTCTTTTTGCTTTATTTTGCATTTTTCGTCATTTTCAAGAGATAGGTCATTTTTTAGGAAATGTTTTGGTCATTTTCTGCATATTTAGGTCATTTTTGCATTTTAGGTTAGTTTTCGGTATTTTAGGTCGCGTTTCAGTGGAGGTAGGGAGGAGCTTTTCAAGTAAAAATCGTTACTTTCAGACAACAGACAATCATTTTTACTTGAAAATCTCCGCCAAGCATAGGCGTAACGAGGGGGGGGGGTTGGGGGTTTGAACCCTCCCCCCATTGATTAAAAAAGGGAAAATTGTACTATTTATTTCATTATTGTGATATATCACCTTTTTTAAAAATCTGCTTATCAATTACTTAATATGAGTTTGAAGCGTGGGAAGCTTAAAACTCGTTATTGTGCATCTTAATTTTTAAAATTTTCCGGGGGGAGGACCCCGGAACCCCCCTCTCCAGATGTTATAACCCCCCCCCAATATGGTCGGCCTGGTTACGCCTATGCCGCCAAGTGCCCATGGTTAATTTTTATTCAGGTTTATTGTAAACACCATAGCAGTTTGTCTTGTTGCAATAAAGAATCATTATTTTTTTCTTTCATTTTAAATGGCACATATTTGCTTGGGGTAATTTGATGGCCTGCCAGTTCAGAAAGATTTTTATTTTTTTTTCGCTAATGGTGTAGAATAACATTTTGTTATAGACTGTACAGCGAATGCTGATATGCGTTAAAAATACCGGATCACATAGCACATGTCTTACAATACGGAGAAGTGTTGTGATGTAAAATTATGCAGGATCATAATCAGAGCGGTGTTACTTTTTAATAATACCTGCCCACGCTCTCATGGATTAGCATAATTATCATCGATGTTTTCATTAAGGTCCGCATGGGTAATGATAGATTATTATACCGCCTGACGCCTGTAATCACGTCGCCGCCCGTGCGATGTGTACGCGTAATTTAATTGTTTGTTACTCCTCATGATACAAACCTTACAACTAGCACATTCTTCCCCGCGTAAAGATTTAATACATCTCTAATATTCATAGTGATTATGAAATCTCCGATAAATTCTAAGAGAGTTCGAAAGTCACAAGTTGCACTTATAACTAAGTCAAGGCATTTAATGACCATAAAATAGTGAAAAAAATGCAAAATAAAAAATCCCTTTAGGCAAGCCTAGAGGCTGAGGTAGATTTCGAAGTGCTTTTGGTTTAATTTACTGTCGCTGCATAGCACTCTTCTTCTTTAGCCTTGGCATGACAAACCCGCAATAATAATTGCAAAAAAGAGGAAAGAGCACTTCTTCAAACATTCAAATCTTGCCTTAAATGAGAGCTATCGAGAAACTAATTATTGATTTGTAGAGTACTCATCAAGAGCTTTTCAACGATACCCCACAAGACGTGGTTTCAAAAATTTCGAATTTCCATCCCCCACTCGAACCCCCAAAACCCCCGAATCGTTGGTGCCACTGTGAACTCCATAGGGAGTACTCTAATTTATTCGAACAAAGTTTCCCTCTATACTTCATAGGGTCCGAGATATAAATGTTTTAAAATTTCAACCCCCTCCCCGACCACCCCCTTGGGCCAATTTTGCTCATTAACGAACTTGTCCGAACTATTGGGCCATAAATAACATAATAAAATTTGGTTCAAATATCTTCAAAATTACGGCCGCTATCGTGTAAAGATATATATACATATATATCACAATTTTTTTTGAACGGGCGGTGGTTTCGTACTTAGGGAAGCATGAAACGTAAAGATATGAAAGAATTTTTCGAAAATCATGACATGGTATCCATTGCAATAGGTAGATTTTTCTTCGAAATCTACCTAAAAATGACCTAAAAGCTGATATTTTATTTATAAAAAATATTTTGTACACACAAAGTTATAGACTAGTTTGTACATAATTGTAAAACCTGTAAATAACTGTAATGTTGTGAATGTACTTTTCTCACGGAAATTTATACTGGCACTGAGGCACTGGTGAATCAAAATTCGGCACATCCTTTTGTGGTCTGCCGGATTATATTGTTGTTTATTGAGGGTAAACAGTAGTTTCCACTCTCAAATCCAAGCAGGTGGCAGACTCTGGTGCCAAGTCAATCTAATAACAATAATAATAATACAATACAAAATTTTGGCGTTTCTGTGATTCTCATTTCCGACTGAGACATGTCAACACTTTAACGCCGGATTTTTCCTTCTTACATTAAACAAACAACACTTTAAAGACAGCACCGCTGGCGACGAAAAAAATTAAAACACTCAATGAAAATGACTAAATAAGGAAGCAAATGACACGAAAATTACAAAATAATGACCTAAAATTGAAATAAATGCCCTAAAAATATAAAATTGCATAAAATGACAAAGAATGACCTAGTAAAAATGCATTTCTATAATCTAGAGGTCATGATTAGGATTTATCCACAAGTTGGCAATGTTTATGCGGCATCAATAAAAAGATGACATATCATTAGAATCCAGGCCCTGCTTATAATTAATTTTTTTTAAGTACTGAATTGCTAAATGCAATCTAATGGATGACAGTGCGTTATATATGAAATTACAACAAAAAACACTTATTTTGTCACTAAAGAAGTAGGCCGCGGGCACCTGCTAGTATTAAATAATGCTCAAAACTTGGCATTTTATCTACCTAAGAAACCTTTAATCTGGGAAAAGTAAGTAAAAATGAGAACTATGGGGAAGAATTTTCAATCATTTCATGTCATTTCAGCAGTAATTTATTTCTCCATAGTAATTCGTGTCAATTTATCAATTTCCCCCAAAGCAACTCACAAATGGGCTTACTCCAGCCTACAATAAATCATCTATACCCGTGTTTTGACATTATCATGTTCCTATAAAGTAATAGCTGGCTTTGTCAGCACTTGCGACAGTCAGCTATTCAATAATAAAAATCCAGCAAGGCCTACCCTGTTCTGTCATTCAGCAAATCTAGAAGGCTTTGCGTGTATGTAGCTTCAGAAAGGTAATATTTAAAGCAGTTCTAATTCTGTAATGAATTCCTTGTAAATAACCCCCACTCTTATCAAAACATAATTCATCAAATTAAGACGTGGTTACAGAATAAATTAATAAGACGGAAGATTCGTTGAGATTAATACTACTTGTATATTCGTGTTTCTGTCAACTCAGCTGATAACAGTGTTTACTAATGACTTTCATCTTCTCTTTTTACCTTACTGATTATTTAAGTTGTTAGAAATTTGTGATGGATGAAAAGGGCATGTGTGCATTAAATAGTAGGCCTACTGGTAATACATTAGGTTTAAAAAAAAAGTAGAAAGTTCGAATAGTTTAAATTAGTTTGTGTAGTAATGAATAATACTGGGAAAGACATTCTGTCTTACGAAATATGAGGACATCTTTTAAATATTCCCATATGTAATGTAACGAGATACCTGGGACCTGTTTTTTTAGAAATTTTACACTCATATTATTAGCAAATAGATAATAAAATAATTTATTATTATTAGACTTCCGTTTCAAAACAGTATTTTCTAATAATATTAGTTATGAGTTCATGGCTCAAAATAATTAGTAAGTATCGCTAATATTAGTAATAAACAAATTCATAGACTGCAGAACTAATAAAATTTACTGATAATATTAGGAGTTTTTCTAGAAGTGAAATAGTAATAAGTTATTCTCAAACCCATGTAATTCAGATTTCGTGATGTTAAAATTGTGTAAAATGAATCACTCTGATTTAATTATAAATTTAGAAAAAGCTTAAATACGCTATCAAAGGACTTTTTGTCGTAACAAGTTTTTAGGATTTGAGGTTAGATTTTAGTACATAATCCTACTGCTATCTTGAATAAGTGCCTGGCAGATTTATTCATTTCTTAGAGCTGGTTATTATTTGTGTCCACCGCTGTGGCTCAGGGGATGCGTCCAATCCTCTCACGCAGCGGGCCCGGGTTTGATTCCTGGTCGGGACAAGTTACCTAGGTGAGGTTTTTTCCGGGGTTTTCCCTCACCTATTAGACAAATGTCAGGTAACTTTAGGCCCCTGTGGTCCCCGGATATCATCTGGCCGTCATTATCATCTTCATCCTCATCCTCGCCTTGTTCTGAGTGTGTGCGTGTGTGAATGGTGTGTATATCGTCCTATGTGTTCGTGTTGTCTCGGAGGTGGCCCCGGTATTGGGCTGATCACTCATCCGGGGAGGCCCTCCATGTCCTTGTCTGGTCAAAAAAGTATGTATGTGATCCAAAGGTAATCCCTCTCCCGACAGGTCGCGGCCCTGAAAGGCCCGGGCGGCTTGGGTCGCTTAAATCCTAAAAGGGAGAGGTAAAACTACGAAAAAGAAAGAAAGAAAGAAAGAAAGTTATTATTTGTTACATTTATGAAGGTAGGCTATATGTAGGCCGTGCTGCTTTGAAATAAGACTAAGAAGGGAAAAAAAACATAACAGTCCAGACATAACCTTCAAATCAATCGGCCGACTAATGAATTAGTAATAATAGTGAAGAGATTTTATGAATAGGCCTAGTGTTCATATCTCTAGGAAACAAATGTTTTATAACTAATGAATAATAGTATGAGTTCTAATACTATTAACTAATATCATTAGCAAGTTCTTCGAAACAGGGCATCATTGATTCATTTTTCTAAATAAATTCAAAATATTAAAAATTAAATATTCCTTACCAGGGGAAGAACTTCTCTCCACTTGTAACAGTTAGTAAAAGTTTGCAATATTCGAATTAAAACATTAGTTACTCGTTGCAAAAGAAACTCAGAGAAAACATTTGAACTCATTTATATTATCAAAATAAGTTATAAAAAATAACTAAATATATAATTCAACCTTTTCATTTTCTCGTTTCAAGGCAGAGCTAGAATTTTATGGCGTATTAGCTGATTTGCAGAAACCCCGAACTGCTTATACTCTCCCGCCCTACAGTCTAGAAAGAGAAGTAGCCTATGAGGAAAGGCAATTCGTGATTCACCGTATGCTTTGAAAAATCGTAAAATTCAGATATTCCAGATGGTGAAAGAGAGAGTGGGTGTACCGTATATGAAGAGGTTCAGGGACTAGCTACTCAAAGTCGCATTATAATATGATGTGATGTTTATTGTACTAAGAAAAGTTACAAGAGAAGTCTACCGGTTCTGATAGTGATCACTTCCCCAGTTGACATCTGAAAAAAAGCAATAACACAATTGGTAGAGGTGTATGTAGCCAAGGGCTCTTAAAAAGGGCATTTTTGTATTATTAAAGTCCACAGAGTGTATATATATATAATGTATATATTAATTACAGGATGGTACTCATAAGTGTTACCTGCGACCTGATACAATCCTGTTATGACTGTCATGCTATCATTCACTCTGTTAGATTTGATAGCTATTAAATACGACTCAAATATATGGATTAAACCTACAATTCTATGTAACCATATTATTATTAAAAGCAAGTACAGTTATATTTTCTTTTTCAAAAACATAATAATAATAATAATAATAATCAGTGGCCTTTCAGAAAAGTGAATTATTTTTCATGGTTCTGGCATTGTAAACATTTCGTTACTGCTAGTATATTATTATTATCTTATTAGGCCTATTGGCGATATAAGAATACTATTGATATTGGTGATTCAGAACTATATAAGTAACAAGTTTTTTGCACTCCTTAGCTAGTAAGTGTTACTTACGAAAGTTGTTTACATGGATCGTAACTTGACATTACCACACGCAATCTTGTTGCTAGGGGCGACGGGCAGAAAGTGACTTGTTGCTAGGGGCGACGGGCGGAAAGTTACTATACCGCCCGCAAATGCTTATTTGCGAGCAGAAATGACCAAGGCCTCCCCGCTTTATAAATATTCGGTTGCCATAAACAATAACAAATGCGAATCCCTTTCTGAAATAAGCACCATTCTTCAAGACTGTATATACATAATATTTTCAGGTGATATCACAATTAATATAATTAAATTGATATAAGTAACCGTCGTGCAAAAAATAGCATGCAACACGCGGACCGTAAAGGCATTTACGGGTCTCGAAAACTTAAAAACCCTCGGCTGCGCCTCGGGTTTTCAATCTGTTTCCTCGACCCGTAAACGTGCCTTTCCGCCCTTGTGTCGCAATATACTATTAGCATCCTAGAATCTAATCCGTAGAATCTTTAGCGCTTTCTAATGAAAAAAATTGCAAAAAAGGAGAAACTGAGAAAAACGAGTTTTAAAAGCATTAAAATAGGCATCGATTAAAGCATTTCCAAGCGCCGTAGGGCGTTAAAACGTCTAAGAATATAAATAACACATATAGGATCTATTCTTTTGCAAAATTAAAAAAAGTGATATTTCAATAAAATAGTATATTGCGATACAAGTGCCGTAAGCGGTGCATACGGATCGAGGAAAGAGTTTGAAAAAACGAGGCGCTTGCGAGATCCGTTATGCGCTTACGGAACTAGTATTGCATGCTATTTTTTTGCACGATGATTATTTATATCAATTTATTTATATTAATTGAGATATTAGCTGAAAATATTATGTATATACACTATTGAAGATGGATGTTATATTTCAGAAAGTGATTCGCATGTTTTGTTTTTTATGGAGACTGAATATTTGTCCTGTTAAAGTCGCCACAAACTAGGGGGCCTTGGTTCCGCTCTTCCATAAAGGCTTGTATTATGATGGTTTTACTTACTGCACTTGTGCTTTTTGTAATTTTTACCGCACGGAGATTTCATTTGTTTTCATAGCAACCAGATTGCGTGCGGGAATGTCAAGTTACGATCCACGGCAACATTATTCGTAAGTACCGAGAAGAGCCGCTTCAAATTATCATGGGAAATCAAGAATTAGAGAACGTGAACCAGTTCAAATACTTAGGAAGTGTACTGACGAAAGATGCCTATTGCACCAAGGAGATAAGATCAAGAATTGCCATGGCCAAGAAAGCATTTATGAAGAAGAGAACTCTGCTAACTAGTAGTCTGAACCTAGAGCTACGTAAAAACCTGGTGAAGTGTTATATTTGGAGTATTGCTTTGTATGGATCAGAGACATGGACTTTGAGGAAATTAGAGAAGAAATATTTAGAAAGTTTTGAAATGTGGTGCTGGAGACAGATAGAAAATATAAAGTGGATGGACATGGTGACAAACGAAGAGGTTCTGAGTAAAGTGGGTGAGAAGAAGTCAATCATACACACAATTCGTCAGAGGAAAGCAAACTGGTTTGGGCACATTCTCAGAAGGAACTGCTTATTACATGATGTCGTAGAAGGAAGATTGGAGGGTACAACTAGACTTGGAAGAAGAAGAATTCAGCTGTTGGACGATTTAAGGGAAAAGCGGAAATATTGGATGCTGAAGGAGGAAGCAGAGGATAGACAGTTTTGGAAAACAAAATTCGCGTACCAAGTTTGAAAACCTGCCGGAAGGCAGAATACTTACTACTACTACCACTAATTAGTTACGTCGTGCAAAATAGTATATTGCGACACAAGGGCGGAAAGGCACGTTTACGGGTCGAGGAAACAGATTGAAAACCCGAGGCGCAGCCGAGGGTTTTTAAGTTTTCGAGACCCGTAAATGCCTTTACGGTCCGTGTGTTGCATGCTATTTTTTGCACGACGGTTACTTATATCAATTTAATTATATTAATTGTGATATTACCTGAAAATATTATGTAAATACAGACTTGAAGAATGGTGCTTATTTCAGAAAGGGATTCGCATTTGTTATTGTTTATGGCAACCGAATATTTATAAAGCGGGGAGGCCTTGGTCATTTCTGCTCGCAAATAAGCATTTGCGGGCGGTAAAGTAACTTTCCGCCCGTCGCCCCTAGCAACAATTCACTTTCCGCCCGTCGCCCCTAGCAACAAGATTGCGTGTGGTAATGTCAAGTTACGAGCCATGTAAACAACTGTCGTAAGAACCACTTACTAGCTAAGGAGTGCAAAAATGTATTTTTTGTATACTCCATTGCTCGCCGACTTTATTGCCATGTACTTGGGAAAGTCATTTGACTGCTCGATGAATCTGGTAAAACGAAAGATCCACGGATGTTGACATTTCGCACTCAACGAAACAGCATAGAATTTACCATTTGGAGAATAGCGATAGCATTTCACATAACCTGCAAATGAAGGCACAGCATCCGTCGAAAGTTGTAAATCGATTCTCAAATGAATGCAGCAGCAGCACATAGTAAATGCAATAAAAGTTGCTTGGTATTGGCAGACTGTTATCAGGGAGATAGGATTCAGAAGAGGTGTTGATAATAGCTTTTCCATATCGACCTGTGATGAACAAGGCGTTAATGTTGTTACTGCTTCATCTGCCCCGGCGCCGATGCTGCCATCTAGCTCTCGTAATTGTTTGCAATCACGTTATCGACAGCGACTTCTTGTTTGAGTTTTCAATCTTTTATGCGGCATCAAATTCCATTCAATTTCACTGATGTGTTATTTTCTCCTGATAGCATTTCCCCCCTTTTATATTTTTCACGGTGTTCGATTGTTCACTTTATAATGAAAATCTATGTCACAGTACGAAGTTAATAGTTTGCCTCTTCTCTATTAGGAGTTTATCTAAAGGGCTATAGTTCTTCTCTCTACCTTTCTAACTTTAAAAAAAAAAATGTGCCTGGAACGCCACGCGACAAAAGTAGGCTAAAACTTGTTTTAATTTTTGGAATTTTTTATTTTGGATTATTGGATTTTTTCAATTTTTGATTGTTGAACTTTTTAATATTGGGTTTTTGGACTTTTTAAAAGTTTGATCTTTTAATTTTGAAATTTTGAAATTTTGGACTTTTTCATTTTGGATTTTAAATTTTTTTTTAGATTTTTGATTTCACCACGCCACTAGCTCAAAGCAGTAGGCCTAATAGCCCCCCACTCAATGCCTGATACCTTTCCCCCGCGCACTCCCGCAATTATTTTTAATTTTTGGATTTTTAAATTTTGGACTTTTTAATTTAAATTTTTTAATTTTTTAATTTTTAGATTTTTTAATTTTGGATTTTTGGATTTTTTAATTTTGGATAAACCCAATCATTGAGTTGATTGTTCTCTGTGCAGTCCGTTCCGTCACAGCCCCACTAATTTCGTAACTATTTTGTCCGTAACGCAAGTTTGGGTTAGCTCTCGATTTACTCCTAGCGCGGCTAAAGAAGTTTCACTTCAAAAATAATTAAATACTTTTATTAGAAATGAAAGCAAGTGCTAATTTTCTTTTTCCAACTAGATCAGAACGAACCAACCCCTCACGTATGCCCATAGGCTTAGATTAGATTAGATTAATCAGTAGACCTGTAACAGAAGGGTTAGAGCAGCGTTTCTCAACCTATGGTCGCGGACCACTGGTGGTCCGCGAAGATGGTGCAGATGGTCCGCAGACATAATTTAAAAATATCTTAAAACAAGTGGAAGGTAAAGAAGTAAATTTTTTCACATATTTCGTTATCTGTATATGTATCTGGTACCCTATGATCCCCAGGTGGGGCGAAGGGGCCTCCAATGGAGTTTCATTACCTATACTAATTTTGATATGCTTATTTTCCGAGAGAGGATAGAGGGACAGGTGGTAAGCCCCTCGCAACCCCCCTCTGGAAACTAAGTATTTCTTGGACGTGAAAGGGCCGAGAAATTTTGTCCAGAGGCTCTTATGTAGGCTTGGAGTTCTTTTACGTGCCGTAAATCTACGACACGGGACCCCCAGCTTAAAGTCCCTCCCGGAGGACTCCGTGCCCAGGATTTTTACGTCCTGAAAAATCCATCGACCGCGGCCGGGTTTGATCCCGCGCCCTGCGGATCTAGAGGCGGGCATGCTACCTCTAGACCACCGCGGCCGACATATTTCGTTATAATGACCTAAAATTAATACCCCAAATATTAATAATATAGCCCTTCTTTTAAAAATGGGATGTACAATTAGGGGTCCGTAAAATTTTTTAGACATTTTAGAGGTCCTCGGGTTCAAAAAGGTTGAGAAACGCTGGGTTAGAGCATTAGACTGTACTCCTAGGACAACTATATGCTGTAGAATCTCTGTACCGGTATGTGTGCATTCAAACGGAATAATGTTATTAGGACGCCTTGAATCTCGTGATTATGCAACACAGCGAGCAGGCGGAGATGATTTCTCAAACTGCTTGTAACAACATTAATTAATTTCCACCATATTCCAAAATGTTCTAAATATGGAATTTTCGCTCACGCATTTTAACCTTCTTACAATCACCCCCGTAGTGCTTAATATTAACTAATACATATTTCGAGAAATGTTAGCTCAATAAAAAATGTAAGAATGTTGTGAATTTAGGACTATTTAGCTGATGAATCAGTGAACAGTCCTGTATGTGGATATGTGGAATTTCAACCTATCGCAAGTATGATGATGAGCGATAATTTTATTTTATTTTATCAATATCTTATTGCACCTTTATGTAAATTTACCCATGTCGGACTGCAAAGAAAACAGTCAACACAATGACTAGGTCCATGGTTTATTTATTGAACCCTGGACATGTTGTAAGCATGGGGGAGGAAAGACATATCTAAAAAATCTGATGTGAAAGTCACATAACTTCCTCTGCCCAAATAAAAGTTAGCAGTATTCACATATCCTTGTACAGAATCGCAAGACACAATTTTACGCTAATTATCCTATAAATACCTCTTCTTTCAATGATGCGACTAAAAGCGCAGTCTATATAACAAACTTTAAAAAAAAAAAAAAAATGACTGCAGACGTTTATTGAACTTTCTGCCGTAAAATATAATTTCCGAAATTTATCGAATATTTCCCTCAGATACATCTTTACTCTATGCATGGCCAACAATACATCTTTCTCACTTCACATTCTTATATAAAATAAGAGGCCGTGAAAGAGCGCGTATTCAGTTGTTCATCACGTAAGACAAACTTTCTACAAACAGTGGGTGAACAGTGGGTGGCTTGTAACTACCCTCAGAGAATTTTCTCGAAAAAATGTTTCAGATAAAAGTTTTAGCTCTTAGTATAAGCAACCTATGTGCAAAATTTAAAGAAAATCGTTAGAGCCGTTTTCGAGAAAATCGCGAAAACGAAAATTTCTTCATGTAAAGTCCCCTTAAAAATAAGAGAAAATAGTCGCCAATCTTATCCTCACATCTTCAGAAGGTACCTGACCCAAATACGAAATTTTGTTTTCATACGATTTTCCGTTTTGGAGCTAGCTTGTTCACATATATTTTCCACACAGACACACACACACACACACACACACAGACACACAGACATGTTTCCAAAAATAGTATTTTTGGATTCAGGGGGCCTTGAAACGTGTATATATGCTAAAAACTCAACTTCGAATTTTGGGGTCGAAAACAATACTTCCTCTACCTATAGTACCTATGGTACGGGCAGAGGAAGTAAAAATGTTGATTGTGAGAGCCGAAGGGAAGAGACCACTTGGAAGACCTAGACGTAGGTGGGAGGACAATATTAGAATAGATTTAAGGGAAGTAGGATTTGCGAGGGATGGTTGGATGCTTAATATTAATATACCTGTTTCGAGAAATGTCCAATAAAAAACAAGAGCCTACTGGTAAATTTGGGCAGCCACGAGGTTTGATTTGAAACAGGACTTCTTCCCTATTACCCTACACCATCTCGCTCTAATTCATTTTGGTGTGCTCATTACGACTGTGGTATACTGACTACATTTCACAACAATTCTTGTTACTTTGGGCAACAAAAAAAATATCATTCTTATTTTAATCAAAATGTATGTTCTGAAATTCGTATTTAAGTCATGTTAATTCGTTTTTATCTTGATAACTATTAATTTTATAAATAAATGTGTTTAACAAAAAATGTTCATTTTTAACATTCTCTACAACTTGACTGTACTAAGTTTTCATGCATCGCCCAATGTAATGGAAATAGCCTAGAAAAATTGAAAATGGATACGAGTAAAGTACACCCTAAGTGATTTTTACAGAAAAACAGATATAGCCATTTCATTATTCTTAAACACAAGTTTCAGATTTCACATTTTTATTAAAATCGTTAGAGACATTTTTTTTTTTTTCGAAAACCAAAATTCCAACAAAAGTTTTCATGATAAGTCCCCTTAAAATTTCAGTTATAAAAACCAATTATTTCAGGGCGGTTAGATGAAATTCCGAAAAAAGTCCTTAATTCAAAAATAAAGTAAATACAACGAACAGTTTACTCGCTGTGCTTGTCCACAGACAGACGGACAGACTGACAGACAGACGGACAGACGTCATTCCAGAAATACTTTTTTTTCGGTATCTAGGTATCATGAAACACGTTTTCCCGGCGTTATCTCGATTTCGATTTTTTGTCACGATCACAATACTTTCTCTGTAGGCCTACTCCGTATATGCATGAAAGTAAAAATGTAAGAATGTTGTGAAATTAGGTTGACTATTTAACTGATGAATCAGTGAACAATCCAGTATAAGAGTATGTGGAATTTCAACCTGTCGCAAGTAGGCCTATCAACCGCCGAATATAGTAAGGACAATTAAATCACGGGGGATGAAACGGGCTGGACATTCAATGTAATGACTGTAGAACAAATTTATAAGCTCACACTTTTAAAATACTTTCAAAAATACCGCAACGTACATGTATCGGATCCTCATAACTACAATACTAGAAGAAATAAAACATTGCCTTTAATAAACCAAAATATTTCACCTCTTCTGGCTCTGAACATAGCATTTATTATGGTCCAAGACTCTATAACTCTATAATTAGGTCACATCCAGAAATAGTACATATGAACAACAAAAAATTCAATAAGTTTATTAAAAATCTTATTTCATAGTTCAAAAGTTACTTCACTCTGTACTTAGTAGACAATTAAGGAACGATTTTATTTGTAATAACTCAGGGTTTCAATTTTTGTTCTTACTACTTTTCCTTTTTTCTTTTTATTATTCTGTTCTTTCTTTTTTATTATTATTGTTTAGGTATTGATTTGATATTATAATTTCTTTATGTATTTGTAATTTGTATTTTATAATGTAAATGGCTGAACTGTGCCCGAGCACGAGCGCTTGCTCATTCGGGTGGTTTTGTTTTGTAGAAAATATTTTTAAATATGTTGCGCGCATGGGGAGGAAAGACATATCTCAAAAATGTTGATTGGGAGAGCCGAAGGGAAGAGACCACTTGGAAGACCTAGAGGTAGGTGGGAGGACAATATTAGAATAGATTTAAGAGAAGTAGGTTTTGCGAGGGATGATTGGATGGGGTTAGCACAGAATAGGGTTGAATGGCGGGTTTAGGTAAACGCGACGGTTCCATAAAATAGATAATATTCTTTTAGCATGCTTAGGAATTGTTTATTTCCATTGAGAGAGTAAATACTATATTATGAATACTATATTATATTATATTATATATATATATATATAGACTATATTATGTGATGTCTGACTTTCGAAGGTTGCTTTTTCCAAATTTTGGTAAAAATTATAGGATACTAGCTAGTAAACTTAAACTTAAAGAGAAACAACTAAAAATATATTAGGTTAACAGTTTTTCTGACACCGGTATTCGAACCCATGGCTTCCGGGATTCTGTGTCGGTGCTCTACCAAGTGAGCTAGCTGAGTTCGATTTGCGGTGTCAGGTGGAATCTATGTCCTATTTTTCTCCTTAAAATATAATGTACTTTTAAGCTGAAACTATATTCTATGGTATTATGAATATAATAAACCTAAAAGTAAAATAAAGTAATGTCTTCATGATTTATATATAGCGTAGAGCTTTATCACTGGTACTCACTACTAAATTGCGGTATTTTGTTACCTGTTGGAGCGCTTTCAACCGCATGGAGCGGCCATCTTCAGCAACTGACTTCCGTGGTGTTGTTGTTGTTGTTGTTGGGAAGACATTTCTGGATAACTGTATCGTACAGCGCGTGCGATTTGAATTGTAACTGTTCGTTTAGGATGTTGGTGTTGTCTTGTCTTCCCTGTACAGGGCATGATGGCCCTTATTATTCCAGGAGGGTGAGGCCCCACATTTTAGACAACCGGAATTCGTACCGGCCTTATTCCCCTACCCCCGGTACTAATTTATTTTAGGGAATGAGTCGACCTAAGGGCCATAGTGCCACCAGAAGAATTAGGCGAACTGAAAAATCGCAACGATCGGGGATCGAATGATATAACTACATATAGATCTATCGAACTGTAAAATTTTAATACATAGGACCCATTTTAAATTAGGCCTATACCTAAAATACGAAAAATGATTAAAATAAGCAATAAAAGCTTAATAGCCTCTAGATTATGATAATTCGGGGGCGGATTTCTATGACATGTCATATTTTTCCCCATTGCATTATTTCAGGTTTCTGACTAATTTAAACCCGATTCCAAGCATCCTGGTGAAAATGGAACGGCTTTTATTGTGCATATAACTGCATATTTAGGAAATTTTCAACTATTGTAGCATATTTAGTATGAATATGCATATTTAGGTCACTTTTGGCGTATTGGGTGCATATTAAAAAGATTTTGAAGTTTCATATCATATTTTGTAAATTTTGCATTATAATGATACTTTTTGAGAATTTACAGGTATTTTAAATAATTAACTCTATATTTTAATAAACTGTATTATAATGAAAATTTTAAAAACATTACACAATGTATAAGTGGTAAAGTCATATTTTAAATTTTATTGGTCATATTTTAGTTTTTTAGGTCATAAATGCATGCATATATCCTATTTTTTAGGTAATAGAAATCCGCCCCCTAATTATAAGTTATAATTTGGAAACGGTTGAAAATTAGAATGTAACGGCACTACAATGTGATCTATCATTTATTTATGAGTTGTAGTTTATTTCCTAACATGACGGATGAACAAAGTAACAACACGGAGAACAAAATGTATACTAATGTTGGTAACATTGCTGTATGCATATGTTTTATCGTTCTCAATCTCCTGCTGACGTCAGAGTAACAGTGGGCTCTGGAACCGGGTCGAGATTGTCTTTTGTCGAGACAGGCTGGCCAGTTGTACGTCTTCTCTTACATTGTGGACGGGATGTCATATTACATCTTGCTTGTTCGATTTTTTCACTGGAACACGGCCTCTCTCGTTTAATGGGTTGTCCATCGTCAATTGTGATTTACAACGCTGGACCCTATGTAGTCTATAAGACCCGCTGCTCCTGAAACTCTATTCCAATGTAGATTAATCATTTCAGTGTAATATAAAACCTATATTTGTAAGTTACTGCATACATTAGTTGTCATATTGAATTTGTTTGTCTTCTATTTTATTCTTCTGTCATTCACTAGTCTTTTGTATTCATATGGTAAACAACTTTTTCCACCTTATACCACAAAGTATATTAAAAATGCAGAAATTATTTGATATCTTAAATAAAATAGAGAGAAGAATAAAACATTCAAATTGCAAATACCTAGTATTATAATTAGGGACCGGATTCTTAGGTTTTTACCTATTTTTTTCCTTACTTCCAAAACAAAAAGCGATCATACACTTTTTCGAATCATGTCCATAGGATTCACCCACATTAATTCTGTGGCACCTAAAAATACCTAAATGGGGTATAAAAACCTAAATGTACCTAAACGGGATATAAAATCTAAAATATCTAATTTAGGCTACCTTTTTTGTCTTTTTTGTTTATCAGTTGAGAAATCGATATTTTGCGGAGAGACAATAATTTTTGTCGGGTTGAAATTAATACCACCAGCGTTTCGTTCAACCCAATGTCGTCTAGGATGACAGTATCAAGAGAGGAAGCGTAAGAGTACCGGCGTATTCCTTTTAAAATATTCGTACGAACAACCATTGTTGACGTCATGTGAGGTTGAAAGGACATTTTCTGCCATTAAATGTATTCTAAGAGATAACAGGAAGAACTTCACAGTTGAGAATCTTGAAAGATATTTAGTGATATACTGTAACCAGGAAATGTGAGACAATCTTATTTTCACTGCGTTTTTTGATTGTTTATGCTTTCTTTCTTCAATTGTATAATATTGTCCTAAAGCAAGTTTACTCAAATTTAAGTCAATTTTGTTAAGTTAAATTTTACAAGTATTATGTATTGAATCCTATTGTAACACATTCAAATTCATTAAACCAACTATTCTACCCTAAAACGATATTTTGGACAAAATAAAAAAAAAAAAACTATTTCACCCAATGGAAAACCTAAAACAGTGTTTTTAAAAACCTAAAAATCCGGTCCCTAATTATAATATGTATCAAATGTCAATTGTTGAATTCAACAATTGTTAGATTAAAATTCACCGTTGTTGGGTGTATTGTCATATGGATAAGTAAATTATATCCTTATGACAAAATTGATGGTAAAAATATATGTTATCAACTGCTTTAAAAGACAGATTAAAATAACACATTCATACAAAATTTAAAATTAATATTTGTATACATGTATACCGTATATTTCCGCAGATTAGACGATATTTGAATCATAAAAAATCAAAATTTTAACAACAAAAAAACTTACTTAAAAAAAATTGGTTTTGAAACAGAAAATGCACTAAATTTCATCCCCTATTTTTTCATCCTTATTTCACCCTTAGGGGTGGTATTTTTTCATCAAATTTAAAAGGGACCAAACGGGAATTATACCCTCCCAAACAAGAAAAGAATTTTCCAAATCGGTTCATAAATGACGGAGTTCTGTGGTAAGAAACATAAAAAAATTACAACCTAATTGAGAACCTCCATTTTTTTTAAGTCGGTTAAAAAAGACCACGAAAATTCGGGGTCATCTTATAGGACGGATACAAAATAAAAATTGACTGAAATTTATATAAATGTAAACAGTTATAAAATGATTATTCTGATGTCAAGATTAGGCCTATATTAACTTGATATAGGCCTACTAAGTTGTTAGGTACCATTTACGGATGAATGTATGCCCCGAAATAAGCGAATTTCGTAAATAATACCACAAACAGCATAATCTGCGAAATAAAACCTATTTTTGGTATTTTGGTAATTTTAGAGGGCATTTTGACATAATTGTGAAATTTTTAGGACTATTCAGGTAAAATAGTTTTCATAAATCATATGAAAATGTAACGTAATTTTTTAAAATCTTAAAACTTCATATAATTTTGGGGGGACTCCATTCCACCGTGACCCCTCCAACTAAAGCACAGATAAATAGGTTTATATTATTTGTTAGTTTATACAATATATTAGTAATTTAGAAATTGAAATAGATGGAAGAAATTGAGATAAAACAAAATAGAAAGGCAAATTTATTATATTCGATTATTAATATCAAATAATATTACATTAAATTGGATGACACTATATTTTATACAAAAATGCACTTGTCATTTTTTTTTTCCTTCTTAGTTTATATTCCTTTGGACATGCAACCATCAATACCGGTGCCCTTAATGGGCTACCTCACTGACAGACAAGTTATGTCATAAATGCAGTTCTCTGAGGCTCACTAATTAGTGATTTTCGTGACTGGGCTTCCACTGTTGTCATACAGTTAACATTCAAGATGGATATAGGCTATGTGCATTCATGAACCACAGATTATTGTCTCTGTTGGACATTACATGAGGATATTATAAGAGAAAATTTCCCATGAGACTGGGATTTGAACCTAGGAACTTTGGCTATTCGTGCCACTGCTCTACCAATTGAGCTGGAGTTCACTTCATAGCGACAGATGGAACCACTCTCCTATGACTGACTGCCCTTAATGATCTGTTATCACTGACAGAAAAGTTATGTCATTTGCAGTAGGCCTACTGTGAGGCTTACTAATTAGTGATTTTTATGACCAGCTTCCACTGTTATTGTAGGCCTACATTTAAAATTCAAAATGGATATAATATGCATTCATGAAACACAGATTATTGTCCTTGTTGGACATTACATAAGAATATTACAGGAGAAAAATTCCTCCGACACTGGGATTTGAATACAGAACCTTTGGCTATAGTGAAGTAGAACATTAAGGGCAATCTGTCATAGGAGAGAGGTTCCATCTGGCAATGAGAAGTGAACTCTGGCTTAGCTCAGTCGGTAGAGAATTGGCACGGATAGCCAAAGGTCCTGGGCTCAAATTCCTGTGTCGGAGGAATTTTTCTCCTATAATGTTCTCATGTAATGTCCAACAGAGACAATAATCTGTGGTTCTTGAATGCATATATATCCATTTTCTGAAAGCAAACATCCAATATTACTTTGTAGTGATCTACTTTCTCCTCATATCTGTCAAATAAAATTTAGTTCACTTCCTTCAAAATAAAATTGCCTCTACGTACTTCTATAAAGTGCCATATAAAATGTAACAAAAATACAATATTCATAGCACTTAAACATAAATAGTCACCGAAATACTGCTGCCGTTACATCAGGCAAATATATATCGTCAAAAACATTTACATTTGCCATCTGCAGAAATAATATAAGTTATCACAGTGCTATTATTGAAGATTTTTATTGTTTTATTGCATAAGAGAAGTAATTCAGAGAGAGATGAAGTTTCGCCGACCATGTTATATGGCGACTGGAAAATGCCCCGCTCTATTATTTATGTGCATCTAGATGTCATATATGCGGCGGATTATACGGGCTATATTTTGTAATATTTTATGTAAACTCATAGACTGAAATGGGGGAGTTACCGAAATCGCAAAACATAAAGCGAAACTTGGGCAATTTTAACTTTAATTGAAGCTCTATTTCAGTTATCTCTGTGGCAGTGAACTGTCATGGTAACGGGTACTATGACAACGATATTCAGATGTTTACGTTTTGTACCATAGCCATTGGTAGATGACAATGTTTCTATCTTTAATCTTCTATTATAATAAGAGGAAGTGTTTGTCTGTTTGTCTGTCTGTGCGCGATGCCCAGCGAAATCTACTGCACGCAGAGATCTGAAATTTTAAACATCGATGGACTGAAAGGTGGGCGAATACACCTCGAAGCCGGATTTTTAATTTTAGCATTCGTTCGCGAGTTATGAGTGAAAAACTGGCAGAAAACGTGAATTTTTTGCTCTTATCGAAGCATCAGTTTTCGATAAATTCATTACAATTATCTTGCTGGGAGGTGTTTAAGAATCCACCTTACAGCCCGGATCTCGCTACCAGTGATTTCCATCTTTTCCTACACCTCAAGAAATGACAGTGAATGACAAAGAGGCGGAGATGTTTGTCACACAGTGGTTCCAATCCCACGCGGCAGAATTCTACGACACAGGTATTCAAAGTTTGGTCCCAACGGTATGAAAAATGTCTCAATTCCGGTGGCGAATATTTAGAAAAATAACTTAACACTTTCTGTATCAGTTGCAATAATAATTTCTATGGAATTGTGTTTTGTTTCTGTAAACGGCCCCAGGTAAACTTACTTTATGTATGCGCCTCGTATTATTATTATTATTATTATTATTATTATTATTATTATTACAGTCAACTCCGGATTATCCGGGATAATGGGCGATAGCCACCTCACGGATAAACGAAAACACGGTTAAAACAAAATTATACCCAAACATACAATAATTGAAAAATTATTTAAAACTTACATAGGCCTATGTGGAAACGCCTTGCAGTGCTAGAATCATTCACCATCAGAGGTCATAAACTGTTTCAGCACAACAATAAAACACTAGGACTACTGTGTAACAGTTTGGTTTTGGCACTTTCAAGGAATTTTTACACTTTGCTGAAATAGTCTGTTAACACTTTTTGTTTTTTGGCCGCATTTTCCTTCTTGCGAATAGCGGAACGGAGCCTGCGTAACATCAATATATCACTAAGTGAACTAAGTGAATTTTTTAAAAGATTTTTTTAAGGAATAGCTCAACGGTTAATCCGCAAACCGGTTGATCCGCACCCGGATAGTCGGGAGTTGACTGTATTACAGTAGCCTACATATGGTGAAGGTAAGAAATGTAAAATTTATAGGATTGGGAATTTTCACGAAGTTATCCTTTCCAAACGGTTTAACTTGAGATCGGATGTATTAAAGGAGACAAGATACCGTTGTCATGGCTATAGTTTCCTGTGCATATGGTAATATCAATGCTCAGGCGATCTGCATATTATCTGTCATTCCCGCTTGATCGCCTTTACACCATGATTAACATGAGATCTATTTCTCTATCCCCACCTCAAGTGCTCAGTAGGGTATGAGAGACCGATAACTACTAAGCAGCAATCTGTATAAAGAACAGACGGCGATACTAAACGTAGATATAATATGTAGGGGACGGATTTCCATGACCTAAAAAATAGGATATATGCATGCATTTATGACCCAAGTGTACGAAGAAGTCCATTGCGTTGCTGATAATGGAAGCAACAGAAGAATAGACATCATTGCTCTTGACAGAAAGAAGAACCTGGGTTATATAATTGATCCAACTGTTCGATTTGAACGGGATTCCGAGCTCACAAGAAGTAGACTGCGAAAAAAAGGAAATTTATGAACCCACGGTCCAATACTTGAAAGAAAAGTACCGTATACAAGAAATATCTGTAATTGGACTGATGATTGTAGTCGTGGAACAATCACCAAGATGTTCATGGACTTCTGTAGATCGTTCTGCCTACACAAACATCTGTATTCTGAAATAAGTCTGCTCGTATTGAGGGACTCTGTGCAGATCATGCGTAACCACCTATATGGTCACTCTCGTACGTAATGTAGGTTATACTGAAACTACATACAAGTACTTTATTTCATTTTCTAATACAGTGTGTTTCTAGGATTAATGTTTTCATGTTTCATAGTTTGCATACTGTTTTATTTTGTTTCAGTTCGTTGAGTTTGTTGTACTACATATCTTTCTACTGTGGTTTGTTTTTCCCTGTTTGTTAAATGAATGGTATTCTTTGTGTTTTGCAATGTGTGGTGACAGAAAGAAATTAAAATTAAAATAAAATATGATCAATAAAATTTAAAATATGACTTTACCACTTGCACATTATGTATATATTTTTAAGTTTCATTACAATTCATTTGATTAAAATATAATGTCAATTATTTAAAATATCTGTATATTCTCAAAAAGTATAATTATAATGCAAAATTTACAAAATATGACATGAAACTTCAAAATTTATTTTTGCACTCCTTAGCTAGTAAGTGGTACTTACGAACGTTGTGTACATGGATCGTAAGTTGACATTCCCACACAGTCTTGTTGCTAAGGGCGGTTGCGATGAGGTTAAATTACTTACGGTCCAAGCGCTACGTCATAATTCATTACGATACACTTCATAATACAAGCCTTTATGGGCACGGCCCCCAGGACAAATATTCGGTTCCCATAACAACAAACACATGCGAATCACTTTCTGAAATAAACATCTATTTTCAAGAATGTATTTACATAATATTTTCAGGTAATATCACAATTAATATAATTAAATTGATATAAATAATCATCCTGCAAAAAATAGCATGCAACACACGGGCCGTAAAGGCATTTACGGGTCTCGAAAAATTAAAAACCCGAGGCGCAGCCGAGGGTTTTCAATCTGTTTCCTTGACCCGTAAACGTGCCTTACGGCACTTGTATCGCAATATACTATTAACATGCACACAAATATGCCAAAAATATGACCTAAATAGACTATGCATATTCATAATAAATATGCTACAATAGATGAAAATTTCCTAAATATGCAGTTATATGCACAATAAAAGCCGTTCCATTTCCAACAGGATGCTTGGAATCGGGTTTAAATTAGTCGGAAACCTGAAATAATACAAAGGGGAAAATATGACATGTCATAGAAATCCGCCCCCTAATAACAGCCTATGTTACGAGGGAGAATTAACGGAAAACCGCAATTATTTTTTTCCCATTATTTTACTGCAGGAAGAATATTTGCTTGTACATTATTTTTCCACATAGGCCCCTCCCAGTTCTATGCACTTGCGTCATAGAATAGGAAGTGCTTTGATACCGCGTGAAAAAAATTACTTTTGTTGACGCTGTAGCCACTCGTGCACCTCCGATTGGACATCTTCATCAAACTTGAACTTCTGCCCCCCCAAGGTGCTCCTTTAATGAATTAAAGATGTGGAAATCTGATGGTGCCACACCTGGCAAGTATGGCAGATGTGGCAGGCACTTGAAGCATATGTCGTCGATGGTTTTCATGGTTGCACGAGCAGCAAGAGGACGGGTGTTATCGTGTTGAATCAAAACACCTGCTCTCAGCAACCCCCTTCGCTTTGGCACCGTCAGACTTCCACATCTTTGGTCCATTAAAGGAGCACCTTGGAAAGCAGAAGTTCAAGTTCGATGAAGACGTCCAATCGGCGGTGCACGAGTGGCTACTGCGTCAACCAAAATAATTTTTCTCACGCGGTATCTAAGCACTTCCTATCCAATGGCGTAAGTGCAGGGGACTAAGTAGAAAAATAATGTACAAGCAAACATTCATCCTGCAGTAAAATAGTGGGGAAAAAATTAATGGCGGGTTTCATTTGATATATAATATACCCTAGTTCAGCGTTTCTCAACCTTTTTGAACCCGAGGACCTCTAAAATGTCTAAAAAATTTTACGGACCCCTAATTTTACATCCCACTTTTAAAACTATGTTGTATGTAGGCCTATATTCTTAATATTTGAGGTATTAATTATAGGTCATTATAACGAAATGAATCTAAATACATTTTTTAATTCAATGGAAACACAGTTATTGGATTGGAAGTAAACTATTGACAGTTTAATATTTATTAAGTTACCAATTTGACAATATAATTAAGAATTATGTTATTAGTAATAAGTTTAATAAGACCGTTCAGCTTGTCGCCTCTTGCAGAGTACCTGGAGATCTGGCTCAATATTAGTCAAATTTAGTCGAAGATCATAATTATGTCTGCGGACCATCTGCACCATCGTCGCGCGGACCATAGGTTGAGAAACGCTGCCCTAGTAGATATAGGCTATTGCAAATCATTCATGAACCATAGATTATTGCCTCTGTTGGGCATTACATGATAATTACTGGCTTAGCTCAGTTGGTAGAGCATTGCCACGGATAACCTAAGGTCCTGGGTTCAAATCCCAGTGTCAGAGGAATTTTTCTCCTATAATATTATCATACATAGCCTATATAAAACTTATAAGCCTATTTAGTTATTAAGTGCCAGTATGGTACTTTATGAGATTGTGTGGTGGACGAAAAAATGTCTGTCCGTCTGTCCGTGTGTCTGTACGCACCATAACTCAAATACGCTTTTTCGGATTTTCATGAAACTTGGAAAACACATTTATAATGTCCATGGGAAGAACCCTATTGATATTGAACCAAATCGGTTCACCGGTACCGGAGTAATGCCCAATTTAGTGCCTATTTTAATAGATTATGGCGCCTTTCTCATGGAAAGGCGCCATCACTCAAATACGCTGTAACGGATTTTCATGAAACTTGGTATACCCATTTATGACGTCCATGAGAAGTGCCCTATTGAATTTGCACCTAATCTGTTGACCGGTACCGGAGTAAAACCCAATTTAGTGTATATTTTAAAGACGCGGTAACTCAAATACGCTTTACCGGATTTTTATGAAACTTGGTATACACATTTACAATGTCCATGGGAAGACGTCTATTCATAATGGATAAAATCGGTTGACCTGTTTCGGAGTAATGCTCAATTTAGTGTCTATTTTATGGTAATATACGTATTCGAAAGAATTTATAAAAAAATGAAAATCAGTTATCTTGACAACATAGCCTATTGTTTTACTGTGATCTTATAAGGCCTTGGAAATTAAAATACAGGTAGCTATGACAAAAAACACTATTGTTTTACATGCGCTTATCCAACTAGACCGTTAAAATGACCCAGGTGGCCGAGATGGTAGACCTTTCTTCTTCCGTAAGCCCTGCTTAATGAATAAATCTGGAGCTTAACTTGGAAATCAATTTAAAAAAAAAACACACATTCTGCATATCATAATTGCAGTCATAACTGATTAAAAAAAACATACTGGCACTTTGTTACATCAGTTTACCTGATTTTATTTATTTATTTCATAGATATGGAAAGGGTTACATTTAAGTGAATGCTGAATATTGATGTCTCCGCCATTGCTTGAACTGTATACGTGTAGAATCCCCCTTCTATTGAAGACGTTCTTGTTAGTAACAGCTAATAGAGACTCATACAATAGGCTACATGCAAGGACCCGTATGAATACCTTTAAGATTTCAGTAAATCCCAGTCAAATAAGGTTGAGATTTGAATGGAATAAAAGACGCTGCTCTTCTTTCTTTCTTTCTTTCTTTCTTTTTTTCTCCCTCTCGTTTTGCTCTGTGAGAGAGATTGTAATATCTGTATGCCGCGAGCACAATGGGTTGGTTCTCCGGTTACATCTGCACTTGTCAAGGTGTGGTATTTTCTGCATTCACACGGCGTCTCATTAACATCATTCCTATATTCATGTCGTTCACAATTATCTTCAGCCATGCACTGCTAAAGTTCTAGGTTATATGTGAAGCATTATATTATAAGGCGTCTTAATGGCCTAAGCATGCAGAAAGTAATGTAGAAATAGTATATTGCGATACAAGTGCCGTAAGGCACGTTTATGGGTCGAGGAAACAGATTGAAAACCCGAGGCGCAGCCGAGGGTTTTTAAGTTTTCGAGACCCGTAAATGCCTTTACGGCCCGTGTGTTGCATGCTATTTTTTGCACGACGGTTATTTATATCAATTTAATTATATTAATTGTGATATTACCTGAAAATATTATGTAAATACATTCTTGAAAATAGATGTTTATTTCAGAAAGTGATTCGCATGTGTTTGTTGTTATGGGAACCGTATATTTATCCTGGGGGCCGTGTCCATAAAGGCTTGTATTATGAAGTGTATCGTAATGAATTATGACGTGGCGCTTGGACCGTAAGTAATTTAACCTCATCGCAACGCCCTTAGCAACACGATTGCGTGGGAATGTCAACTTACGATCCATGTAAACAACTTTCGTAAGTAACACTTACTAGCTAAGGAGTGCAAAAAAGTTATAATCCATCGACGTATAACTCATATTACCTTTGTCTATGTAGTAGAGAGAATAATAATAATAATAATAATAATAATAATAATAATAATAATAATAATAATAATAATATTCGCATTCGGGAGGTCCCAGGTTTGAATCCCGTGGCCGGCCAATTTGACATGGTTATTTTCATGGTTTCCCCAGTCGTAAAAGCAAATGCCGAATTGGATATTTACATACCATGAATCATCCTCACCATTTCATCGTGTATCATATCCATTTAAATTAATATCAGTTGAAATTTACACCATTAAATACACCGGTAATAGAAACAATTGACAAGCAATAGTTCCATGGCCTACCCTACTGTATAGACACACATCCCGAACTCTTGGTATAGCCTCGAAGCTAAAAGGACTATAAACACAGCTGAAATAAAAAATAAAAAAAAAATATATATATATATTTAACCTGGGGAAAGTTAAGAACATAAGGTCTTTTCTTCCACTTCACCAGGGACTATTAATAGACAAGCAGGGGCCCGCGGCTTCGCCCGCGATTATTTACTAAACTGCTTATGTTTTATTGAAATAATTTATTTAACCGTAAAATAATTGAGTCGATTATTTCCAAAACTCAACATGTCCACGATAATCAAAGTCAAGAAAAATGGAAAAAACTATTAACGACATTAATACTGGAATAAAAATTATGAAAAAAATTGCCTAATTAGAAGTAAGTGCTATAAGCTGATCTACAATAGAAGTAATAAACCAGAGTTACACTGAAGATAGATATTAATATATGTTCTTTGCACATAATGAGTTTTGGAACATACTACAGGACATGTTTAGTTTTGGAACAAACAGTAATGGACACACTGATTTTTGAAATGGATTATGTACTAAACCTCCGTTGAATAGAGCTACTATATTTTATGTTTTTATTTGTAGGATGGTCAAATAAGCTATACCATAATTATGTAGCCTAAGTAAAGTCATAACATGTATTTTAGACAATGCCAATTTTTAAATAAAGGAATTAAATTTATTACATTTTTTTACTCAATAACATAAAAGTGAATCAGTATCAATTATTGGTTCTTCTTTTTCACAATAATAACACTAAACAGTGGAGGTTCCTGTGTTACATATTGAAGTATGAAAGGATCTTGACAAATTTTATTGTGAGATTTATAAAACGACTGATGGAAGCGTCTGACATCTTGCATTGAAAGGTCATTACATTTAAAGCCAAATCAAGGTGGGAGGTGGCAGGTTGGTTTCTTTGGTAAAAATTTTGAAGAATGCCTGAAATATATAGAAATAGAATTTCTTAATGTTAATAATCTTGTTACCTGTAAATACTACCCTGAATTTAAAAACCAGGAATTATGGCTAATAATATAAAATGTAAATATTAATTGTATACGTTATTACGAGGGATGTTCTGAAAGTAAGTTTCGTCATTTTTTTTTTCACATGGAAACTTTATTACCAAAACAAATACACCATGCAATCATGAAATCTACCCCTTGCACTATTTTTCAACATAGTCTCTACCGACATTGAGACATTTGTCATAGCTTGCAATCAGTTTGAAGAAACCACTCTGGTAAAACTCGGTGCCCTGCTATGCAAGGAATTGTCGCACAGCCTTCTCCACCTCAGCATTGTTTTGGAAGTGACGTCCCGAGAGTGCGGCTTTCATTGCCTTCCTTCACTGAACATGCAACACCAGCGACCAACAATTTGATGAGACATGACCTCTTCACCATACACAGTCTGTAGGCGTCCATGGATGATGGACACACTAGTCCTACATGCCCATTCATACCGGATAACAGCATGTACTTCCATTGTCGACCACGTTTTCAGTACACGTCCATCTGCCATCGTGATTTGTACTCAAATAACCTCGGGCACGCCAGTCTACTGCTACTCTCTCTTCTTCGGGACTCTACTCATGCATCGTTTCTCCTCTGCTGACGCTCTTTCCGTCGTTGAACCAGCAATAGGTGTCGATTCTTATGGCAGTTGTTTGCTTCATCTGCTTTACCATCTTCACTTTTTTAAAAAAACGACGAAACTTACTTTTGGAACATCCCTCGTATTATCACCTTTCACGTTTCTGTTGATTTTTTTTTCCATGTGAGCACATCTAGCTTTCGTTTTCTACTACGTCCTGATTCTGATGCACATTTTTTTTTTCACAGGCTCTAACACTTTCTTCCACGTCCATTTCTGTGTTTAGTACTGAATGAACTGATGATGATAATCACTGTCTATTGTGTATGTAACATTCCAAAAATACAAAACTGAATTATTGACAAACTGCCATTAATAATTTTTCCATTTTACACATAATAAGAGACTAACGTACAATATTTCCCTCAATATCCATTTGGCAATAAAATACTCCCTTCAATAACCATTGGATATAAAGAGTTTTGGAACAGAATGTGCTGTGGACATACAAAGTTCTGGAACAAACCCCAGTTTTTAATGGCTAATAACTCTAGGAAAAGTCCGCCGGCGTGGTCTTGTGGTTAGCGTCGCTGACTACAGATCTGTCGGCCCGGGTTCGATTCCCGGTACCTCCTCGGATTTTTCTGAGGTAGGGAGGTCTGGTAGGGGTGCACTCAGCCTCGTGATTCAAAATTGAGGAGCTACTTGATAGAGAAGTAGCGGCTCCGGTCATGGAAACCACCATTAACGGCCGTGTGTGTCGGCATGCTGACCACATGCCCCCCAATCCTGCCATCTGCCTACGGGAGATGACGCAGCGGTCGGGTGGTAGGCCAAGTCCCTCCAGGGATGTAGCGCCACGGAGTTTAGTTTAGTTTTAACTCTAGGATAAAATGAGATATGGAACAAAACAATGTTCCATACAAGACAAGATATTGCCAACATTGTGGAACTTGCATTATCTCATTTTTTTTAAATTTGTGGACATGTTGAGTTTTGGAACTAATCGACTCAATTATTACATTATATTTATAACTTTTTTTTACGTAAATTGCATGAATTACATAATTTTATTCTTAATTAAATTGTTTTTCTATAACAAATATAAAGAACTTAAATAAACGAATAGAACGAATCTTTGCTTCCATAAAGACGACCTAAAAACTCATCATTATCACTTCATTCTTTTTTATTTCTTGGGAGAACCCCAAACCCCCTTTTTGGGGGGGGATATTCCATACACCTCTCATCTCCCAGTAATTGCAAACTTTCATTTTTGCTGGCCCCTCCGTTCAATAAGTTCTGAACCCGCTCCGACTAGAACCACGACTGACATGTATTTCATAAACTGACTACTATTGGAATTCATACACCTGGAATTCATGCAGCCAATATTTTGCGAGTTTGCTACGGAAAAATGCACGTCACTTGGTTGAACAATTAGTTGGAAAACGAGCAGAGTTGTATTTTTTAATGAAGGTGAGGTCACCAGGACCTATAAATCGATGCCCATGTCAGCGGAGAGCTAATGCATTCAAGCTCACGGACAACACTGGTATCTACTTTCCCATTCCTGCTACATAAATAAAACCAGCAGGCCGTGAGTTGCTTATGAGATGCGTTTACAGGGAGCACTGGAAAATAAACAGATGAATGAGGATACTGGAGAATTTGGGTGTATAGGGGAGGAGGGAAAGTGAACTACCCCTTAACCATGGACGTGAGATCTGTGTGACCGCAGGAACAACATAAACCTCTGCTACTGTCTGGACATCTTCAAAGTCTGTTGTTTACACTATACCCTTAGCAAACAGTGATGGCGTTTGGGGCCAGGTAGGTTCCTTCACCCGCAGGCACCCTTACATTTACAAGGACAGGGAATTAAGGCCGACCGTAATTTCCGTCCCATGAGTCACCTAGTCTACTTCAATCAATCAATCTTCGATTTTTTTAATATATCATTTTATCTTAAAATGTTTGTTTTATATATCAATTCTACACACAATGACAAGAAAAATGACACTAAACAATGTATAATTTACTTTAATAGGAACATTTCTAACAAATGATAAAGTTTTATAGTGCCATTTTTGAAAAGTAGAAGCAGAAATCCTTTTGGACTCACTAACGTTCGACATTTAAAATCATAATTTTCAAAAGTTTAAACTGGTACATACAGATAAAATTGTTCCTAATTAGAACATTTTAATGTATTTTTCCATTTCGTGCCCGGCATCAGTTAACCGATTCGGTCCAAAATCAATAGGCTTCGTCCCATGGGCGTTATAAATGGTATACCAAGTTTTATGAAAATCCGATAAAGCGTATTTGCGTTATCGCGCTTACAGACACACAGACAGACAGTCAGACGGATAGATATTTTCTTTTCTACCAGACAATCTCATAAAGTACCGGTACCATTCTGAAACTGAATAGGCCTATCTTTACACAATCTTTTTATTGCATCTCTTCTCTATATATATAAAAGGCTTTGTCCTGACTGACTGAATGAATGACTGACTGACTGAATGACAGGAATCAACGTATAGCCTAAACTATAACAGGTAGAGACTTGGAAGTTTGATAGTACCTTCGTTTCCTAATGTAGATGCTCACTAAGAAAGGATTTTGAAAAATTCTGATTCTAAATGCCAAAAATGAGTGAAAAATGGGCAGAAAACGTGCATTTTTTGGATTTTCGAAGGGTAATATATTTCAATGTCAAATCAATTACAGCTGGCTTTGGCTATTTTTGTCAAACCTTGGAAATGAAACTTTCGCGATCGCTCGAATGTTGTAGCTCACGCTGGTCGATTCATTTGTTTTTAATGTCAAGGCACGCATACATATGAAATTTTCAACCTAATCCCGAAGAGGATTCTTCTTCTTCTTCTTCTTCTTCTTCTTCTTATTATTATTATTATTATTATTATTATTATTATTATAAGTGGGATAATCAATATAGGCCTAAATATGGTCAAACGTTGTTCGATTTGGACGAAACTCATTATACAGTGGTTTTCTGCGTCAAGGACCTCGAATCTGAGGTCGCTTTTACCAGGCGACGCTATCTAATTGTGGTATGTAGTCCACGTGATTTAGGTGTTAATAAATATAATGATTTAAAAATAATATAATAATATAATAATAATAATGATATAAATGAAATGTTTTTGAAAATACTTAACCCCTTTTTGCACAGATTTATCAAAACAAATTCTCAGAACGTATTGTTACCAATGGTATCAGGTGGGCTTGGATTACATGAAATGGATATTTGACAAATTAGAGAAGGTATCATTATAACTCATATTATCTATATTAATAAAAGGAATTGTCCTCGATGTCCAGCGAAACCTACTGAACGCAGAGATCTGAAATTTTAAACATAGGTGGGCTGAAGGGTCGGAAAATGCACCTCGAAGCCGGAATTTTAATTTTAGTTTTCGTTCGTGAGTTATGAGTGAAAAACGGGCAAAAAATGTGAATTTTTTGCGTTTTCAAAACATAAGTTTTCAGTTATACATTTCAATGTCAAATCAATTACAGTTGGCTTTGGCTATATTTGTCATATCTTGAAAATAAAACTTTCGCGATCGCTTGAATGTTGTAAGCCCTAATATGGTCAAACATTGTTTTATTTGGACGAAACTTACTATACAGGGGTTTTCTGGACCAAGAAACTCGAATCTGAGGACGCTTTTACCAGACGATACTATCTAATCGTGGTATGTAGTCCACGTGATTTAGGTGTTAATAAATATAATGATATAACTATTATGCTCTTAATTTTTAATTTTTGAAATAATTATCGCGGGCGAAGCCGCGGGCACATGCTAGTACATTATAAAGGGCGAGTTGGGCAGTGAATTTAGTATTTGATTGGGGCCCGGGAAAATTGGACCCTGGGGCCCTTGCTTTCTTTCCACGGCCACTAAAAATTAATAAGATGCAGCTGTGACTAAATTCAAATTACATTCCCAGAATAAGCATTAATGCCACCTAACGTTCAGTGTTCATTTGCAGGAACTGTAAGAACAGTCAACGCACCATTTCACTGATTCCCTAGCAGACACATTGGCAATGTAAATGCTGTTCTTCGTGCTGCTTTGCTTATGATAATTCAGTACTGCCAACTTCTGCATACGCAATTTCCCTCCCTCATTATTGATCCATGGAAGAAAACGTTCCCTCTTTTGTCGCAGAATGAAAACTTCTTCTTCCTTATTTGCAAAATGAAATTATTTTAACAAATTCGAATCTACTTCGCCACCGCCTGCTATGTAAGAATTTCTGAGCTGCCAGACCAGAACGATTTATGTATTACTTTCTTTGTAGGAAGTGAATACATTTCCAGAATTTTCATGGTGTTTTAGAGAATTTTAATAATCGGGAAAAGGATGCGAGTTCATGATTAAATCATTGTTTAAACTACTGTGTCGAACGACAACTTTTAACTTTTGGAGGAAGTAACGAAAAGCGATATTCATCAAGTTTTATTTTTCAAGTTTTCTTAAGTTTTATTTACAATTTATGTTATTTTTAGGGATGGGTCGATACCAGATATTTTCGATACTCGATACTCGATACCGATACATGATTATTTCCTCGATACTCGATACTTCGATATTCGATACCTTCAACATTTCCAGTTTCAATAAATAGGTACATTAAAAATTAAAATTTGAGAGAGCTGTGTAATACCAACTAAATTAATTAAGTGTGCATATTTAATGAGACAAAATTTAATATCATCAGTTGCCTATAATTATTTTTAAACTCTACATTAAAACTAAAATTAGTTTTTTTTAAACAGTCCACTTACAAGTTTTTGTTAAAAAATACTAGCATTCTCACTTAATTGCAGAATTAAAAAAGTATCGAAAAAGTATCGAGCGAGTTTTCTGAAGTATCGTTCGATGCCGATACCATGCAAGTATCGAGAGTATCGTGGTATCTAAAGTATCGAGGACCCATCTCTAGTTATTTTCATGTACTTTCCTTCATTTCCGTACTTCCTTTCTCTACTGTATTTCCTTCGTTCTTTCTTCCATTACACTTTGCATGATTTTAATATTTTTCTTTCGCTTTATTTTTCTTTTCCTTCCACCCTTCACTCATTCCCTCTTTATTCTTTCCTTTCACTCCGAACTACCGTCTCCCTGACATTGATTTGTTTCCATTCTTTCGTTCTTTCTCTTGCTCTTCATTTTTATTTCTGTCCGTCTTTCTTTCCTCTTTATTAACTTAATTATTTAAATCTTGACTACTCTACTTCTTTGCTTCTCTTTATTCTCCCTTTGATTCGTTGGTTCTTCTGCGTCATATTTTTCCTATTTTCCTTATTAATTTCCTTCAGTTACTTCTAGTTTTCTTTTTCTTTCCTTTTTCTTCCTTTTTTTCCGATATTTCGTTCTATAGCTATCTACCGTTTCTCTTTTATTCATTTAATCTATTATTTCCTTGTGCATCATTTTATTCTCTTATTTATTTAGTTCTTCCTTTAACATTTTATTTTATTTATGGTAGTCTCGGGAGTCCAAACAGGTGAAATGGTCGAAGATACTTTCGGCTGCTACTTGCCGTGCTGCAGAGCAATTATTAGCTTTTTATCCCGGCCGAAATCCCGAGAATCTATCGCATAAGTCATAACTAGACTTCGGATTTTAGGTAAAAACCTATTTTAATCCTTAAGTGATATATGGACGAAAACTTGTAGCCTATATGCATGTTTCATAAGAGACTATGCCTAAAACTGATACTTTTATAGGACCTAAAACAGCCTATTTTTACGTTAGAGCCTAATATTGCCTTTTTCCTTGTTTTTCCTCTAATGTTCAAAATAAGTCATTTTTTGCGATAAATTCTAGCATTTATTTTCAGTTCGTACTAATTTTTTTTAGCTCGGAATGGGCAGTACATGACACATTTGTGACGTTAAATAGTAAATGAATGTTTTGTTTTCAGTAGAAAAATTCCTTGGAATTCCCAAGAAAATGTGTTTTTCCCCCGACTCCCACATCCAACAACAACAACAACAAAAATAATGAAATAAAAATAATTTTTTTTTTTAAAGTAGTACTCTGAATCACTGAGGGATACAAGGGGTTCAATATGCTAGTATATTATACTAGCTTCTGGGCGCATGGATTAGGTTTTTTACTGTTATGGTAGTAATACAGGCCCTAATAATAGGTCTATATAATTATGTGTACCATAAGCCTATATCTGTGTTTTATCATGATTATTGATTAATGGTGACTTCAATAAATATAATATTCTGCATTGCAATTAAGATATTTCAGAAAATCGGCAACTTAATGATTTTATAAGAGACTATTTTACGATACTTAGAACCTATTTTCCAATTTTAGAGCCTATTTTAGGTACCTAAAGCAGCATTTTTAGCGACCTAAAAGTCAGAAGTCTAGTTATAACTAAAGGCATGATTTTCATGCAAATGCATGTTTTTATATAAACTTACAATAGTTCTCAAATTTTTTAAATATCCATTTCATTGTTTACTGATTTCAAGTAAGTATACTTTTTTCCGTGAATATTTGCATGTTTTAACCTTTGTGTGGGCAATTTCATGCATAATGCATGTTTTGGGGGTTTTAGGTTTAACAAAGCATATTTTGACGTTTTTATTGCATATTACGTTCATTTTTATAGTTTGATTGCATATTTTATAACCGCAAAGTACTGCGTTTTAAGCGTTTGGTTTTCCTGATCTTACAATACGTCGTTTGTACCCAGAAAAGACCTAGCAGTTTGTACACTTTCTACGTGCAAATTCCTTGCGTTGTCACACTGGAATTCCAAACCCCCATCTCTTATGTACAGGTCTAAGGCTGAATTTCTTAGAAGAATGCAATAAACACCAGCAGATTTCAGTACAGTGTCACATGGCCTTTTCAAATCCTTCCCCCAAGATTCTGACCTGAATCTAAAACTATTATTAGATGATTGCAGAAAAGAAGCTAACTTCAGTACACATACAGCCTTACTAATAAAAGCTGCTTATACCTGCGTTGAATGATTGTTTGGTTGTTCACCGTGCAAGTTCTGCATAAGCCGCATTACCAATAATCGGAGTGTAACTGCCGAGTTTACACCGGGTTTATACGTCCAACATCATCAAATACGTCACTCTAGTTGTGACGTTACTAGCCCCTGGCTATGAAGGGACTGCTGAACGCCATCTATCGGTGTAGCGGGCAAACAACGATGGATCGTCTGCAGACTAATTCTAGTTTCAGTATTTCATTATATTGTTTTCAGAAAGCTGTAATCATGGGTACAAGTATGGAAATATGTCCCGCAAACAAGGAACAATGTTTATAATTCCGCAAAAGCAGCTCAGAATATGCGTAGCCTCAAAATTCAATCTCAGACATCTACGAAACGACCGGCTGTTACGGATATCGGCCATCTTGATTATTTACGTCAAGTTTATACAAGGGGGCCAGGCTGTGTAAAGGTTGCACACATTCAGCCTTATGCAAGGATTATTAGTACACTTTTTCTCCTCAGCTGTGTATATTCCAGGTATAAATGTTACAACTGGATTATTAGTAAGACTGTTTATGTCTAGGTATTGGGAATGCCACTTCTTAAATACTTTTTTCAAGAACTCCTCCTGCCTGCTGCCACCCTAATCCTCTTCGACCTGTCAATCAGTGAATAGAAAGGTAATTTGGCGCATTCACATCTGTCTGTAGTCCAGTACAATATTGCAAAATACATACCACAGCACGTTTACTTCACTTGAGAAGTGGCGAATGGCAGCGGCAACACTGTGGATATCCACGCGACTGCAAGACCACCTGTTCTTTGTCGGTACTTCTTAAGTAAAGTAGCCGAACTATAGTGCGTATTTGGCAACATAGTTCTGGACTGCAGACAATACGCCTAATTTACCTTTCTATTCACTGATTGACAGGTCGAAGGAGATTAGGGCGGCAGCAGGTAATGCCAGTTCTTGGGAAAAAGAGTCTTTAAGAAGTGGAACCCACCTTAAGTTTCAATTTTTGTATGAATTGAAAAGGTGGTACAAGTGACAAGGGCAAGGAATTTTATTTCATGGGCTAAAAGTACTCTCAGTGAAGTGGATAGCTAAGGAAAAAAGAGTTTTTTATTTTTATCTGTTAAAAAATTCAATATTATTCAATTTCAAAATAAAATCCATTTTTTTTTCAGGCCATGCCCTGGGAGATTTTATGCTGTAAGAGGAAAAATTGAATTCATAGGGCAAAAGTCTCCTAATAAAAATTGCTTGTCTATGTCCCCTCTATACACATGTAAAATATTTCTTTGTTATTCATTAACACCCTGTATAGTCAAACATATAATATATCAACTATTATAAATCCAAACATTGTACGTTAGAGATTCCCTGAATCTACTCTTATACAATTCAACGGCCCTAAATAGCGTGCTCACTCGCTCGCCCGCTTCGTGAAACATCGGGTATACTCGGCGATGTTCGTCTCTCGCAGTCTAAACTTTCACGAAGAGTACAAAATTAGGAATACCGTTTCTTTATTATATAAAGCCTAAGTGAAATGAACACAATGAACAAATATTCTAATTTTATTTTTACTTACAATTTTCATAGCTCTGAACCACAAACATTTTTAATAAACTACCAGGGTAAATTTCTTAAAAATCCTGGAGTCAATGAATAATGGCGGGCAAAGCTGGGGTCACCAGCTGTAAAATATTGATGGTTTAACTCTTGAAATATCGCTGATAATAAAAATCCAAACAAACCATTCCTTCCCTTGAAACATTATATAAGTTCTGAAAATTACACTGAATTGATCAAATAAAATTCACATATTCATATGTCAACAAACAATTGAGAAACAATTCGTATTATGTGTTCACAGTTAGCTTTGGAACTGCATAATCGAATCTGAGATCGGTTGTTCAGGCGGCGCTTTCTAATCGTGGAATGTACTCTGAAGCCGGAATTTTAGCTGTTTCATTAATCATTAATGGCTTAGTTTATGAATGATTAGCGTGCAAGTGTTAATAAATATAATGCTTTAATAGTTATTATATTCTTAATTTTTAATTTTTAAATTAATTATTGTGGGCGAAGCCACGGGCACCTACTAGTATGATACAAAATTTTCGAAATTCCTTGGCATTAAGTCAAGTTTGTTGAAAACTGAACGTATCAATTATCCATTTCATTTAATTTTCACGTTTGCCAATATTAGAGCGCCTGCTGATCATGACAGGTGTTAGTACAGTCCCTAATGATATTAGCTGGCTGCTTGGAGCATTATTCAGTGGTCATCCAGATAATAGGAGGCAGTGACAGAGCGTGTCGGCTGTAGTTTAACGTCTCACTGAATAAAACATTGTCTCTAATAACTGCTTCATTAAAACCGCGTAGTCTGCACACTTTTTGTAATAAGGCGTTCTGCCATGGAACTTTATGAATAAAAAATCTGATGTGAAAGTCACATAACTTCCTCTGCCCAAATAAAAGTTAGCAGTATTCACATATCCTTTTACAGAATCGCAAGACACAATTTTACGCTAATTATCCTATAAATACCTCTTCTTTCAATGATGCGACTAAAAGCGCAGGCTATATAACAAACTTAAAAAAAAGTGACTGCAGACGTTTATTGAACTTTCCGCCGTAAAGAATAATTTCCGAAATTTATCGAATATTTTCCTCAGATACTTCTTTACTCTATGCATGGCCAACAATACATCTTTCTCACATCACATTGTTATATAGAATAAGAGGCCGTGAAAGAGCGCGTATTCAGTTGTTCATCACGCAAGACAAACTTTTTACAAACAGTGGGTGAACAGTGGGTGGCTTGTAACTACCCTTCAGAGATTTTTTCGAAAAAAAGTTTCAAATAAAAGTTTTAGCTCTCAGTAAAAGGAACACATGTGCAAATTTTAAAGAAAATCGTTAGAGCCGTTTTCGAGAAAATCGCGAAAACAGATTTTTTCTTGATGTAGAGCAGCGTTTCTCAACCTATGGTCCGCAGACATAATTAAACAAATATCATAAAGCAAGTGGAAAGTAAAGAAGTAAAATTCTTCACATATTTCGTTATAATGACCTAAGTTTATAATTAATATCAGAAATATTAAGAATATAGCCCTTCTTTAAAAAATGGGATGTAAAATTAGGGGTCCGTAAAATTTTTTAGACATTTTTGAGGTCCTCGGGTTCAAAAAGGTTGATGATGTAGAGTGTCATCTATTTGGCCTAATAAAAAGAAGTTTTACTTCAATAAGAGGAAGTGTTTGTCTTTCTGTCTGTCTGTCTGTTTGTGCGTGATGCCTAGCGAAGTCTACTGAACGCAGAGATATGAAATTTTAAACATAGATGGACTGAAGGATGGCCGAATGCACCTAGAAGCCGGATTTTAGATTTTAGCTTTCGTTCACAAGTTATAAGTGAAACACTGGAAGAAAACGTGATTTTTTTTCGCTTTCGAAGCATCGGTTTTCGGTAATACACTTCTATTGTCAGATCAATCGCAGGTGGCTTTTCCTTCTTTTGTCGTAAATTGGAAATAAAAGCGTCGCTATATTTTCAATATATCGCATGGAATTATCGATCGCTTCAATGTTGTAGCTCACGCTGGTCGATTCATTTGTTTATAATGTCAAGGCACGCAGACATCTGAAACCTTCAACCTAGACGGAAGAAGGATATTGAATATAGGCTTAAATGGGCAAATATTGTACGATTTGGACAGGACTCACTATGCAGGGGTTTTCTGGGCCAGGGATCTGGGATCGTTTTTACAAAGCGGCGCTTTCTAATCATTGAATAAGCTCCAAACACGGATTTTTAACTGTTTCATTATAATTATTAATCGTTTAGTTTATGAATGATCGCGCATAAGTGTTATTAATTTTTTTTTACATTATGTTGCTCTTATTTTTTAATTTCTGAATTAATTATCGCGGGCGAAGCTGCGGGCACCTGCTAGTTAAAAATAAAAGAAAGTCGTCTCCAATCCCCAGAAGGGATCTAACCCAAATACAAATTAATCACGTGGACTACATTCCACGATTGGATAGCGTCGCATGGTAAAAGGGACCTCAGATTCGAATTCCATGGCCCAGAAAACCCCTGCATAGTGAGTTTCGTCCAATTCGAACAATGTTTGACCATATTTAGGCCTATATTGATTATCCCTCTTCCGTGTGGATTGAAAATTTCAGATATCTGCGTGCCTTGACATTATAAACAAATGAATCGACCAGCGTAGGCTTACAACATTCAAGCGATCGCGATGCTTTTATGTCCAAGGTATGACAAAAATAGCCAAAGCCAACTGTAATTGATTTGACATCGAAATGTATTACTCAAAACTGATGCTTCGAAAACAAACAAAAATGCACGTTTTCTGCCCGTTTTTCACTCGTAACTCACGAACGAAAGCGAAAATTAAAATTCCGGCTTCGAAGTGCACCTTCGGTCCACCTTTGTTTAAAATTTCAGATTTCTGCGTTCAGTAGATTTCGCTGTGCATCGCGGACAGACGACAGACAGACACTTGAAACCAGTAGGCCCTAGTTATTATAAATATTGGAGTTTCTCATACGATATGCAAACCTTTGCCGGACCGCAAAGTAAACAGTAAACACAATGATTAGGCTTATAGTTTATTTCTTGTACCATTTACACTACTATGAAGGCAGCCTTCTTGTTTTGAGGGATTCTGTCCAAATTCCAAATCGTGCCTTTTATACGGTCATTCTTTCGGCTGACCGTTTAGACAAAACTCAACATCTCCATTTTTTACCAAATTCGTTTTTTAATGGTTTTAGGTGCTTTGAAATGAGATCTTTAAGATGGTGAAAAAAGAGCATAAGAAAATCAACATAACCAATTCATTTTTAAGCCTCAATATGCAAGGTTTCTATCTTCTATATGTTAACAAAAGCTAAAGAAACCTTCTCCTGAACAATTTATGTTTTGGCAGATGTTGAGTTTTCTCAAAACGGTCCTCAATTCCTTAATTTCATTAATGTGATTGTCGCTTCCTTGTTTTACTGAATGTTTTCACATTTTATTCAATGCAGTTTTTGTTCTATTTTGTTTAATGGTTTGCTTGTATTTAATGTAAAGCCTACAGTGTTTTTTTTCCGTTTACTGAATTAATTGTGCATCTGGTAGATGTTTTATTTTATTTGTTTAGTTGTTTGGTATTCTTTGTTTATGCCTACCTGTAATGACAGGAAGAGTTTAAATAGGAGGAAGTGTTTGTCTCTCTGTTTGTGTGCACTGCCGAGCCAAATCTAGGGCACGCAGAGATCAAATGAACTAAAGGGTTTCCGAATGGACCTCGAAACCGGATTTTATATTTTCGCTTTCGTTCGCGAGTTCGTCAGTTTTTGGGCTATCGAAGCTCCAGTTTTCGTTAATATAGTTCAACTAGCAGGTTTTCGCGGCTTCGCCCGCGATTATTTACTCAACTGCTAGATGTTTTGTTTAACTCATTTATTTATATATATTTTTTTTTCCTATAATATTCTCAGTAGGCTATGTAATTTTTATATGCTATAATTTTGAATGGAAAGAGTGTTTTTTTTTTTAATTATCAGGTATGTACATAGCTGTTGTGAAATTTAATGTGTAACTGTATGTATAGTGAGTCATTTTGGTATATATGTATGGCTGGTATTAATTGCAATACTGCCATCGGGTTGTTGACCCACTTGCAGTGCAACAAAATAAATAATTAAATAAATAAATAAATAACAGAAAAATAATTAAAACATTGTATTTTTTAACACTGACATAGTTTTTACATAAATTGCAAGAATTAATAATAATATTTATTTCCTTACACTGCAAATGGGTCAACAACCCGGTGGCAGTGGTGCAATAAATACCAGCCATACATATATACAGAAATGACACTACACATTAAATAAATACCAGCCATACATATATACAAAAAAGACACACTATACATACACTTACACATTAAATATCGCAACATCTATCCACGTACCTGATATTTAAAAATATATATATATATATATATATATTTCCATTTAAAACTATAACATAAAAAAAATTGCATACTGTGAATATTTTAGAACAAAAAATTATACATCATATACCCTATTCAATTAATTACCTAATTTTATTCTTAATTATATTGTTTAACGTTAAAAATATAAATAATTAAAGGAACAAAACTAATCTTACGCTACCATATGGGCATACAAATTAGAAATAAAACGATTAAAATGAACCATAGATTCAGGAACCTTATCCAAGTTATGCATAAATGATTTTATTATAACGACTGATAATTTGACAAACTAAAACCTCGGTTTCGAAGTGCATTTCACGAACAAAGTTCGCCGCCCAGGGACAAAAAAGACCTCGGACTCGAGTTTCCTAGCCCAAATAACCCGCATAGTGTATTTCGTCCAAATCATTGAATGTTTTCCCATTAAGGCGTGCATTCGTTCTCCAATTCTGTCCACCTATGTTTCAAAATTCAGATCTCTGCGAATCGCAAACAAATGAACCAAGATAGCAACCGAGCAAGGCCATCTTGAATTAATTTCACAGTGGAATACTACTTCCACAGCAATCGAATTGCTCGCGTGGAAGGTATTTCGTCTCCTCGAAAACATGATTTTTGGCATTAAAAATAAAAATTTTGCAAAATCCTTTCCTAGTGTCCACTTACATTGTGAAGCGAATTTCCTGTCAAAATTCCAACTCTCTACCTATTATAGTTTCGGCTCTACCTTGATTCTGTGTCAGTCAATCAGTCAGTCCGGACAAAGCCCCTTATATTTATAAAGAAGAGATAATAATATAATGTAAATTGAAAAAAATAGTATATTGCGATACAAGTGCCGTAAGGCATGAATACGGATCGAGTGAATAGTTTGAAAAAACGAGGCGCTCGCGCCGAGTTTTTCAATTTTCCGAGATCCGTTATGCGCTTACGGCACGAGTATTGCATGCTGTTTTTTGCACGATGATTATTTATATAAATTTAATTATATTATTTGTGACATTACCTGAAAATATTATGTATATACATTCTTGAAGATAGATGTTTATTTCAGAAAGTGATTCGCATTTGTTGTTGTTGTTTATGGGAACCGAATATACTGCTGGGGGGCCTTGTTCATAAGGCTTGTATTATGAGGTGTGGCGTAATATTCATAACAGCACGGAAACGCTTACCGCACATAGCAACAAGATTGCTATGCGGGAATGTCAACTTACGATCCACGGCAACAACATTCGTAAGTACCACTAATTAGTTAAGGAGTGCAAAAAAAAAAAAAAAAAAAAAAAAAAAAACAAAAAAAAAAAAAAAACAAAAACAAAAAAAAAAAAAAAAAGAATACTGTAGCCTATTAGCCGAAAGTGGACGTGTGATCAGGGGACAACTCGGTAAAACAAATTACGACATAGAAGACCATAAACTGTATACATGTTCACTTTCTGATAGAGATCTGAGAGAAAAATTCATATGTCAGAACTACCTAGGTATTTTTTGTTAGCGAAAAAGGCGACCGAATTTCACCCCACAGTGTCAGTTTTCCAAGAAACTGAAGACTTAAAAGCTCTGGAATCCCAGAACACCTCTTATACCCATGAAGAGTTTAAAAAGCTTAGAAAATTCACACCAATTAGAACACAGTAAGCTTGTTTTCATGCCCTAATTATAATATCGTACATGACATACTCTAATCGTTACAAAGAAGTTTGCTATAAAGCCAGGATCGGCAGAACAGGTCTTCAGAGGGCTTAGACAAGCAGGGCCGTAGCAAGGTCCTTCTGCGCCCTTGGCGAGTTTGACAAATCTGCGCCCTCCAAATGAACAATTTTTTTTAAATTTCTGTAAAACTGATTTTCTTAAATTCGCTTGCAGAAGGTTTTTTTTGTCCCATTTCTTAAAAAAAAACCACTGCCTAATAGATCAAAACTAATAATGTAGACTAAGCTATGATGGTCATGGTAGTTTTAGTTGGCACATTTTTTTACTTATTTTCTTACCTATACAACAGAAGCAACGCCAACATCAACAAGAGACGAAACAACACAAACATTAATATTGTTTCACTGTTTAATTTAAAAATCGCTTAGTTAAAAAATACAATAATAATCAGAGCCCGGATTCTAATGACATGTCATCTTTTTTATTGATGCTGCATAGACATTGCCAATTTAAAGATAAATCATAATCATGGCCTCTAGATTATAGAAATGCATTTTTATTAGGTCATTTTTTGACATTGTATGCAATTTTATATTTTTAGGGCATTTATTTCTTCCCCAGCAGTGCTGTCTTTGAAGTGTTTGTTTAATGCAAGAAGGACACACTCTATGTTGAAGTGTTGTCATGTCTCAGTCGGAAACGAGAATCAAAGGAACGCCAAAATGTTGTATTACATTACTGACAGTTGTTATTAGATTGACTTGGCACCAGAGTCTGCCACGTGCTTGTATTTGAGAGTGCAAACTACTGTTTACCCTCAATAAACAATATAATCCGTCTGACCGCAAAAGGAAATGCCGAAGTTTGACTCGCCAGGGCCTCAGTGCCAGTATAAATTTCCGTAAGGAAAGAATATTCACAGCAAAAATCAAAGTTTTTTAGACCTACACCATCCTCTCTGAATTTAAGGTTTTAACAATTATGTACAAGTTATTCTATAATTTTGTGTGTACAATAATATTTTTTTTATAAATAAAATATCAGTTTTTAGGTAATTCTTTATAATTATTAAGTCATTTTCTTTAAATTTTGGGGTCATTTTATAGGTCATTTTTCAAACAATTTTAGGTCATCAGAATCCGGGCCCAAAAATAATACAGTATAATATAATTAAAAATAATAGCAGCGACTATAATATCAGCGCCAGCCTTAGAAGGGAACTTGATCAAAACAAACAGCATGTGTACTGCCAGCTGGCAGAGCGTGCATCGGCCGCGGATCATAACACATATTATTCAATGTAAAGTTACAGAAATTAATTTTAATGTACATTAATACATTGTGTGATTAAAAAAACTAAACATTTTTGAAATGAGAAATTTTAGTTCACACTTAATTTATAATAAAATAGTAATAACAAAAGGAATTGAGATCTGCGCATTCGGCTTTTTCTGTTGTAATAATATAGTTGGTCAGTCATTTTTGCATGTAGCATGTAACAGTATGAGCGATGCCATTGTTGATCGCTTTGTAATCAATCCTGCCGACAGTAGAGTAGTAGCACTGAGGACGACAATCAGCTGGAAAGGGATTGAGTTGATCCACTTTCATCACAATAATAACGTACATATTAATTTTCATTGTCGTTATATCTTTCCATACTGTTCATGATTTATGTTTTACTCTGCCAATATGAATCGTGTTAATTAAAGGACGTTGCATGACTGCTTTTCGCTTGTAGACAATCGGCATAATACTATAGGTATAGATAGTTCACGTGCATTAATTTTTAATAACCTGAAAGATTTCTTCCACTAACGTGGAATTTATATTGCTTGATAAATTGCACCAGCCTAAAAAAGGCGGGATTTTTCATGGTTAATTTTGCGCCCTTCGTACCTGCGCCCTTGGCGGTCGCCCACCTAGCCACCGCCTAGCTACGGCCCTGTAGACAAGTGTTGAATAAAACATAGGACTATTAGTAATCGGTTCATTAAGAACCATAGCTTCTAGATGTCACTGCGGCATTCTGAAGTGGCTCGGGTGATGTATGGAAGACTTGAGGACGCAAAGTTTGGTCAACAAGAGCCCCCCAGCTTACTAACTTATCGATCCGTGTTGAAAACTTGGCTTAGTGAGCGAGATGAACAGCAGTGAAAGAATTGGAAGACGCTCGAGGGGGTTCGGGGGCGGCGGAGGGCGGGCGTCGTAGCGACTTGCTGGCGACCGGATAACGGCGAGTGTCGAGGAAGACTCTTTTTCGCGAAGGTCGTCGTTGTCGTTTGTTCCCCCCCCCCCAGCCCCACCCCCGAATTCCAGGCGAGGATTTGCACACGCTTCAATCAGCTGCTAAAATATGGCGGTCGTCCTCCTGGATTTGACCCTGTTTTTCACCAAAGGCATTACGTCCTACTGAAGAAAAGTTCAATGAAAATAATACCTAATAGGCCCTTAGTTGGCTGAAAGAAAAACATTATCCCGAAATTGTAAGAAGGGAAGGGGATTGTTAATTAATGTAATTTGTAAATTCCAATGTATGACCAAGGGTATAGCCACTGGCTCAGGAACCCTGAGTTAAAATAAATGGGTAATATATGTATATGCCTATATATATATATATGCCTGTAGTATTTGAGCTGGTGTTTCAGTGTAGACCTATTCAATTTTTAATTTAATTAAAGGTGCCAAAGCTACCGGGATAGAAGGAGCCTTGCTGAAATCTGTCTTTCGCAATATAGCCTAGCTCATCAAACTGTCGATCGCATACATTTTTAATTCATTTGTTTATAACTAGGATTCGGATGTTTATGACATGTCATATTTTTATCCTGACCGCCATTCTCTCCGCAAACACAAATTAAACATGAATTGCGGCCTAAGTTATCCTAATCAGACAATTTTTATTTTGCATATAAAGTTATATTTTTGTCATTTTCATGGTCTTGGTCATATTTCGTCATATTTGTAATTTTACATCATATTTCAATTATAAATTCAGTAAAAGAGCACAACTATGCAGTATATGCACTAAATTGTCGGCTTCGTTTTTTTTTTTCGAAAAAGAGTCACGAATATTTTGGTTTTACTGTAACTGAAATGTGAAGTAATAGCACAGTTACCTCTTCCTCCTTGTTGTTAACAACTTATGAGAGACACCTTTTGAAAATATTTTCACTGGTATCTGAAAACATTAACAGAATAGAAGTTTATTACAAGTAAAAGTGTGAATCACCTGTAAAATTGTTTTAAAAAGTGATTATTTGATTGAATTAATGTGATATAAGTTAATAATTTAGTGCCGTTAAATGTTTTAAATTGGAATATTTATTTCTAGAAAATACGTTCTTTTATGAGGTCATATTTAGGATTTCTGGGTCATATTTAATCATTTTTAAGGTCATATTTGCAGTCATATTTTCCCCCTTTTTAGGTCATAAACATCCGAACCCTTTTTATAACATTACGATGCACAGAAATCTTATTTTTTAATACGGGTGGGCGTACTGCACGCCGAAATGGGAAAACACTTAAAGATTTAGACGAAACTCACTATGCGGGTGTTTTTCTAGGCTAGGGAACTCTATTCTGAGGTCTTTTTTTCCCGGACTGCGCACTTTAATTGTGAAGTACAGATTTTTAGCTTTTTAATTTTTAATCGTTTAAATGGTTTTTGCGTGATTTGGGCATAAGGCTAAAGTTCATGAATCTATGATTCGTTTTAATAGTTTCATTTCGAATCTGTATGCCCATATAACAGCACAAGGTTTTTTTAGTCGTTTTAACTTAGCCTACTTATGCCCGGTTTTTACAAACTTGTGAATTACCTATGGATAAATTATGTATGGGCAAATTAGTTCCATTTCACCCACAGTGATATAATGAGGAAGGCCTTGGAGTTGTACAGTTTATTTAATTCAGAAGGCTTTGATTCTCATTGTTTAAATTATTATTGATCCTATGAGAGGTTAAACTTTATCCAGCCATCCATGAAAGGATAAATTAAGCCGACGATTTACCCTTGGAAAGATCTAGCCCGAGTTTGTAGGAACATTTGCTCTGTCATTTTCATATTTACTCAGACGACATTTATCTAGAAACTCGCCACAAGTGTATGTGATTGCTATCTTTAAATTATTTGTGTTTGTGTGGTGTTATTCTTGTGTAAATTCTGTCCATTGGATAATTTACCCATAGGTAATTCGCGAGTTTATAGAAACCGGCCGTTACTCATCCAATATTTCGACCTCGGCTTACGCCTCGGCCGCAATACTAGATCCGTCCGCTAAATCCTTATTTTGCGTACTTTTGACATAAATTTCTATAATAAGACTGGCATTAGGCGATGATTACAGAATGTACAAATATTATTTTACAAAATATCTGCGTGATTATATCAATCGAGTTATGCGAAATTCTTCCATCTAGTTTACTGAATTTACTCCTAACAGCTTCCTTGGACTACATGATTAGAACGTGTGGGAAGAACAAGCTCCCAGTATAAGTAAATGTGGTTAAATTTAGCTTATTCAGAGCGGGAAAGAGTAGAAACTGGATGGCTTGAAGTCTAGGCAGAGATAGAGCCAGTCACCGAGGGAAAGTTTATAGGGAAGCAGAAGGCGCAACTAATGAAAAGCCGCAACTTGCCGATGCGCTTTGCTAAGCCACCGTCACTTATCTCGTTGCCAGGAGACCATTAAACAAGTGCCTCCTGTTATTTCCCGTCTGACAGATGAATGTCTCACACAGAGAAGGCTTTGGCGATTGTCTGAGAAATAAATCAATTTGTGTAATAAACAAGTCATAGAGCAAAGGGGACTTCTGGATTTATCTTCTTTTGTGTTTTATAGCCACGTAATTCATTTATTTATTTATCCAGGCGGAATTAAGGCCATAATTCCTTCTCTACTACCACCCAGCCGGGAGAATTGCATGAATTATAAGAATTGTAAAACTTACTTATAAAAAGCATACAATTATCGTAAAAATATAAAAAAAAAGAATAAACTAAATAAAATCAGGTAAACTGATGTAACAAAGGGAGAGAATGCTTTTGTTTAATCAGTGATAATTGCAATTATGATATGTAGAAAATAAGATATTTTCGTAATCGATTTCCGAGTTAAGCCCCAGATCGATTCATTAAGCAGGGTTTACGGAAGAACAAAGGTCTAAAGTTTGATAAGCATATGTGAAGGAATAGTGTTATTTGTCAAAGCTACCTGTATTGCAACTTCCAAAGCCGCATATGAACAGTGTTAAAACAATAGTTGTCTTGAGAACTGATTTGCATTTGATAAATTCTTTCTAAATAGGAAGAACAAAGGTCAAATGTTTGATAGGCAAATGCGAAGGAATATGGGGATAATGTTATTTGTCAAAGCTACCTGTATTGCAACTACCAATGCCGTATATGGACATTGTAAAGCAATATGTTGCCATGAGAAATGATTTGCATTTGATAAATAATTCTCTCTAATATATTACTAAACATATAGGCATTAAATTGGGCATTACTCCGGTACCGGTTAACCGATTTGGTTCAATATCAATAGGCTTCTTTCCATTGACGTTATAAATGCGTATACCAAGTTTCATGAAAATCCGAAAAAGCGTATTTGAGTAATCGCGCGTACAGACACACGGACAGACATTTTCCCGTCCCCCACTCAATCTCCTAAAGTAGGCTACCATTCTGGCACTTGAAAATCCCATGAAAATCCACCAGACAGAACGTACAACTGTGTAGAAATTCGTCAATTTCGCAATGACGTCTTTCAAGTTTTTCCGTCTATCCTGAGAGATGGCGTTGAAAAAAGAAAAAAAACAATAACACGCGGAAGTTGTAGGGGGCCTAGGATTCTCTTGTGTAGTGTCATGGCCATCGCACGAGACGAAAGTTTAGAGTGCGGTGAACTGTCATCGCGTAATAAAGCAGAGAGACTGGTCTGATTAGACTCAACAATGCAACAGACGTGAATTTAATAAAAGGAAAGTGTTTCCTTGCCATCAAGGTTATTCAGGGCCCCGGAGATCGTCTCCACAGCCTTCTAGGATAAAATTTTATGTTAATGATGCTAACTTTCGCAAGTCTGCTGATATTTTGTACGACTTTGTAGACAGAACTGGAGTCTGTTGATCACATTGTGGGTTCAGTAACACGGAATGCCAGTTCTATATTACATTCAGTGGGAGAAAAAAAGTATAATTTACTTAATTTTATTATGTTGCTTGTCTGCTGAAAAATGATTACTAGGGGGCGGATTTCTATTACATATATTTTTCCCCTTTGCATTATTTGAGGTTTCCGACTAATTTAAACCCGATTCCAAGCATCCTGGTGAAAATGGAACGGCATTTATTGTGCATATAACTACATATTTAGGAAATTTCCAACTATTATAGCATTTTTAGTAAGAATATGCATATTTAGGTCATATTTTTGGCATATTTGTGAGCATATTAAAGAAATTTTGAAGTTTCATATCACATTTTGTAAATTTTGCATTATAATGATACTTTTTGAGAATTTACAGATATTTTAAATAATTAACTCTATATTTTAATAAAATGTATTGTTAATGAAACTTAAAAAAATATACTTTATCACAAAGTGGTAAAGTCTTATTTTAAATTTCATTGGTCATATTTAGAGAACGTGAACCAGTTCAAATACTTAGGAAGTGTACTGACGAAAGATGCCTATTGCACCAAGGAGATAAGATCAAGAATTGTCATGGCCAAGAAAGCATTTATGAAGAAGAGAACTCTGCTAACTAGTAGTCTGAACCTAGAGCTACGTAAAAACCTGGTGAAGTGTTATATTTGGAGTATTGCTTTGTATGGATCAGAGACTTGGACTTTGAGGAAATTAGAGAAGAAGTATTTGAAAGTTTTGAAATGTGGTGCTGGAGACAGATAGAAAATATAAAGTGGATGGACATGGTGACAAACGAAGAGGTTCTGAGTAGAGTGGGTGAGAAGAAGTCAATCATACACACAATTCGTCAGAGGAAAGCAAACTGGATTGGGCACATTCTCAGAAGGAACTGCTTATTACATGATGTCGTAGAAGGAAGACTGGAGGGTACAACTATACTTGGAAGAAGAAGAATTCAGCTGTTGGACGATTTAAGGGAAAAGCGGAAATATTGGATGCTGAAGGAGGAAGCAGAGGATAGACAGTTTTGGAAAACAAAATTCGCGTACCAAGTTTGAAAACCTGCCGGAAGGCAGAATACTTACTACTACTACTACATATTTTAATGTGTTTTAGGTCATAAATGCATGCATATATCCTATTTTTTAGGTCATAGAAATCCACCCCCTAATGATTACCATTGGACGAATAATCCCCCAAAAGAAAAATCTAATGTGAAACGCATAACGTTCTCTGCCGAAATAAAAATTTTGCCTCTTAGTATAATAGACCTACTGTATATTATATTCTGTTCATGCATACTTACTTACTCAATGGCAATAGACGATTCCTCAGCAAGCTAAAGGAATATCTATTTTATGGAACCCGAAGGTTCATTGCCGCGCTTACCTGAACCCGCCATTCAACCCTATTCTGTGCAAATCCTACTTCCCTTAAATCTTTCCTAATATTGTCCTCACACCTACGTCTAGGTCTTCCAAGAGGTCTTTTCCCTTCGGATTTCCCAGTCAATACTTTTGAGATATGTCTTTCCTCCTCCATGCGCGCAACATGTCCAGCCCATTTCATCCTCTGATATTTAATTACCCTTACTATATCCGGTGAAGAGTACAGGTCATGAAGCTCGTCGTTATGCAGTTTTCTCCAGTCCCCAATTTTCATCTCGCTTAGGATAAAATATTTTCCTAAGCCCCCTGTTTTCGAACACTCTCAGATTATGTTCATGCATATTGGTTGTAAAAATGAAGCGAATGCCGTTACCTTATCGCATCCCCGAAGGATACACAACCCAAATAAAATCTGATGAATGCACTCACATAACTTTCTTTACCCTAAACATGGGCAATATACCTTTCTCAATTCACATTCTGGTATAGAATAAGAGGCCGAATTGCAAAAAGTGCGTTTTCCGTTCTTTCATCCTGAAGTAAAACTTTATTGCTCAAGAAGCAAGACTGAGTTTCTACAAACAGTGGATAGCTTATAACTATCCTTCAGAGAATTTTTGTGGAAAAATCTTAAAAATAAAAGTTTTAGCTCTTAGTAGACCTATAAGTAGGCTTGCCAGATTTATGAAATGTTCAACCGGGACACCGGAATGCCCCCCAGGCGTCGCGGGTATTCAAGGGTACACACCCTTGGCGGGTTTTTAGAGTGTTTTAGAGGGTAGTTTATTCTCAATGCTATGAATAAATGGTTACTGATTGGTCAAGAGGTTGTTGGTGGTGTGTGTCACGAACCTGTCGGGGCTCCCGGTTGGAGGTACCGCAGGGGGTGGCGCACACGTGGCATGGTAAAGGCTTGTTGGATGTAGGGGAGTTCCGTGGGGGCTCACGGGGGGCTTTGCGGGTCCGGGGCGGCCTGTGGGCACGCAACTCATCCCATCCCGGAGGTAGGTACAATAAGTCGGCAACGGCTGCGGTGCTTAGGGGCGTTCCCACCCCGCCTCCCAGCCTTAAGGGTCACAACATAGAAAACATAGATGGTTACTGATTAGGAACCTAAACCAGGGGTTGTAATAAATGACATAAGCATATAAATTTAATCATTTTATTTCTACCATGTTGATATTTAAAAGTTACTTAAGTAAGAAGAAACACTTTGAATGAGGAATAAAAATTTGAACAATATTTAGATGTACTTTTCATTGGCGAGGACTTTATAAAGTCATCTGGAAAATCAAAATTAATTTTTACTGGGGCGTGAAGTAAACCGGCCGGGACACCGGGATTTTGTCTGAAAACCGGGACGTCTGGCAAGCCTACCTATAAGCTTCTCATGTAAAAAATTGAAACAAAATGGTTATAGTCGTTTTCGAGAAAATCGCAAAATGCGAAGTTTTCTTAAAGTAAGAGAAAGTCTTCGCCAAAATACAAAATGTTTTCGTACGACTTTTTGTGCTGGACACACACATACACACCAAGTTTCTGAAATTAGTATTTTTTGGATTCACGGAACCTCAAAACATGTATTTGCTCAAAATCTCAACTTCGAATTTCGAAGTCGAAAACAATACTTCCTCTACCTGTAGTAGCCTACTTACGGTACGGGCAGACGAAGTAAAAATACAGCACATCAACTTTGGGAGAGTATTATTGACACACCAATCAGTGGAACAGGCCAACAAATGTTTCCCATGTGGTAACACTAAAATAATATTATAATTAGTTGAAATTGCTGTTTTTTCTAGTAACACAGAAACGTAGCTGCTTTAGTAATTCCAGACTTTTATGCTAAATGCATTCTTTTTAGACATATTTCGTATCGTGTAAGATTATTATTATTATTAGCTCACGAATCAGTGATAAATCCAGTATAAGAATGTGCATTATTTCAAGGACCTCCAAGTGCCTATCTTCATCTTATTTTATTTTTATCACTTTCGTTTTAAAGCATCTCCATACAGTTGTTTTTATGTAAATTCATAAAGATGCATCATAGCTTCTTTGATAAGAAAAAAAATTAGTTTAACACAACTGTATAGATCGGAAATTAACTCATTTAGAAAAACTGTAATATATGCCTATAGGTAATGTGTGTAGTAGCATCAGAGGAAATAAAAAGATATTGCGTACCGCACAGAAAACAAAACATGAAATGATTTTAAGTTTCTATGACAACGATTCTGTGACGTCGTGTTCGTCTGCAAGGTGTTCTAATTTCCCTCATCCGTGCTGGATTGTTCATAGTTGGGCTTTCTAAACTACAAGTAAGCAAAAAATGAACTTTTGAAATTTGAAATGCGGATCCATATAATCAGCGGTCCTTGGAACGAGTGCGTGTGTAAAGGAAATAGAGTTGTTTAACGCGTGAATTGTTGTCGTACTGCTGTGTGGTTTATGACAGCTCTTGACAGCTGAGTTCGGACGCCCTGGAGCCGCCCTGCTCATCAAACAAATGACAGTATCAAACTTCACCAACAACAACATTCATATGGACAGTACCATTGCACTCTGTCTCTCCCGCTTAGAGATGAAATAGAAATATTATTATTATTATTATTAAAGTAAAGTATTCCCTATACAGGCCAGGGAGACCCAGAGGATTCCAGGAGGTTGAGACTCCCATATTTTAGACATTAGATTTTTTTTGCTGACAGACTGTCGATTTTGTCAGCTAAGAGTTTGCTCTTTCGCATATACTGATCCCTGAAAAATGGTTTCGCTGCTCGCTGCTGCAGAAACCATTAGAAATTGGCCTCAAAACCATTCGGATAATTGGCGATTCTGATAGTTGGAGTTCGGATAATTGAAGTTTTACTGTAGCCTACATGCAAATTAGTAAGAACTAACTCCTTTTACTTAAAATCTAAACATTGTTTTCTACTTCTAGCTTCATGGTATGAAGACATAATTTATGTTTAAAACTGAAGTTATATTTTTGTAGCTTTTTGAAGTAAATGCACATTTTCTATCCAAATTTTAAAAAAAAAATATATTCATATATAATTTCTCGCTTGAAAATGTAAAAGATTCTAAAAAAATTAATCCCTTACATCATTTCAAAATCAAGTCACATGCATACTTCCTTTTTCTTTCTTTACCTTAGTTTACCTCTCCCTTTTAGGATTTAAGCGACCCAAACCGCCCGGGCCTTACAGGGCCGCGACCTGTCGGGATTATCTATAAATGGATCACATACATACTTTTTTCACCAGAAAAGGACATGTAGGGCCGCCTCGGATGAGAGATCAGCCCAATGCCGGGGCCACCTCCGAGGCAACACGATCACATAGGACGAGACACACCATTCACATACACACACTCACGCCAAACAAGGCAAGGATGGGATGCATACAAAACTTTGTTTTTATGAATAGCTTTGTCGTTTATTGTTAAAAAATAAAAACCCTTGCCTCAGTCCATAGAATTGACTTCTCTTCTATGAGTATTAGGTTCCAAATCCCATGAAAGTTGACTTAAACAGGGTTAGAAAAATACGTTTCTATATCAACGGTTTTGAGCCACAAACATTCGTTGCGATGTTTACGGATTTGTCTGAATATTGACCGTGCAAATACGAGTGTTTTTATTTTTATGCTAAGCAGTCTTGGCTGAATTTACAAGGCGAAGCTGGAAGAACTGTGCATGACGTATTATGAGGTAAGCGGGGATTTCCACATTTGCAGGGCAGACAACTTTATAACATCATTTTTGTATCGCTTTTCTTGTCCTTTTTGTAGAACAACACGTCCTCGTTTCCTTAGGAAGACTCTTCTCCGATGATTTCTAGTTTAAACGCTATTTACAAGCCGGAAAATTTTATGTGTTCCCATGAAAACGGAAAATGTTTGTTAATGTGAGTTTAGACTGTAAGTTAGTCGGTATCGAACATGAAATTCCAAAATAAACCTGATGTGATATGCTCGAATGACTCTCGTACGATAGTGTTTTTCATCTTTTCTCGTTTATGCTATCATGATGGAAAGTCGTATATTCCGCCAGCAATTGCACTAGCCGCACTCGTTACCGCACTCATTACCGCACTACTTACTGCACTATTTACCGCATAGGCGCATCAACATATAACGAATCCAAAATCCACAGAACACCAATATTATTATTAGAAGTGAACAGCGCATGTCAAAACTCGGAAACAAAAAGCGATTACAGCGCTCCAACGGGTCGGGCAGTTAAGCTGTAAGAATGAAAAATTTGCGTGCCAGAACACATGTATGAAAATGCATTCCAAATTCTGTAAAACCGTAGCCCACTAGTAGTATTAGCGGGCTACGGTAATGACCATAGCCCACTAATACCATCAGGCTATAGTGATACAAACAATTATCTTTTAAAAGCATTGAACACAAAATGTACTAAATGATGAACACCTTAAATAAGAAAAAATAATAATTTGCAAACAATATGCGTCAGATCTTATACAAACCGTAGTGTAGAATACCTTCTAGAATTTCTGCTACTCACAACATACATATCTCGGTGATTGCTGAAATATGTATTACTTTAGATGTCTTTATAAATAAAAAACAAACACTCTTGATTAATGAATTATATTTATAAAAACTGATTTTAAAAATATTAGTAGCTTCCTGTCACTTGAATTTCTTTTACCTCAGTAAATTTACTTTCTATTTTCACAAAAACTAGGCGAGGCTTGAGATCACTTCCCACATTTGATTGGGAGTTCACAGAGATTGGGTCTCTGTAAATCACGAGTCGCAAGCTGCTTTGGGATAACTTCGTAATTTAACTATGTCTAGTATGGTTAACGAAATCTTTCTCCAGGAAGTGGTCTTCACACATGAAATAATTAGCACAATTCACATTATCATCTAAATTGCACTGATGTTTCCACTGTTTCAGTTGGTTCACGTTTGATTTTTTCGGAAACCTGTAGAAATGTTTGTTTTTGTAGTTCACGTTGGATTTCAATCGCAAGTATTTACTTCCGCAGCCGGGAACTTACAGGAATATTTTAGCCTACTCGTTTCTGAAACAAAGAATACGAAACATTAATCTTAATAATTCGTAGAACATGGAATAAATATTAATTCAGGATTGTTTTAAGCAGTTAATGTATTTTATCTTACCTTCGCTACTTGCGATATTTATAATATGTTAATTATATCTCCTTCTTTTCCAAACACTAATGCATACAGATCGCTACAGGAAAAGAACCAGATATTACGCCTTTTCGTACTTTGATGTCATATGTTTCGAAACAAACCTGCCGCCATGGCAACAGCGATCACAGTGCACCAACCGGTCGGGCAGTGAACTTATGAGCTGTTGCTATTCTTTCAATGTTACTTTCACCACCGTGCCAAAATCATTGAGTACCATGGAGCCTTAATAAGGAGAAACTCTTCTTACGAAAATTATAAATTCTTGCCGGACCGCATGGAAAACAGTTAACACAACGATTTCTCTTGTGATATTGTCTTTAAGTTCTTCTAATGTATGGGAAATTGACCTATACACTTTATTTTTCAAGTTTCCCCATAAATAATGTTCACATACTGTTAGAAGAACTTAAAGACAATATCACATAGGCCTATCACAAGAGAATGAACTCTGTCTCGGAAGCTGAACTTATGCGTGTGAAAGAAAATTTCCTAAAAAGGTGCCAGTATTGTGTGTATGCAAGAGGAGAACATTTCCAACATCTCTTGTGATGAGGTACGTGTTTATTAAGTGCCAGTATGGTACTTTATGAGATTGTGTGGGGGACGAAAAAATGTCTGTCCGTCTGTCTGTCTGTCTGTCTGTCTGTCCGTCCGTCCGTCCGTCTGTCCGTGCGTCTGTACGCACCATAACTCAAGTACGCTTTTTCGGATTTTCATGAAACTTGGTATAAACATTCATAATGTCGATGGGAAGAACCCTATTGATATTGAACCAAATCGGTTCACCGGTACCGGAGTAATGCCCAATTTAGTGCCTATTTTAATAGATTATGGCGCCTTTCTCATAGAAAGGCGCCATCACTCAAATACGCTGTAACGGATTTCCATGAAACTTGGTATACCCATTTATGACGTTCATGAGAAGTGCCCTATTGAATTTGAACCTAATCTGTTGACCGGTACCGGAGTAAAACCCAATTTAGTGTATATTTTAAAGACGCGGTAACTCAAATACGCTTTACCGGATTTTTATGAAACTTGGTATACACATTTACAATGTCCATGGAAAGACGTCTATTCATAATGGATAAAATCGGTTGATCTGTTTCGGAGTAATGCTCAATTTAGTGCCTATTTTATGGCAATATACGTATTCGAAAGAATTTATAAAAAAAATGAAAATCAGTTATCTTGACAACATAGCCTATTGTTTTATTTTGATCTTATAAGGCCTTGGAAATTAAAATACAGGTAGCTATGACAAAAAACACTATCGTTTTACATGCGCTTATCCAACTAGACCGTTAAAATGACCCAGGTGGCCGAGATGGTAGACCTTTCTTCTTCCTTAAGCCCTGCTTAATGAATAAATCTGGAGCTTAACTTGGAAATCAATTTAAAAAAAAACATATTCTGCATATCATAATTGCAGTCATAACTGATTAAACAAAAACATACTGGCACTTTGTTACATCAGTTTACCTGATTTTATTTTCATTGTAATTTTAACTGTAAATGTGAGAACCTGAATCACTACACCGATCGCGGCTTTATTAGCGTAGATATTTGACCCGATTGCTCGGGAGTTGGAGCAGGAGCTGCCGCGCCGCAGGAACCCGCGTCATTAGCCAACTCTTGCGTGGGACTCACTGTAGTAGGCCTACCCATAATCTGAATTATACTCCATTCCCTGCCCTTCCATTTGTACATTTCCAAATTTCAAAATGATCCCACATTTTCAAACAATAAAAACAGTTGCCATGAATGATGTTCCATCTCTCGTATTAAGTCTGCACGCAGGCCCGACGAGAGGGAGGGGCAGCCGTTGCTGCAGCCCCGGGGCCCGGCCTGGCCGACCAAGTTGCCGACCAAGTTTTATTTTTTTACCTTCCAAATTTACCTTAAAATAAAATTGATTATAAGACAATAAACAACTTAAGTTATGTTTTATATGTGTTTTTTTTATCTGCATTGTTCTGTCGTATAACAGTGACACAGAATTAATAAATTAATCTGAAATGGTCAAATTGATTATTCTTGAAGAAAAATTGCCATTTTTTAAAAGTAGAAGGAGGGATCCTTTTGGACTCAACAGTAGGCCTCACTAACGTTCAATTGTTCCTAACTAGGAGGTGCCCGTGGCTTCGCCACGATAATTCTTTTAAAAATTAAAAATTAAGAGTGTAATAATTATTAAAGCATTATATTTATTAACACTTGCACGCGAATCATTCATAAACTAAGTCATTAATAATTAATGAAACAGCTAAAATTCCTGCTTTAGAGTACATTCCACGACATGAAAGCGCCCCCTGGGAAAACTATATCCGAATCGATTATGCAGTTCCAAAGAACCTGTGAACACATAATACATGTTGTTTCTCAGCTGTTTATTGACATGAATATGATGTGAATTTTATTTTATCAATTCAGTGTAATTTTCAGAAATTATATAATGTTTCAAGGGGAGGAATGGTTTGTTTGGATTATTATTATCAGCGATATTTCAAGAGATAAAACCATCAATATTTTACAGCTGTTGCCCCCGGCTTCGCCCGCCATTATTCATTGACTCCAGGATTTTTAAGAAAATTACACTGGTAGATTATTAAAAATGTTTGTGGTTCAGAGCTATGAAAATTGTAAGTAAAAATAAAATTAGAATATTTGTTCATTGTGTCCATTTCACTTAGGCCTTATATAATAAAGAAACGGTTTTCCTAATTTTGTAGTCGTCATGAAAGTTTACACTGCGAGAGACGAACATCGCCGAGTATACCCGATGTCTCACGAAGCGGGCGAGCAAGCACGCTATTTAGGGCCGTTGAATTGTATAAGAGTAGATTGGAACATTTTAACATATTTTCCCGTTTCATGCCCCTTGCTTCCGAATATATAAATCTTATAGAACCTAAAAAGGGCTAAATCGGACTGAAGAGACTACAAGGGGCTAAGGATTACTTTCACTGAAAAACTAGAAACAATAGGCTAAAATACCTTTTATGAAAGCCTAAAAATCTGGGCCCTACATATTACCATAAAATAGGCGCTAAATTGGGGTTTACTCCGGCATCAGTCAACCGACTTGGTCCCATGAGCGTCATAAATGCGTATACGAAGTTTTATGAAAATCCGATAAAGCGTACTTGAGTTATCGCGCGTACAGACAGACGGACAGACATTTTCCCGTCTACCACCCAATCTCATAAAGTACCATTCTGGTACTTCATAATTATGTAATTTCATTACATAATCTTTTTGGTGCATATATTATAAAGGGCGAGGTTGGATTTCAATGGTGAATTTAATATTTGACGGGGGCCCGGGAAAATTTGTCCCTGGGGCCCTTGCTTTCTCTCCACGGCCCTGTCTGCACGCCACTGATACCTTGTTGATAGCGTGACAGTGGGAATCGATGGAGTGATGTTAGAGTGACGTGATGATATTGACAGCCTCAATATCAGTGCCAGGCACTGTGAGTAACAATAAGTGATATTTCACTTGTGTAAATTACACCACCTCTTTGTAACTTCTTTTCAATACATTCACTGCGTTTCCCAACCTACGGCTCAGGAGCTTCAAGTGGCACTTTCGTGACAAATAAGGAACTTAAGTCTATCAGGCCTTCATTTATAAGTAAAGATTAAAATTATATTTTGTATACCACCTTTTTACCTCTATTCGGAGACAGTCCCCGATATCAAATAAAAATAAAATCAAATGATATCTATAACTGAAGCGTTTAGCTATAATGGGTGTCCCAAAATTAACGCAAGCGAATTTGCCGTCATTTGTGCAGTAAATTATTGGCAACCCTGTAAAAAAAAATTGACAACTAAGAGTTTAGGGTTAGTAAAAATGGAGCGTTACACGATGCAATCATTAGATTTCTTTTTTTATGGGGTTATTTGAAGTCAAAGGTCTATGTCAACAAGTCCACAACCACCCGTGCATTCCAGGAGGAAATTAAACTCTGCATCAACGAAATTCAGCCACATTTATGCAGAATTTCGACAAAAGAGTGCCAGCAAAGCCGTGGGGGCCATTTGCCCGATGTGTTATTCCATAAATAACCCTATCCTATGTACTTTATGATTCAATAAAAAAAAACAATCTAAAGACTAAAACTGTGTTTTCTATTCAATTCAAATCTTGCGTTAATTTTGGGACCCCCTTTATAAGGATCTAAATGCCGAAGTCATGATTGTGTAGAAAACAAGACAGAGACCCACAGATAGACGTACTGGAGATAGACCCAAGGCTATATCTTGGAATTTATTGCTACTAACATGGCTTTTTCTGGACCTTGGACCCACCTTGGACCCTTCTGAAATTCATGTTGTATTGCCTATATATATGTGGCTTGGTTCAAAAAGGGCCAATGTCAATTTCTTGCAGAAATGAGATCTATGCATTACTGAGCTCGGCTAGTCTTTATCTTTCGTGTACTAAAAGTGCCAATGTCTGTTGCTATTAATAGACATAATACAGAAACCTTAGAGGCCAATGTCGGAAGTTCTCAGCAAAAAATGTTAGTTCTGCAAAGGCTTTAAAGTCAGTTATCTCAAAAGCAAGTTTTATGACATCGGACCTTTTAGAACAAAGCTACAAGTATAGGGTAGAGGAAGTTCTGTGAGTGTTAAGTAGTGTAACTAGAAATATCTTTTTTATATAAATGAATGCAGGAGTCATAGGTTTGCTTATATAAATTGAACAATAATATTGAGAAAAAAAAATTGCCACACATTTAACGATATTTTTTCTCTTTCTTTCAGGTAAGTTACCTGAGTCAAACTCCAGGCTGTATTTTATTCCACTGGCAGTTTAAAGTGAGTTGTCCAAAATGTTTTATTTTTCGTTACATCATAATTTGTGTTTCCTTAATCTGCAAAATTTACAGACTAATCACATAACTGGCTGCCACTGCATTAGTTTTTTTTTTTTTATATAGGCTATTCATAACTCCAGTGTTAACATTGAAGTTCCTTTGTTTTGTACTTTTTTCAAATGTTAGAAGTCAGTGGCGACCATGCCCTGGGAGATTTGTGCCGTAACAGAAAAAAAAATTGAATTCGTAGAGCAAAAATATCCTAATAAAAGTTGCTTGTCTATGTCCCCTCTATGCACAGGTAAAATATTTCGGTGTTATTCATTAACACCCTGTATTACTTATTTCAATTGGTATGAATCCAGCCTATATCAAACTAGATACTTGTTACCTGTAACTTATAGGGGGCTTTGGTCCAACGAAATGGGACATTGCCTACACTTCTCACACATAAATAGATAAATTTGACTTAACTGTGCAATTAGTAATATTATATGTTTTCACAAAAGGTGATAAAACACTGTTGTAAACAGAAACAGTTACGAAACGAACCAATAGACAGACAAAGGAGTGTAATGAAGTCTAAACTCGATTTTTCTATTTTCTGGATTTGTGACAGCTCGGTCGCCGATTGGCTGATTGCATGGGGGGCTTCGAACATATATATATATATATATATATATATATATATATATATATAGAGAGAGAGAGAGAGAGAGAGAGAGAGAGAGAGAGAGAGAGGGTAATGTAATTTAACAATGAGAGCCTCTAATATACTTTAATTTGAATATACTTTTTTTATACTTTGTTTTGAATAAAGAGGCCCTTGCCTATGCTTCTTTTTTTTAAATTCTGAGGGCCTTGATTGTATTTGTTACTGAACAAAGAGGGCCTTGACTGTGACAGCTGCACTCAATGTTTACGGATAAACTTTCACAGGTTGCATACTAGTAAAAGGATCCTATGTCTCAGTGTTGGTAAAAAATCATATTTGTGGTTATTTGTTATCAAACTTTTACCAATGTACATAAATACACCTTAGGAGTAATAAGTAGTCTTATGTACATAGGCCTATAACTTAAAGGACAGATTGTTTCATTGAATTTATTTTCTCTCTCCCCCCGCACCCGGCATCAACATAGCCTTATAGTCTCACACTTAGAGAATCTCATTTGAAAACAACAGACTAAAACAAAAGCCAATCGCTGTAGCTCTGTAGAATTATTGTGTTGATTTTTTAATTGACTGCTCTATGGCATTTTCGCTGAATTTATGGAAGCAATGAAAAAATGATAGCGAAATTAGCAATTTCCGAGAAAATATTTTAAAAATTCGATAATTTAATTAACAAGTTGTCTCTAGAGACTTTGCGTTCCTCTCTCCTCTTCCGATCGGCCGGAACACAAATTCGGTTTTATCATTGAGCGGCTTAGCAATCAGAAAGTTTGAACTTTCATACCACATGCAAAAAAAAAAAACGATGTTATACTAATAGGTTTGTTTTTATCTGTAGCTGGATTTTATACACTAGGGATTGAATAGTTTAAACAGCTGTGAAGATAGCTATACTGTTCTGGCTACGATATTTCGACCTCTTCCCATGCTGTTATTAAATGCCAGTATGGTACTTTATGAGATTGTGTGGGGAAGGGAAAATGTCTGTCCTGTCCGTGTGTCTGTACGCGCATAACTCAAATACGCTTTATCGGATTTGCATGAAACTTGGTATACGCATTTATAACTAGGGACCGGATTTTTAGGTTTTTAATAACACTGTTTTAGGTTTTCCATTAGGTGAAATAGTTTTTTTTAGGTTTTTTGTCCAAAATATGGTTTTTGGGTAGAATAATTGGTTTAATGAATTTGAATGTGCTACATAGGATTGAAGACATAATATTTGTGAAGTTTAACTTAACAAAACTGAATTAAATTTGTGTAAACTTGCTTTAAGACAATATTATACAAGTGAAGAAAGTAAGCATAAACAATCAAAAGAAGCAGTGAAAATAAGATTGCCTCACATTTTCTGGTTACAGTATATCACTAAATCTCTTTCAAGATTCTCAACTGTGAAGTTCTTCCTGTTGTCTCTTAGTTAATAGTTAATACTGTATCTAGACAGTACCCTTCTCAGGATTCGAATCCGATGCTTCTAATTTAGTGAGTAAAATACTTTACGGTTGGATGTGGATAACGTGAAACTGATTATTTCCCTTTTTTCGGTTGTTACGCATGCTAACCGCACAACAGATCAACTAGGGACGAAAACTTCCCCCTTTTCTAGGAAGGTAAATAATACGTGTTTTTGGCAGGCTTGACAAAATATTACTTTGCCATCTGTAACGAAATTCACAGATCGTCGCCAATCCACTGCCGTAATAAATTCGATTTCATTTGTTTCGGCATAATTAACACGTCTTCTTAAAACTCACAGTGTGACCACTCACTATGAATAACAGGGAAGTACTAAATGCAAACAAAAAACAAGCGCTTTAAAACACAGAAATCTATATCCTTGTCTATACACGGCAACAATGGTTGTTCGTACCGACAAAAATTATTCTCTTCCCACAAAATATCGATTTCTCAACTGACAAACAAAAAAGGAGCCTAAATTAGTTATTTTACGTTTTATATCCCGTTTAGGTATATTTAGGTTTTTATACCCCATTTAGGTATTTTTAGGTGCCACAGAATTAATGTGGGTGAATCCTATGGACATGATTCGAAAAAGTGTATGAGCGCTTTTTGTTTTGGAAGTAAGGAAAAAAATAGGTAAAAACCTAAGAATCCGGTCCCTATTTATAACGTCCATGGGAAGAACCCTATTAATATTGGACAAAATCGGTTGACCGGTACCGGAGTACCAATTTAGTGCCTATTTTATGGTAATATATTAGGAAGCATTTATCAAATGCCAAGTAGTTACAATATATTGTTTTACAGTATTCATATGCGGCTTTGGAAATTGCAATAAAGTTAGCTGTGACAAATAACATTATTCCTTCACACACGCTTATGGCAGTAGATCGTTAAATTGAGCGAGGTAGCTGAGATGGTAACGTCTTGGACTCGCATTTTTGTTGTTCCTGGTTCAATTCCCGTAGCCGGCCAATTTGACATATATTTTTTTGTATTTTTATGTGAGTGTGCGATTGTCAATAAATCACAAATCTGTATAGTTCTGCTGATGCTGGACGATTTTAAAGCTGATTAAAAAAACTAGACCTTTGTTCTTCCGTAAACCCTGCTTTAATGAATCGATCTGGAGCTTAACTCGGAAATCGATAGCAAAAATAACTTATTTTCTGCATATCATAATTGCAATTATAACTTTTTAATCAAAGCATACTGACACTTTGTTACATCAGTTTACCTGATTTTATTCATAATAATAATGTACAGAAGGTTAGCATGGTGGAGATTAGGTACCTGGTATTGAGGAAAGAACTTTCAAAATGGAATGTGTAGGCTACATGGGAATGCGAATACTGATAATTTCTCGTAGCATCCTAAGTAAGTAAAAAAATCCCTTTAGGCAGAGTTGTTTATTATGTTTTATGTTGATATAATATTTTATTATTTATTTTTTATTTATTTTGTTCTAAACGTGTGTTACTATTATTTTTAATATTTCAAACTCTATTACATTGGTAATTTTATCCTTAGTCGGTCCTCACACGTCTCTTTCGGCAGGCCTTCAGGCTGAGCTATATTTTTAAGTGTTATTGTTTCTCAAACATTAAAATCTCGCCTTATATTAGAGCTATCGAGAAACTAGTTATTGATTTGTAAAGTACTCATCAAGAGCTTTTCGAATTTTCAAAAGTTTTTAATTTCCATCCCTCACCTCCACTAGTACCCCCAAAACCCCCGAATCGTTGGTGTCACTGTAAACTCCATAGGGAGTACTCTAATTTATTCAAACAAAGTTTTCCGCTATACTTAATAGGGGCCGAGATATAAATTTTTCAAAATTTCAACCCCCTCCCCGACCCCCCCCCCTTGGGCCAATTTTGCTCATAATCGAACTTATCCGAACTATTGGGCCTGGAAATAACATAATAAAATTTGGTTCAAATATCTTCAAAATTACGGCCGTTAGGGTGTAAAGATATATATATATATATTACTTATATATATATATATATATATATATATATATATATATATATATATATATATATATATATATATATATATATATATATATATATATATATAGGCCTATACATAGACTATCACTTTTTTTTTTTTTTTTTTTTTTTTTTTTTTTGAACGGGCGATGGTTTCGTACTTACGGAGTCATGAAACGTAAAGTTATGAAATAATTTTTCGAAAATCGTGACATGGTTCAGATCCCAATTGGTAGATTTTTCTTCGAAAAAATACACTTTAAATATTTCTTGTACCGCGATGGAGCTCATAGGAGAGAAAGTTTCCTCTAGTTTTTCTTTTTGCCCATGATTGGAGTATACATAGTGGCAATCTCAGAGGGGTCGGAAGGGAAGGATAAATAAGATTCTGCTTGTAGAGGGGTGAGAAGAAATTACATTCCGTTGCATTATGTAGTGCGCTGTTTCCAGGCCCTAATGTACAGATTGAACAAGACACGTGCTCTTTATGGAATTCTCCAACTCCACACGTGTTTCTTAAAATATCTAACATGCTTGAATATTTTGAGCATATGACTTAGGCCTACATCATAAGCAGGACTAGGAGATCACTAAGGCAAGGCATTTGATGATTTCGCATCTTTTTTTATATGAGGGTTAAATTATAGCTCGATTACTGTATGTATAAATGTGTAGGCCTATCATGAAATAATTGATTAAATAAGGACTTTTTTTTCATTTCTTGCTTTATTTAGCATTTTTCATCATTTTCAAGAGATAGGTCATTTTTTGGCAATATTTAGGTCATTTTCTGCATTTTTGCATCATTTTTTGAATTTACAGATCTTTGTTGACATTTTAGGGCATGTTTCAGTGGAGGTAGAGAGGATCTTTTCCATCCACAAATAGTTAATTTCAGACAACAGACAATCGTTTTTACTTCAGAATCTCCGCCAAGTATTCATAGTTAATTTCTAATTTAGGGATATTGTAAACACCATAGCAGTTTGTCTTGTAGCAATAATTTTTTTTCTTTTAAATGTCACATATTTGCTAGTGGAAATTTGATTATAATGCCACTTCAGAATTTCTTTTCTTTTGCTAAGGGTGTCCAAGTAGTATAAATATACTTACTTCTTTAGTAATAAAATGAGTGTGCTTTTATAGTAAATTCATATATAACAATCTGTCTTCCATTAAATTACTTTTAAGAATTCATTAAAGAAACTAAATATAAGTAATAATGAAAAATGTATTGGTCATTTTAAAAATATTTAGGTCGTTTTTCACTATTTTTAGGTCATAAATGCATTTTTTATTTCCTCTTTACCTTTATCGTCCAAAACAATGTTCTGAAGCATCTTGTATGTAGACCATAGGTTCTTACCAGTAATGTTTGCTGTAGAATGCAATTGAAGGCTCTGAAGTGTGCTTCTGATTTCAACAACTGACTGTGTCGTCTGCCCAGGGCAAATGGCAAAGTAGTGTCCACCCCAATTAAATGTTTCCACTACAATAGGGAAATTCTCTCTGGATTGTTTTTCCCCATCCGTCCATATCTTTCTATATAATGTTCAGACATCCACGCAGTTAAGGAAATTTTCCCACTCAATTAAAAGAGAGGATTTCATCTACTCTTAATAACCTGCATCACAAATGATTACGGAAATTACTGCACCTGACGATCGTAGATCTCATGTTACACATTCGATGGTGGCACAGATGGTGGCACAGACGTTGGCATTATATCGAGGGTTGAGTTTATATCAAAGCAGCACGGCCTATATATATCTTCATAAATGTAACAAATAATAACTAGCTCTAAGAAATTAATAAATCTGCCAGGCACTTATTCAAGATAGAAGTAGGCTTATGTACTAAAACCTAACTTCTAATCCTAAAAACTGTTATGACAAAACTTCCTTTGATAGCGTATATAAGGTTTTTCTAAATTTATAATTAAATCAGAGTGATTCATTTTCCACAAATTTAAGATCACGAAATCTGAATTACATGGGTTTGAGAATAACTTATTACCCCAAAAACACTTATAGAAAAACACCTAATGTTATCAGCTAGTTTTTGTTAGTTCTGCAGTCTAGGAAACAGTTTATTAATAATATTAGCAGTATTTACTAATAAATTAGAGCCATGAACTCATTACTAATATTATTAGAAAATATTCTTATGAAAGTAATAACTAATATTATTACATATTTGCTAATAATATGACTGTAGAAGTTCTATGAAACAGGGCCTAGAAATTAGGCTTTGTGATGCACTTATAGAAAAACATCTAATGTTATCAGCAAGTTTTATTAGTTCTGCAGTCAATGAAACAGTTTACTAATAATATTATCAATATTTACTCATAATTTAGAATTATGATCTCATAACTAATATTATTAGAAAATATTCTTATGAAACAGAAGACTAATAATAATAACTAGTATATAATACTTACTTGCTAATAATAAGGGTGTAAAGGTTTTACGAAAAAGGGCCCAGGGCCCTGTTTCATAGAACTTGCTAATAATATTAGTTAATAATATTAGAACTCATAATACTATTCATTAGTTATCAAAATCTTGTTTCATAGAAATATGAACACTACTCATAAAATCTCTTCACTAATATTATTAGTTCATTAGTCAGCTGATTGATTTGGAGGTTATGTCTGGATTGTTGTTTGTGTTTTTTCCCTTCTTAGTCTTCTTGTCAATACTATTTCAAAGCAGCACAGCCTACATATATCTTCATAATAACTAGCTCTAAGAAATGAATAAACCTGCCAGGCACTTATTCAAAATAGGTTTATGTACTAAAATCTAACCTCGAATCTTAAAAACTTGTTTTGACAAAAATTCCTTTGATAGTGTATGTAAGCTTTTTCTAAATTGATAATTACATCAGAGTGATTCATTTTCCACAAATTTAAAATCACAAAATCTGAATTACATGGGTTTGAGAATAACTTATTAGCCCAAATACTTAATATTATTAGTAAATTTTATTAAATTCATATGTTTGTTCCATAAGATTATAGGCTATTCTTTGCCTAAAATTCCTTGGTCTGCGAGCATATACTTCTTCATCACTGTTACTTGAATCAGAATCAGCCATTTTCTTGATTTTCACAACTTTGATGTCACAAATTCAACCTCTCTGCTAATCTTATGGGAGAAAATTCACTCATAGAAAAACAACTAATATTATGAGCAAATTCTATTACCATTGGTGTGTATGAAACAGTTCACTAATAATATTAGTAACATTTACTAATAATTAAGGACCATGAACTCATAACTAATAATATTAGCTAATATTCTTATGAAACAGAAGACTAATAATAATAACTAGTATATAATACTTACTTGCTAATAATGAGGGTGTAAAGGTTTTACGAAAAAGGGCCCTGAAATAAGACTTGTAATGCCTGCTCCCTGCGTTTTCTCAAACTCTACTTTGATGGGTATGGTTTACTCCAGTATTGATGTGAGGATTTGTAGCTTTTCCACCGATCTATATTAGAATACTGTTAGCGTTATTTTAGTAGCACATTTCACGCCATGAATATTTAAAGTGTTACACGAAACGAGTGAAACAGAAAGTGATGTACGCATTCATTATTCAGATGAATTTAAATTAGCTAGCATGACCTGCAACCTAAGCTCATGAACTCAGAGAAGGGATTTTAAAATCCATTCCGTCTGTCACTGAAGTCATCACTTTTTTATAACTAATTCATACAAAATGCCACAGTTACAAATTATTACTCTGACCACAAACCTGGAAAATTACGACAGCTTAAAGTGACAAACTACCAGTCGAGGGTATACGCAGGTATACGCCGTATATCATCTGCTTAAGCGTTTTAATTAGTTTAGGTCTATGCCTTCTGGTTCTGTGCGTATATCCTGTTTCCATGATGTTTTATTAATTTATGCTACTTGTCTGTCTTTTTATTTTCTATTCATCTATTTACCTGTTTATTTATTTATATATTGACCCATTTGGCAACTCTGCCATTAACTTAATTCGAGAGTATGTACAAAAAGTGGCTCAACAAAAACAGGCTGTGTGTGTGTTTTTTTTTTTTTTTTTAAATAAACAGATTGAACCAAGTCTTCAACTTTATCGAACCAAAACTGGGCGGTTTTCAAACTATGTTTTCTTTCTGTAGTCCTATGCCCAATAGTGATCGTTAAAGTGTATTTGATCTTTTAAAATCACAAAACTGCTTGCCTACTAACAGTAATACACCTCTTTTATTAGCCTATAAATCAGTTGTTTGTCTTCCTTTGAAATCACCGAAGGACTTTACTAAATTCATTGCACCAATTAAATAATATTAATAATAGCATATCATATTAAGCAAGTCTCCTGCAGACGTTCGACTGGGAGGTGTTTAAACATTCACCCTACAGCCCGTACCTCGCTACCAATGATTTCTATCTTTTCCTACACCTCAAGAAATGACAGAGAATGACAATCTGGCGGACATGGTTGCCACTCAATGGTTCAAATCCCAGGCGGCACACTTCTCTGAAACAGGTATTCAAACGTTGGTCCCACGGAATGAAAAATGTCTTAATTCTGGTGGCGAATATGTTGAAAAATAGCTGGACACTTGCGGGTCTCTTGCAGTAAACATTTCCATGATATTGGGTTTTTTTTCTGTAAACGGTCCCAGGGAAACTTACTTTCTGGACGGCCCTCGTACCTTGAGCACAGAAAGCCAGCACTCTACTTACTGCGCCACCCAGGCCAAATCTTTATCGATGATTTTTATGTGGGCAACACATTAATTGAGTTCAGTATTTTTCTGTAAAATTATCCTTAACCTGAAAAACTATGAAAGAATTTAATAAATTGGTATAAAATCAAATCAGATTTAACTAAGGGCCAGAATGCTTTTGTATAATCAGTGATGATTGCGATTATGATATGCAGAAAATAAGTTTTTTAACTAATTGATTTCCGAGTTAAGCTCCAGATCGATTCATTAAGCAAAACTTACTAAAGAACAAAGGTCTAGTTAAAAAAAATATATATTCCAGCATCAGCAGAACTATAAAGATTTGTGATATCTTGATAATCGCACATCCACATAAAAATACAAAAGATACCATGTCAAAATTGGCCGGTTTAGGGATTTGAACCAGGGTCATTCATACTCCAAGACGTTATTATCTCGGCCACGTCGCTCAGTTTAACGGTCTAATTTGATAAGTGTATGTCAAGCAATAGTGTTATTTGTCATAGCTAACTGTATTGCAACTTAAAAAGCCGTATATGAATACTGTAAAACAATACATTGTCAAGATAACTGATTTGCATTTGATAAATGCTTTCTAACATATCACCATAAAATAGGCACTAAATTGAGCTTTACTCCGGTACCGGTCATCCGATTTGGCCCAATATGAATAGGATTCTTCCCATGGACATTATAAATACGTATACAAAGATTCATGAAAATCCGATAAAGCATAGGCTATTTGAGTTATCGCGCCTTCTTATATAATACCATAAAGGGCACTAAATTTGGCATTATTCCGGTACCGACTAACCGATTTGGTCGAATATCAATAGACATCTTCCCATGGATTATACAAATGCGTATACCAAGTTTCATAAAAATCCGATAAAGAATATTTGAGTTATCGCGCCTTTAAAATAGAAATTTGGGTTTTACTCCGATACCGGTTAACCGGTCAGGTCCAAATTCAATAGGTTATTTCTCATGGACGTCGTAAATGTATATACCAAGTTGCACCAAAATCCGATAAAGCGTGTTTAAGTTATCACGCCTTTTTAATATATTACCATAAAAATAGGCACTAAATTGGGCATTACTCCGGTACCGATCAACCGATTTGGCCCAATACCAATAGGCTTCTTCTCAAGAACGTTATAAATGCTTATACCAAGTTTCATTAAAATCCGAATAAGCGTATTTGAGTAATCGCGCGTACTGACACATGGTTAGACGGACAGACATTTTCCCGTCCCCCACAAAATCCCATAAAGTACCATACTGGCACTTAGTAAATTTAAATTGAATTGGAATTATATAACTCATACATGTAAGCTTTATCGTATATTTGCGGTATCGGATAACTCGCAACAACATCAATGCTTGACGAGAAACTCAATGGAAACGGGTTTGTTAAATCCAGAGAAAAGCACCAATGTTGAGGACGACTCGACCGCAATTCCCACACGGTCGCACGGGTAATCGAATCGAGGCCCAGGAGGTGGGAGATAGAAACCGCTGTGCGACTCTTAAAATGAATACCGCCCCCACATACGAGGTTACTTCACCACACATTCTGATACCCCGGGATTCTGCGGGGGACCTAAACACAATCAGTACGATTAAACAATTGTCTCTTGTCTGTTGCTATGGATATACAATTAAAAGAGTGCCTATATGAAGTTTATGAACTACTAGCTTAAAAGGCCCGGCGTCGCCCGGGTTTTGTATTTTGTAATATGAAATTCACTTATGGAGGACTTTCATTGTTGAAACTCTAGGTCCTTATATAATATGTATGTAGGCACTCTAGATATAGATATATCTAGATATAGCTTTTTATGGCTCATAGAGGATGTCGAATGTTGCATTCCATTGCTTCTACACACCATGCCTGGGAGGAGTGCAAATAAGAAGAAGTAAAGTGAGAAAATATTTTCCATGTCGAGGGTAGAGAAAGTTATGTGACTGCTTTATTTTCGTGGATTTTATTCTTCTAGGATTATTTTCACAAATGTATTAATTACATCGATAGTATCAGAACTTGTTAAAGCCCAGTATTATAATATAGTTTGCAAAGCCCTATGTGAACACCGTAAACAAAACTTTCGATATGTAAACAATTGACAGGAGAACTCTCTAGCTGTGCCTCATTTCACATTTCCGACTTTTCCCGTGGATTTTCCAAAAATTTTCTTTCATACAAACCTTGTCCTGACAATTACGAACACAACAAAAAAGAAAGCCAAATCGGTCGAGCCGTTCTCAAGTGATGCGGCAACAACCCTTTTGTAAATTCATTTTTATTAATATAGATAGACAACCAAAGAAACGCAAGGATATGTTTTATTAATTTAACACTTTCAGAGCTCAATTTATTACTTAAGGGATGACATTTTTTTTTTTTAAGTGCCAGAATGGTACTTTATGAGATTGTGTGCCTGTTCGTGTGTCTGTACGCGCGATAACTCAAAAACGCTTTATCGGATTTTCATGAAACTTGGTATAAACATTTATAACGTTCATGGGAAGAAGCCTATTGATATTGGACCAAATCGGTTGACCGATACCGGAGTAGTGCCCAATTTATTGTATTTTATGGAAATATATTAAATCACTTCTCATGGCAACATATTGTTTTACAGTGTTCATATACGGCTACGGAAGTCGCAATACAGTTAGCTTTGACAAATAACACTACCCACATATTCCTTCACATATGCTTATCAAACTTTAGACCTTTGTTCTTCCGTAAGTCCTGCTTAATGAATCGATCTGGAGCTTAACTGGGAAATCGATTACAAAAATAACTTATTTTGAGCATTTCATAATACAGTTACCACCGATTAAACAAAAGCATTCGGCACTTCGTTACATCAGTTTACTTGTTTTTATTTCAGCAATATTTATACTCCTTTTAGCCACGAGACCATATCAGGAGTTAGGGATCTGTGTCTATACAGTAGGGTAGGCCATGGCTATTGATTGTCAATTATTTTCTATTGTTAGTGTATTTTATGGAGTAAATTTATCTGATACTTGTATACTTGTGCAACATTTTATAAAACTGTAAATGCATAAAGGATGTTGTAGGTCTAAAAACTCTGTTCTTTGTTCTTGATTGGAGCATTTGAGAAGAAAAGTAAGAAAATTGTTTTTAAAGTAGGTCTTACAAAAATGTTGCATTATAGTAACCTAATAATTTATTTAAATACTACCCGTATGAAAAAAAAAAGCTTGTAAATCCTACCTTATTTAGGATTGCAGTAAACTACTGTCAGCATACTGAGATCATCGAAGGTATAAAAGTTAATATACTCAGTGTAAATGCATGAAAATGACTATATAAGGAAGCAAATGACAAGAAAATGACAAAATAATGACCTAAAATTGAAATAAATGCCCTAAAAATATAAAATTGCCTAAAATGACAAAAAATGACCTAATAAAAACTTCATTTCTATAATCTAGATGCCATGATTAGGATTTATCTACAAGTTGGCAATGTTTATGCAGCATCAATAAAAAGATGACATGTCATTAAAGTCCGGGCCCTGGTGATATTAGAGCTAGAGGCGGGAAGAAAATAAAAACAATATGTAATTTAGCATGAAGTTAAAGCGAGAACAAAATAAAAAACAGGACCTTGAGGAACCAACGCGGTAGCCATCTTGTATTTACATTACGGATTGAGTTAATGTATAAATGCATAACACATGGAGGTTGCTAAAATCTGAAGCAGTCAGGTCAGTCAACACTGCCTCTAACTGCAAGAGTGGAGTGCACCCAAAGGATTATCACCGCATACAAGTTTAAAGGCGGCTATGATCGTGGCCAGAAGAAGGATTTGCAGTGTGTTATGCATAAATGATAGTTTAATTATTCGGCTGAGTTCACAGGCGGCCATGAGTAGTCGTAACAGCAGAAACTCTCCATCCCAGCCAACCCCTACTTATTCTGAGCAGGAGGCCTTGTATGTGTGAGAGCATTTTTATTGCTGCCATCTAGCGTTTGTATTTAGCTTTATAATTTAGCAGGTCAGGTACAATAGAAAGCAAGGATAGGCTTTTAGTGCCTGGCCTGCAAGTGAAGAGTTTGTAGGGAACTGTCCATAGCTATCGGTTACTGGATTTGTCTTGAAAAATAGGTTATTTAAAACGGTTCATGATAATCAGAAAACTGCATATAGGCCATGGGCGTACGGTGGGCGAGGGTTGAGGGAGTTGAAAGGCCCCCCGAAAAATCTGCGATTTTTTTAAGGATTATAACATAACTAGCATGTGTCCGCGGCTTCGCCCGCGATAATTATTTCAAAAATTAAAAATTAAGAGCATAATAGTTAAATAATTATATTTATTAATACCTAAATCACGTGGACTGCATACCACGATTAGATAGCGTCACCTGGTAAAAACTACCTCAGATTCGAGTTCCTTGGCCCAGAAGACCCCTGTATAATGAGTTTCGTCCAAATCGAACAACGTTTGACCATATTTAGGCCTATATTTATTATCCCACTTATAATAATAATAATAATAATAATAATAATAATAAGAAGAAGAAGAAGAAGAAGAAGAAGAATCCTCTTCGGGATTAGGTTAAAAATTTCATATGTATGCGTGCCTTGACATTAAAAACAAATGAATCGACCAGCGATCGCGAAAGTTTCATTTCCAAGGTTTGACAAAAATAGCCAAAGCCAGCTGTAATTGATTTGACATTGAAATATATTACGCTTCGAAAACACAAAAAATGCACGTTTTCTGCCCGTTTTTCACTCATTTCTGGCATTTAGAATCAGAATTTTTCAAAATCCTTTCTTAGTGAGCATCTACATTAGGAAACGAAGGTACTATCAAAATTCCAAGTCTCTACCTGTTATAGTTTAGGCTGTACGTTGATTCCTGTCATTCAGTCAGTCAGTCAGGACAAAACCTTTTATATATATAGAGATGTTATGGAATAAATAAAAAACCTACTTAAAAAATTGATTTTGAAACAAAAAATGCACTAAATTTGATTCATCATAGTCTCTTAACTTATCATCAGAAATTAATTTTGATAATTACTGAAATTTTGAGCCCAATATAAAATTTCATCTTCCATTTTTCCACCCTTAGGGGTGGTAATTTGTCTTCATAATGTGTTTATTTGTTTCTTCATATATATATACATAGATATATATATATATATATATATATATATATATATATATATATATATATATATATATCTATTTATATGTATATTTTATCATAGATACAATACTAAATTATAAATAAAATTGGAGCCCATAAAAATGTCATCCCCTATTTTTTCATCCTTATTTCACCCTTAGGGGTGGTATTTTCTTCAAATTTAAATGGGACCAAACGGGAAGAATACCCTCCCAAACAAAAAAGAATTTTCCAAATCGGTTCATAAATGACGGAGTTTTGAGGTAACAAAAAATAAAAATAATAATAATAATAAAAATACAACCGATTTGAGAACCTCCTCCTTTCTTTGAAGTCGGTTAAAAACTGGTTTGGTTATTGTATTTTCTTACATAACACAGCAATATTGTAATAACTCTTGCAAATTTTAATTTCTAATTAATGATTGATTGAATGAATGAATGCTGCTTCACGTGTCATTCTTTTTCTTGCTATTCCGCAGTTGTTTTTCATGTGTTAATTTATAAGTGCCCTTGTGAAAATGACTCCGCTTATATACATGTCAGACGATCAGCAATATCTGTCTGTCTGTCTGTCTGTCCACGAGACTGTACGCGCGATAGCTCAAATACGCTTTATCGGATTTTCATGAAACTTGGTATACGCATTTATAGCGTCCATGGGAAGAAGCCTATCGATATTGGATCAAATCAGTTGACCGGTACCGAAGTAATTCCCAATTTAGTGCCTATTTTATGGTAATATATTAAAATAATTTATCAGGTGCAAATCAGTTCTCATGGCAACATATTGTTTTGCAGTGTTCATGTACGGCTTTGGAAGTTGCAAGACAGGTAGCTTTGACAAATAACACTACCCATATATTCCTCCACATATGCTTATCAAACTAGATTTTTTCTTCCATAAGCTCTGCTTAATGAATCGATTTGGATCTTAGTTCGGGAATCGATTAAAAAAATAACTTATTTTCTGCATATTGTAATTGCAATTATCACTGATTAAACAAAATTATTATAGCATTTTGTTACATCAGTTTACCTGATTTTATTCCTCGTAAAATAGGATCCCTACTTCTAGATACTAAACTCCGGTGTATCCTCAATGAATTCTCTACAGCAAAGTGTTGTTCATAATTTCCCTTACGTACTGGTGACATCAGCTTTTGTGTCATACATAGGAAATACAATAATTGCTGTCGTGATTCACATACATAAAACATTACATACAAGTCCACTTGAAAGTATTGGATAATCTGTTAAAATTATCTGCACACTCATTTCAATTTAGATCACGAGTGTCACGCGACGTCGAGTGTGTAATCAACAGGTTTGCACGCCACACATACAGCAGTCGTATTACACAGGGTGTTGCAAAATTAGGTTTCACAGCACGAAGATACGAGGGTGAATCAAATGAAAACAGCAATTAATTTTTTTTCCTACTATTTTACTGCAGGAAGAATGCTTGCTTGTACATTATTTTTCTACATAGTCCCCTCCCAGTTCAATGCACTTACGCCATTGGATAGGAAGTGCTTCGATACCGCGTGAGAAAAATTATTGTGGTTGATGCTGTAGCCACGAAATTCGCGTTATTTTGGGGTTTACATTTGCCTGCAAATGGTACCTAACATCTTATTATATCGGCCGCGGTCGATGGATTTTTCAGTACGTAAAATCCTGGGCACCCAGTCCTCCTGAAGGGACTTTAAGCTGGGGGGGGGGCTGTGTCGTAGATTTACGGCACGTAAAAGAACTCCAAGCTTAAATTAGAGACTCTGGACAAAATTTCTCGGCCCTTTCACGTCCAAGTAATACCTCAGTTCCTGGAGGGGGGTTGAGAGGCGATGGGCTTACCACCTGTCCCTCTGCCTTCTCTCGGAAAATAAGCGTAACAAAATTCACATAGGTAACAGAAACCACCACTTGAAGGCCCTTCCCCCAACATAGGGGATATAGGAAGTCAGACAGACAGACCTTAGTACCTATGGTAAAAAAAAAGTGTGCGTGGAACGCCACGCGACAAAAGTGAAACTTGTTTTAATTTTTGGATTTTTGGAGGCTTTAATATTAGGTTTTTGGACTTTATAAATTTTTGATTTTGGTTTTTTAAATTTTTGATCTTTTAATTGTTTTATTTTTTTATTTTTTAAGTTTTAGATCTTTTATTTTTTATTTTTTGGATTTTTAAATTTTGGATGTTTTGATTTTTAAATTTAGGATTTTTTATTTTTTAAATTTTAAATTTTATAATTTTGATCTTTTTGGTTTTTTAAATTTTGTATATATTGATTTTTAATTTTGGATTTTTAATTTTTTTTAATTTTGATTTTTTGGACTTTTTAATTTTGGATCTTTGATTTTTTTTTAAATTTTGGAATTTAATCTTAGATTTTAAAATTTTGGATCTTAGAATTTTTTTTTTTTTTTTATTTTTAAAACTTTAGATTTTTAAATTTTGGATTTTTAGATTTTTAAATTTTGGATTTTTTAATTTTTAATTTTTGGATATTTTAAATTTTGGACAAGTCTAATCATAGAGTTGATTGTTTTCTGTACAGTCCGTTCCATCACACCTCACTAATTTCGTGACGATTTTTAGCGTTACACTAATTTCGTGACGATTTTGAGTGTTACACAAGCTCTCGATTTACCCCTACCGCGGCTAAAGAAGCTTCACTTCAAAAGTAATGGAAGTAAAAAGTAATGTCTGCCACGCATTTGAGTTGGGAACAGTAGCTTTGTTATTTTATAACTTAACTCGGGTTACTTGGTGAACTGGTACAGTAATGAAATAACAAGATAAACGAATAAGGGCGCTGTAAGGTGACACTCAAGAAAAGTTACCTCTAAATACAATGAGGGCTTCACATTGTTAACCCTGCCGTCTCAAGTGACCCTCTGCCCGAACTCCAAACTACCCCACTTCATAATTAATTGATCCCTTCAGCTTGTTCAACCAAGTTAACAATGTTGGCTTAAAACTCCCAAAGAAAATAATAACATAGAACCTTGCCTTGAATAATGAAAATGCTTGGTTTGGCTGCCCCGGTCGTTATGCGCCTGGCACGATCCCTGGTGGCCTGAATCGGAAATGAGTTTGCGACGGGGAGAAAGAAAAAGGAAAAGAGGACAGAGTTAGAGATTTGGGAGGAACTTTGCATAGTTTGTTAAGCGAATTCTTTTAGATTAAAAAGTTTAATATTAGACATACATTCAAGCTCTACAGAACTTAATATGTGGAAAAAAGTATATTGAAAATGACTGAAGAATGTTGAGGGACGGGGAAATAAAAAAATATAATATGTTAACAAAAAATAAAGTATAGGGATATAGAACACGAAAAATGCCTTGCTACAGTTTGTCCTGTAAAAATTGTTGTATGTTTATAGTTTTTGTATATTTTATCTCTATCATAACTAAAATATTTAAAATTCATAAGAACTCATTTTCATATATTGTGTACAGGTAGGGGAAAGAAAAGTGGGCCGACTCTTGTAGTTGATTTCAGAGCCTTGTGATACTTAAATAACTAGCCTAGGTAAGAAATTAATTTATTGTCACAAACATTTACAAAATAGCTTAAAAGCTGGTAAACTGGTGACTCGTCAAAGAAAGAAAAAGAAGAAGAAAAAACAATGTTATAATACTAGTAGCCTACTAACTTATATATACAAATACAGATTTTGAAAAATGTAAAATATGAGGTGAAACATTTTTAAAAAAATAACCATATTAATTATACATTTTTTTTCCCCGAAAAATTCACTTATTGAATTCTAAGCTTCCTCCAAAAAATATTTTTTTAAATACGTAAATAAATGTAAGAGATGTAACGGAAACGTTTGTTTTCACAAGCAATGCAAATTACGTGAAATTATTTCTCAATTCAAACAATTTATCGGCTGTAGAACAAATTTCAATACATTCCCTGCTATCCTGTGATCCTGCTAGGCATGCACAATGGACAACTTAGATATTTTAGTAGGTCCGCTTTTTTTCCCCCCTTCCTGTACATGTTACAACCTGCATGGGAAGAAGTTAACAGAAAACCAGATTAAAATATTCGGAAGGTCATAATTACAAAACAAACACATGTCTCAGAGAGAATTTTTTTTTTTTTGTCTAGTAGGAAATAAAAACCAGTCTGCTTGTTTTTACAAAAGATGCTAGGGTAGAGCAAGTAAAAATTCTTTCACAATTTTAGTGAATTACAATCCGCGATTTCCCTTGATATCTTTTTTTTCGCATGCTTCATTTTTTAATTAACTGAGTAAAATAATGAACGTCTATTTTCTACGTCTCGATATTTCTTTATAACCCCAACATGTGCTGCCATCTCTATTTAGAATTTCCAGATAGGGCAGCGAATCAGAATTAATGGTAGAAGATTGAATCTAGCGATTATAGTATCTATATCGATATTGCAATCGATTGATACGTGCTGATCAGCTGTAGTGGCTTGTTAATATGGCGGATGTGTTGGGTGAATTGTAAGTTTGGGTGTATAAAAAACGCTCTGCAATTAGAAGTACGCGTTAGTTTCGTGTGGAAACAAGTGAAAATCAGTTATTTGTGTGTTTATCTAAGTGAAAACATATTTAGTTGCCAGGAAACGTGCTAAATAGACAAGAGAAGAGCAAAATGTCGTTGGCATGACAACTTTGGTATGTACATCATGCATTCTCAAATCCTAAAGTGTCCTCAATCTTCCCACTTACTTCTATTATACTGTCAGATGTGTCTGTCACATATACAGTATTTACGAATTAAAATGGAGGATTATTTTGCTTTCTCTACTCGTACTATTTGAACTAACCTAAAATTACAGGTAGAAGAAGTAGGCTACTATCAGGGACCGTGGAACTTGATGCCAAGTTTTCAGCTTTAATGTATTTTTTGAAGTCCCAGTATTCAGAAACATGTCTTTGTGTGTGTCTATCGAATATATATTATAAATGTGTACATCATGAAATAATTGATCAAATAAGGGCAATTTGTTTTTACATTTTTTGCTTTATTTTGCATTTTTCGTCATTTTCAAGAGAAAGGTGATTTTTGTTGTTGCAATTTTAGGTCATTTTCGGCATTTTTAGGTTATTTTCGGCATTTTAGGTCATGTTTCAGGTAGGCAGAGGGGAGCTTCTCCATGTACAAATCGTTACTTTCAGACAACAGACAATCTGAATCTCCGCCAAGTGTTCAAAGTTCATTTTAATTCAGGTTTATTGTAAACACCACAGCAGTTTGTCTTGTAACAGTTAATATTTTTTTCTTTCTTTTTAAATGGTTCATATTTGCTGGGGGAAATTTGATGGACATGCCAGTTCAGAAAGAATTTCTTTTTCGCTAAGTGTGTCCAAGTAGTGTAAATTTACTTACTTCTTTAGTAACAAAGTAAGCTTGTTTTATATTGTAAATTCATATGTAAAGCACTGCCATCCATTGAATTGCTTTTAGCCATTCATTACCCTACTTTAAAAAATAATTACAAGTAATAATAGTAAATTTATTGGTCACTTTTATTTCATTTTGTGTTATTTTTTAACTATTTTCAGGTCATAAATGCATTTTTTTAAATTTTGCATTTTGTCACTATTTCATGGTCATTAAATGCCTTGCCCTACATTACCCGACTGATAACATTATCCGCGATTACATTAAGCGGCGTTCACTGTATAGGCCTACTAAGAGGCAGATTTTTTATTTGGGGAGAGGAAGTTATGTGTTTCTTATCAGATTGTTTTTATTCACTCATACCATGTGACTTTACAATTTTATACTTTTCACTCGCTTTTCTCTTTGGGGTTCCGCCCCCAAGCCCCCGCTGAGGTTCTCGGGAAAGGTTTTTTAAAAGATCTATGGTAGATAGAGTGCGTTTATTTAGTCTGCTGTATTGGCTATTACCTTTCAGAGCCCTATGTGAACACTATTTGATAATACCGTTGCCATGGAAACCGAGCTCTTTTTCGGGGGGTTTTTAGGGTTAAAAAATACTTTTTAGTGCACGCTCTCTAAAACAGCTGCTTATCGGACTGGTAACACGCCGAAAAGCTGCACTTTAAAGGACAAGTCCGCTAAAATTGCATAAAAGTGCATTCAAACTGCATTCAAAATGCAATTTTAGCGGCCTTGTCCAAAAAAGTCGTCATGGCAATCTATAAACAAAACCCAGACGTCATTGACCAGTCACACCAACTTTAACATGGATTTACGCATATAATTGGTCATAAAACAACAAATTTAAGCCAACACGTTTATTTATGATAATCAGAAACTTTACCAGGATTTTTCGCAAAACAGAGTGACGTACTTCATCATATTACAACAAATATAAGCCAACAACTTTTCACATTTTGGTTCACATGAAAAACATTCCTTACCATGGACGAACAGCATTTAAATGCCGTAATATATCCCTTCTCATAGCCTATTTCTGCCGTGAAGTTGCTGGTAGCAGCTCCAATTCAATGTTTCTGGCTTGGATTGAAATTTCCTGGGTATTATCATTTATATTTTCACAAGCTTTTCATAAATACTAGTTGGTATGCAATATCTTTTACAAACAAGGGATTCATATATTATGCATCTATACTACCACATTTGTTATTGGTACGTACGGTCATTGTTGTTTTATGATCTAGATGGCCATGACAATATAACTTAAAGAAATGACTGATTGCCTTTCATTATAATTAATTGTACGGTATTTTTTTTATTTCATATAATTTATAGAAATTTTACTAAAAAATATTGTATGCACCACGTACGTAAAAACTTAGTATTTCAGCCTCGGCTTTCGCCTCGGCCGCTATACTAGATTCGTCCGCTAAAGCGTTATTTTGCGTACTTGATACATAAATAGCTATTTTGGAATTTTCCTGTGGTTTACAGCCTAAAAGCTATATGTGTACCAAATTTCAAGTTTCTAGCTCATCTGGAAGTGGGCAAACATTAATGTCAGTGAGTGAGTCAGCCGTGTGGCTTTATATTATAGCCTAGTAATAATAATAATTTGTTTTCCCACACCCGTTGGGTTAAAAGCTACGTGCGAACCCTTGTGGCATAATGATGTATCACGAGAAACACATTGTTTTAATTCTACCTATTCATACCATTACAACAAAATATAATTAAAATGTCTTTTATTCCATGTTTACCCCCTTCGCATTTATCATTCTTGCCAGCACACGCTACAATTTAATGTTTGCCTTTCATATGCAAAGTGTGGTTCCTAGAAAAGAATAAGAACGGCCTTATGCAAACTCCAACCGCAAAACAATTGAAATAATTCATACATACGGTTTTACTTCCTCTGCCCTTACCATAGGTACTGTAGGTAGAGGAACTATTGTTTTCGACTCCAAATTCAAAGTTGAGTTTTTAACATAAATACACGTTTTGAAGTCCTCTGAGCCCGAAAATACTATTTTCGAAATATGTCTGTGTGTGTGTCAGTATGTGACTGTAACAGCTTTTTGCTTGTTTGTTTGTTTGTTTGTTTGTTTTTTGCCCTCCACCACCCCCGGAGCCCTCGACCATAGGCCATACTCCGGTCCCAACAATTTTTCGGTGTTTGTGTTCTATTGCTCTACTTTTCTCTGTTGTGTACTTTACGCTTGTGGGTAATGTGTTTTGAGCCAGCTGTTTAATTCAGCGCTAATAGAACTGTTTGTGTTTTGTCATCTGTCTCTCGGGGGTCGTCTCTCCGATCCGGTAATCACCTAATGAGTGAGGAAAACCCCGAAAAACCCCACTCGGATCGGCTGCTGAACTCCAGAACTGAAAATCATATTAAAACAAGATTTTGTATTTGGTTTAGGTATCTTCTACTGGCGTGGTCTTGTGGTTAACATCGTTGACTACAGATCCGTCGATCCGGGTTCGATCCCCGGTACTTCTCGGATTTTTCTGAGGTAGAGAGGTCTGGAACTGGGTGTACTCAGCCTCGTGGTTCAAACTGAGGAGCTACTTGATAGAGAAGTAGCGGCTCCGATCATGGAAACCACCATTAACGGAAGTGGGTGTCGGCATGGTGACCAAATGCCCCCCCCCAATCCTGCCATCTGCCTGTGGTAGATGTCGCAGCGGTCGGGTGGTAGGCCTTGTTCCTTCAGGGATGTAGCGCCATGGAGTTTAGTTTAGTTTTAGTTAGGTATCTTCTGAGGATGTGACAAGAAGATTGGCGACAGCTTTCTCTTATTTTTAAGGAGACTTTACATGAAGAAAATCTCTTCCTTCTGTCTGTCTGTCTGTCTGTCTGTCTGTCTGTCCGCGATGCCCAGCGAAATCTAATGAACGCAGAGATCTGAAGTTTTAAACATAGGTGTACTGAAGGGTCGGAAAATGCACCTCGAAGCCGGAATTTTAAATTTTAAAAGCATCGCGATCGCTTGAATGTTGTAGCTCACGCTGGACGATTCATTTGTTTATAATGTCAAGGCACGCAGATATCTGAAATTTTCAACATAGACGGAAGAGGGATAAGGCCTATAGGCCTAAATGGACATTGATCACTATGCAGGGATTTTCTGGGCCAGGGAACTCGATCGCTTTTGTAAGTCCTGGACGATTCATGTGTTTAGAATGAAAGGCCCGTAGACATGAAATTTTCAACCTACACGGATAGTCAATATAGGCCTAAATATGGTCAAACGTTGTTCGATTTGGACGAAACTCACTATACAGGGGTTTTCTGGGCCAAGGACCTCGAATCTGAGGCCGCTTTTACCAGGCGACACATCTAATCGTGGAATGTAGTCCACGTGATTTAGGTGTTTATAAATACAATGATTTAACTACTATGTTCTTAATTTTTAATTTTTGAAATAATTATCGCGGGCACATGCTAGTATTCAAATACAGCAATTCTACACCTTATTTTCAACGGGCTTTTTTATTTCTGCGCCGCTAGCTCATTCAAATAGATAGAAAAAGATACTGTAGGCCATGACTGACAATTACTCTTCCACAAATAAAAGTTGCATACAAAGACAGAAGAAGGCTAATATTTAATTCAGTTGTTTCCTAACTCACTCTGATCTACATAGAATGAAGATCTTCAAGTGGGGTTTCTTGAGACATAAAAACTCCTTCTATAACGATTGAATCGGACGTTATGGACGATTGTTGAACTTGAAAATGTCTGGGGAAAAACTTTTTTCCGATACTTTTAATAAGAAAAGTAGAACGGGAGAGAAAAGTTTTCTCCTACACATGTCTATATGGAAGTTCCTTCAAGTCTATAAATTGTATTATTGATGCATTGGATTGTAAAGTTTTGTCGTACGATTCATCATCCCAGCTCTCCGCTCGCCATCAGCCCGGAGCATTTGTCACAGATTCCGGATCCGTCCCATTATTTGATTGGCTGGACCGACGTTAAACGATTAATGCAACAGCGAGTCATGTCCATGTAGGCCAGTTCTATAGAAGTCAGTAATTGAAAATTGTAGGTACATTTAAGAAGTACTGTAATTAACTTGATTTTACCCATCAATTACGTTGCACAAAACCATTTGACCTTATTATCTGTGCCCGGATTCTAATGTCATGTCATCTTTTTATTAATGCTGCATAGACATTGCCAAATTGTAGATAAATCCTAATCATGGCCTCTAGATTATAGAAATGCATTTTTATTAGGTCATTTTTTGTCATTTTATGCCATTTTATATTTTTAGGACATTTAGTTCAATTTTAGGTCATTATTTTGTCATTTTCGAGTTATTTGCTTCCTTATTTAGTCATTTTCATGTATTTACATTGAGTGTATTAACTTTTTTTTCGTCGCTAGCAGTGCTGTCTTTGTTGTTTGTTTAATGCAAGAAGGAATAATTCGGCGTTGAAGTGTTGTCATGTCTCAGTCGGAAATGAGAATCAAAGAAACGCAAAAATTTTGTATTAAATTACTATTGTTATTAGATTGACTTGGTACCAGAGTCTGCCACCTGCTTGGATTTGAGAGTGGAAACTTCTGTTTACCCTCAATAAGCAACAATATAATACGGCAGACCACAAAAGGAAATGCCGAATTTTGACTCATCAGCAGGGCTAGGATTTATATGTACTAAAAAATGTCAAAATATGTACATATATATGTACTTAAAAATGTCAAAATAAGTACATATATATGTACTAAAAATGTCAAAATACGTACATATATATGCAAATATATTTTGTAAAATATGGACATCAAAACAAATTTAACCACTAGACATTGCATTTTGTTACTTTTAGAAACTATAAAAATGCATTACAAATACTGGATTCATAAATTAAATTATTCAATTTTTTTTCAGATCATTTACTTTATTTGTATTCATTCATTGATTATTTCTGCTACCACAACAGTATGCCACAAAATGATGTTTTAAATTTTCAAAAGTGATTTGTATTGGCTGAAGCTTCGTTCTACTGCACATGAAGTGATTGGCGCGTGTTTAAAATTCACTGATTCTAGTTTTACATTTGACGAGCCACTTAAGATTGCACTGATTTTACACATTTCTTCAAAGCATAGATTTCTTGAAGACACATTGTCCACTTTACATTTGATAAGATCGGCTAAATGTCCACGTATACATTTGAGTTCACGAATCATGTTTTTCACAATGTCAATATTTCCAGGTAATGTGAGATTATTATTTTGTAGTTTCTAAATTATTTTTGTTTTATTACAAAAATTTGATTCAATGTAACACATCATTTTTCACACATTCATTTCTGTACATAACTGTAAACTTATCCTGTGCTGCCATATTTTCTGTCACTGAAAACGACAATTTTATATAGTTATACTCTTAAGAATGAAATATGCACGAATATTGCATTAAAATCACTAAATATGGACAAATATTTATTTTACATATAAATATGTACTAATGTCAGAAATATGGAAAAATATGTAAAATAAATTTGTTTAATTTGAATAGAGGACAACATAATAGATGGAGATAAGTGAAAAAAATGTGTCTATATGTGAAATTAAGAAATATGTAATTACATATAAATCCTAGCCCTGCTCATCAGTGCCTCAGTGCCAGTATAAATTTCCGTGAGAAAAAAACATTCACAACATTACAGTTGTTTACAGTTTTTCTAATTATGTATAAACTAGTCTATAACTTTGTGTGTACAATAATACTTTTTATAAATAAAATACAGTTTTTAGGTCATTTTTTATAATTATTAAGTCATTTTCTTTAAAATTTAGGGTCTTTTGTAGGTCATGTTTCAAACAATTTTAGGTCATCAGAATCCGGGCCCTGTTGATAATGTACGTACATAAATGTTCTGAAATCGATATTGGAAAGGTCTAGTTAGGCTGATTAAAATTCCATGTACTATATCGCCGATACACTGTGAATGGATACATGGTACCGTAGCTTAAGTGGGGAATGTGTATGTAACTGTATGAACAGTTCTATTGATCCACTACCCCTGTGACCTACTCATTAACAGTCTCTGTGCTCTTGCCTTAAGCGATGTCTCGTTACAACAGTATGGAATACAATCCCCTCACACGACTTCCTTTTGCCATATAAAAGCCCATTCGAAATGCTAACCTCGATCAAAATTGTACGGTGGTGAAGTTTTACCTTGTTCATCCTCAGTTTTCGTTACATCATGCATGTAATGAAATGATGTACATGCCCAACGGCCCCCCGGCTACAGACCCCATCTCGAGCCCCCACGGAACTCCCCTACATCCAGCAGATACCTATACCATGCCGCTGCCTCGGTACCTATGCTTGACTTTAAGTTAAAAGTTAAAAGCCTCTTTGTCATTCTCTATCATTTCTTGAGGTGTGGAAAAAGATGGAAATCACTGGTAGCGAGATCCGGGCTGTAAGGTGGATTTTTAAACACCTCCTAGCAAGTCTCCTGCGGAGATACCATTTTTAATTCCGTGAGACGAACGTTTGAATACCTGTGTCGGGATATCAACCAATGTGTGGCAACCATATCCGCCTCTGTCATTCTCTATCATTTCTTGAAGTGTAGGAGAAGATGGAAATCAATGGGAACGAGATCCGGGCTGTAGGGTGGTGTTTAAACATCCCCAGCGATTTCCATCTTTTCCTACACCTCACGAAATGACAAAAAATGACAGAGAATGACAGAGGCGAAAATGGTTGTCACAGTGGATCAAATCCCAGGCGGCAGACTTCTACGACACTGGTATTCAAAATTGGTTTCCACTGTAAGACAAATGTCTTAATTCCGGTAGCGAATATTTTGAAAAATTAAACATTTCCATGGTATTGAGTTTTGTTTCTGTAAATGGCCCCAGAGAAACTTACTTTATGGATGAGCCTCGTATTTACAATTTTTTTCATCTTTCTTCTTCTTCTTCTTCTTCTTCTTCTTCTTTCGTTTCACCCTCTTTGAAGTATGTTGAACCAGTCATTTCTTTGTGTATTGTTCCTTCCTAAGTGCCCAGAATTTCTTCATTCTTTCTGATCTTATTTTCTTTTCTGCTCTTCTTCCGAGATAATAGGTTTGGATTTCAGTGTCGACCTCTCTTGGAACCTTGTATTTTCGTCTTTAGTTATTATTTTAGCCGTTCGATCTAATAGTGAATTTTCTGTAATTTTTAACTCGACTAGGTCTTTTTCAGACTTAACACCTTCGAAAGGAAAGTACTGAGAAAGATAGTTGGAGCCATCAGGGTAAACGATTGTTGGAGAAGAAGATACAACCGAGAACTGTATGAACTACTTCAGGAGGTTGACATAACAACATTTATTAAGATAAGGAGACTGAACTGGATTGGACATATAAACAGAATGAGTGACGAAAGAAAAGTAAAATATACATTTACCAACCAACCTCAAGGAACAAGACCTAAAGGAAGACCCAGAAATAGATGGTGGGATTGTGTGCATCAGGATCTGATAAGAGGTGGAATACGGAATTGGGAACGAGCATCATTGGATAGAAATGGATGGAGGAAGTCCATTGAGGAGGCGAAGGCTCTTATAGGGCTGTAGGGCCAAGGAAGAAGAAGAAGAGGTCTTTTTCAGTTTCTTTAAACCAGTTGGGTTTTGTTTTGCGGTTGCGGAAGAAGTCAAAGATTTGTCTGGTTAATCTATCATAGTCTATTTTGAGAAGATGACCAGAGAAATTTATCCTCCTTTTTCGCATAGTATCTGATAGTTTTTCAGTTTTCTTGTAGAGGGTTTCATCTTTCCTTAAACATTTTCCGTTCATAGTAGTTGCCTATTCCTCAGAAAGAATTAAAAAAAAGAGGTTAGCAAAAGAAAGCTGTTTAATGAAAAACATCTGATCAAATATCTAGAAACCTATTTTTTTGCACGACTTAACTAATTAGTGGTACTTACGAATGTTGTTGCCGTGGATCGTAAGTTGACATTCCCACACGCAATCTTGTTGCTATGGAAACAAAACATATTTCCATGCGGTAAGAGTTTCCGTGCGGTAAGAATTTACTTACGCCACACATCATAATACAAGCCTTTATGGACAATGCCCCCCAGGACAAATATTCGGTTCCCATAACAACAAACACATGCGAATCACTTTCTGAAATAAACATCTATTTTCAATAATGTATATACCACCGCCGTCTCGAGAATTACACTGCCTGTCCTATGCTATATTTTAACATGGAGTTTAGAGAATTGCTCATTTGCCTAGTTTCTCCAGTAGAGGCGACACAGTTTACACCCAGATTGTAGCAATCACCGCCACCTATACAACCGCCGTCTCGAGAATACACGAGTAATAGAGTCTAGAAGGCATTGCCCAATACATTACCGTACATTGCTTCTATGCGTTTGCTGCGTCAAAATAAGCATTAAACAGACACAGATACTTGTGTTATTTGTTTAGAACATAATATTATTCCAGTATATGACACTTACCTTGAAATGGAATTTTGGAGCAATAATTAAAATAAATATAAAATAATTAGACATATTGATAGTAAATTTTATAATTATTATTTTACAAAATTTTATCCATAGCAATTAAGTACCGGTACCTAGAATAATACAAGTTTAAACATTCAGTTTATGCTATATTACGAGACAGCACTACATAATCAACAATGTCGTAGCAAAAAACAAGAAGCAATCTGGGTGTGAAAGGTGCTGCCATCTGTAATGTCACCGAGTACGCAAAATTAGCCGTATAGGACAGGCAGTGTATACACAAGTAATATAGTTTAGAAGGCAGTGGTATATACATAATATTTTCAGGTAATTTCTCAGTTAATATAATTAAATTGATATAAATAATCATCGTGCAAAAAATAGCATGCAATACTCGTGCCATAAGCGCATAACGGATCACGGAAATTGAAAAAAACTCTTTCCTCGATCCGTATGCATAGCTTACGGCACTTGTATCGCAATATACTATTTTTATTACATACGTCCTTCATCCACTTTTCCCCTTGAATAACGGTTTAGGCCTATTTATGTTTTCTTCCGTTAGGTTTCCCAAATAATGGTTTCACGGCAAAGAGAAGCCTCTTGCGTGATTCTAGATCTGCTGCGTCATCAGAATAATCAGAGATTCTGATAATAAATCTTCCTAGAGAAAACAAATTGGCAGGCTTAATCTTGTTTATACGCACGACCACAAGATTCCCTTCTCTGAGGCCTCCTAAATCAGCAACATCTTCACCCGTATAAATCCTTTACTAGAAGAAACTCATTTAGTTGTAAATTTGTGCTTACTAACAAAGATCACATGAAGATCTTGATAACACGGACCCACAAAACTTTTCTTGGTACTTTCTAAGAATATTCATACTCTAAGAAAACAAAATCTACTGTTAGAATACTTTAGCTGGTGTACAATGATTAGAGTGTGAAATTATTGTTACTTACATCCATACCAAGTGACTTTGTATGTTATAAATAGGGTCCGGATTTCTAGGTTTTAAAAAACACTGTTTTAGGTTTTTCATTAGGTGAAATCGGTTTTTTTTAGGTTTTCCCCCAAAAATATCGTTTTCGGGTAGAATAATCGGTTTGATGAATTTGAATGTGCTACCCACTGCCGTAATAAACTCGACTTCATTTGTTTCGGCATAATTAACAGGTCTTAAAATTCACAGTGTGACCACTAAGTATGAATAACAGGGCAGTAATAAAGGCAAACAAGGGCTTTAAAACACAGAAATCTATATCCTTGTTCATACACGGCAACAAGGGTTGTTCGTACGAATATTTTAAAAGGAATACGCCAGTACTCTTACACTTCCTCTCTAGATACTGTCCATCCTAGACGACATTGGGTTGAACGAAACGCTCGTGGTATTAATTTCAACCCGACAAAAATTATTGTCTCTCCGCAAAATATCGATTTCTCAACTGACAAACAAAAAAGACAAAAAAAAGTAGCCTAAATTGGATATTTTAGGTTTTATATCCCGTTTAGGTGTATTTTGGTTTTTATACCCCATTTAGGTATTTTTAGGTGCCATAGAATTAATGTGGGTGAATCCTATGGACAAGATTCGGAAAGGTGTATGAGCGCTTTTTGTTTTGGAAGTAAGGAAAAAAATAGGTAAAAACCTAAGAATCCGGTCCCTAGTTATAAATAGGGTTCGGATGAGAATATTGTAGGAGAAAAATTCCTCCTGCACTGGGACTTAAACCCAGGACCTTTGGCTATTCGCGCCAATGCTCTACCAACTGAGCAAAGCCGGAGCTCAATTCACAGCACCAGATAGAACCTCTCTCCTATGACTAATAATTGCCCTAATGGTCTACTCACAGACAGACAAGTTATGTCATATGCAGGTAGACCATTAGGGCAATTAGTCATAGGAGAGAGGTTCTATCTGGTGCTGTGAATTGAGCTCCGGCTTAGCTCAGTTGGTAGAGAATTGGCGCGAATAGCCAAAGGTCCTGGGTTCAAGTCCTAGTGCCGGAGGAATTTTTCTCCTACAATATTCTCATGTAGTGTCCAACAGAGACAAAAATCTGCGGTTCATGAATGCTTATACAGTATATCTATATAGGGTTCGGATGTTTGTAAACCTAAAATATTTGAAAAAAAATGGCTGCAAATATGCCCTTAAAATGGCCAGATATTACTAACAAATCTTAAATATGACCTAATAATAGTTAGCATTTTCTAAAAATAAATATGCCCATTTAAAACGTTTAAAGACATTAAATTATTACTTCACATGAATTCAATCAGATAATCACCTTTCAACAATTTTACAGGTGATTTACAGTTTTACTTGTAATTTTAAAGAATTTGACCGCTTCATCAGCTCCAAATAATATTTTGTAGGCCATGCGTGTCCCTTTAAAATATGAACAATTGCATTATTTTTAAAATTAAGTTAGCTATTAATTGGGCACAAATATTAAATTTATTAAATACATTTCAAATTTAACCCGACCATTTAGTGCAATTTTAAGTTATAATTGTGTTCCTTTACCGAAGTTATAACTGAAATATGAAGTTAAATTACAAATGTGACCAAAATGTGACTAAGACTATAAAAATTATCAAAATATGACTTTATATGCAAAATAAGAACGATCCGATTAGGATAATAAATGCACGTGAGGTTGTAAAATCTGTTGTGGCGGGATACATTCAGTTTCCACTTCTATAGGCTAGTTTCTGAAAGAGAAATTGTCTTATATAACAACATAATTCATGTAATCTGATAAATTTAATGAATACCCAAAAGAGTATAAGGTCACTAACATTCTGAGAAAACGCCCAAAAAATGATGGCATTGTATTTGAAAAAGTGCTAAAAGAAAACAAGCTGTCGATGAAGCAAAAATTAATTCAATTTCCAGCATATGCCAAATGGTTCAAAGTCCGCTTTAAGATTAATTAAAGAAATTATCACTTAACGGAGATATTTGTCATGAAAGTAAGGAAATTAACTTAGAATTGTAGAAAATTATTTTTGGATGTCAGTTGCTCATCTCCTGAAACATTTGTCTTAATGGATTTGGTACCTTTTGAAATCAAGCTTCAATGAGAGAATTAACCCTTAAATTGATATGGTGCCCTGTAGGATACAGTCGTTTGCCTGCAATTTGTATTAAAAAGGACGGGAAATATATTGGAAGGAAAAGTTATATTTCTTATAAATCTATAATAATAAAAGAAAGTGTTTGTCTTCCTGTCTGTGCGCGATGCCCAGCGAAATCTACTGCATGCAGAGATCTGAAATTTTTAAACATAGATTGACTGAAGGGTGGCCAAATGCACCTCGAAGCCGAATTTTTAATTTTAGCTTTCTTTCGCAATTTTTTTCGCTATCGAAGCATCAGTTTTGTGTAATACATTTCATTTGTCAAATCAATTGCAAGTGGCTTTGCCGTTTTTTTTTTTGTCAGAACTTGGAAATAAAAGCATCGAGATTATTTCAATATATCGCATGGAATTATCAATAGTTTCGATTCTGTGAGCTCACCATGGTCGATTCGTTTGTTTATAATGTCAAATACAATAGAGTCGCTTTCTAATCGTGGAATGCACTTTAAAGCCGAATTGTTAGCTGTTTCATTATAATTAGTAATCTTTAAGTTTATGAATGATTCGCGTGCAATTGCTAATAAATATAATGTTTTAATAATTTTTAACTTAATTTTTTATTTTCAAATTAATTATCGTGGGCGAAGCCGCGGGCACCTGCCAGTTATAGAGTAAGGAAGCATGAAATAAACTTTGACCCAAACCATTGCCTCGACTGTTTGCTTTGCAGTCCGGAATGGGTTTGTATAATAGAAAATGAGCCTCACCAAATGAAGGATTAAGCCGTTGAAACAGATTTGAGGCTTTGTTGACATGACACAGTGACAGTGTAAAAGAGGACGATGGTCAATATACACTCAGCATTGTTGCAACTTTTATTTGGACGATAGAGTCCCACAGCCAAAGAAATCAACCGTGACATTTTCTGGAAAAAGCAATTGTGACACAAAATCAATTCAATTACCTGTGTTTAACCTGTGGCAATAATAGGTACACTCTAAAACATTTCAGACTCATTTTAACTGTACTTCAGTTTTAAAATTGGAGCAGTGGGCTTTGACTTGATGAAATTTATAGGACCTTACCACTTCATTGGGATGAGCTAGACAGTCTGCTATATGATCTGTACTAGTAATTCTGTGGGTAGTAGACCCCACGTCCATTGCAGCAAAAATCCTTCCTAATGTAACTTTTTTTTTTTTTTTTTTTCCAGGTAAGTGGAGTTTGCTGTTTCATTTCTAAAACAACTCCATATTGAGCAGTTAGTTTGTGAGCTCAGTAAGTACTGAAGTATATGGAAATTATTTTTTTGCACTCCTTAGCTAGTAAGTGTTTCTTACGACAGTTGTTTACATGGCTCGTAACTTGACATTACCACACGCAATCTTGTTGCTAGGGGCGACGGGCGGAAAGTGAATTGTTGCTAGGGGCGACGGGCGGAAAGTTACTTTACCGCCCGCAAATGCTTATTTGCGAGCAGAAATGACCAAGGCCTCCCCGCTTTATAAATATTCGGTTGCCATAAACAATAACAAATGCGAATCCCTTTCTGAAATAAGCACCATTCTTCAAGTCTGTATTTACATAATATTTTCAGGTAATATCACAATTAATATAATTAAATTGATATAAGTAACCGTCGTGCAAAAAATAGCATGCAACACACGGACCGTAAAGGCATTTGCGGGTCTCGAAAACTTAAAAACCCTCGGCTGCGCCTCGGGTTTTCAATCTGTTTCCTCGACCCGTAAACGTGCCTTTCCGCCCTTGTGTCGCAATATACTATTTTGCACGACGTAACTAATTAGTGGTACTTACGAATACTGTTGCCGTGGATCGTAACTTGACATTCCCGCACGCAATCTGGTTGCTATGAAAACAAAAGAAATCTCCGTGCGGTAAAAATTACAAAAAGCACAAGTGCCGTAAGTAAAATCATCATAATGCAAGCCTTTATGGAATACCGGAACCAAGGACCCCCAGTTTGTGGCGACTTTAACAGGACAAGTATTCGGTTCCCATAACAACCAACACATGCGAATCACTTTCTGAAATATAACATAAATCTTCAATAGTGTATATACATAATATTTTCAGCTAATATCTCAATTAATATAAATAAATTGATATAAATACTCATCGTGCAAAAAATAGCATGCAATATTCGTGCCGTAAGCGCATAACGGATCTCGGAAATTGAAAAAACGAGGCGAGGCTTTTTCTGTGTATAAACTCTTTCCTCGATCCGTATGCACCGCTTACGGCACTTGTATCGCAATATACTATACTTTATCCTTATAAATTTATATTATTATTATTATTATTATTATTATTATTATTATTATTATTATTATTAAGTTATTATTATTGTACGAATAATTGTAAGCGCTTACGAAGCTTTCACATTTCTCTCCATGAAAACTGGATATTTACCATCTGTAATATCACGATAATTTGTTACTTAATAAAATCCTCGAATTGCACTTAATAGGACTATTTCACGATAGTAGGAAGTAAAAACGTAATTAAAACACAAATTAAATTAATGCAATGAATTAGGCTAGGCCTACTTGCGACCATACATTTTGGTAACATCGATAAATACGAAATTTTAGAAAACGGTGTTCCTTATTTATAGCTTAGGTCTATTTAGTTTTTTACATGCGTAAAATACCAATATTAAGGAAATTGAATCCACAAAATTTCGCGAAGTTTGTTAGACTGTGCGAAATGTCTAAATACGCGAAATACGCACCTTTCATGCATAAATTGATAAAATATGTAAAAAAAAAATTATTCAAAATCGTAATATATTGCTTTATTGTGATTTTTTTTTTTTTTTTTTTCATTTCTTATAGCATGCTTCCTTTTCTGCTATTTCAATGGCTGTCGAAAAGTTATCGATACTTGTGATCGATTATAGCAAACATTTTACGGTATTCAGTGATCACGATAATACACTGCTTTTCTGCTATCTCTGTGCTGAGTTTGGGATGCCTATGTTAGATTGCGGCAAAGAATGTAGATTCAACAGATTTCGTATTTATCCACAGTAGCTGGCACTTTTCTGTGTATAAATCACGCCATTTTTTGTTATAAAAATACTGACTTCTTCATGATTATCTGTTCATTTCATATATTTTTTAGTAAGAAACTAAGTTTATGTATAATTTCTGTAGGTTTTAAAGAACATAACCTCAAATATGACCATTTTCATGGTTCTAAAAAGAGAACGCAAAGTGCACAGTGCCATAGCATCCCCATAATGATAATTGTGTATAGCTTAAAATGCCCGGCGTCGCCCGGGTATTTTATTTTGTAATTGGAAATTAACTTATGAAGGAATTTTCATTTTTAAATTCTAGGTCCTTAGGCCTATAGACTATGTATTTAGAATTTGAAATAGGAAGAACGACTTATCACACCCAAACTATTCCCTCAGAAAACGCTTGATATAGGTTTTTTATGGCTCATAGAGGATGTAGAATTTTGCATCCCATCGCTTGTACACAGTAAGCCTGGTAGGGGTTCAAAAAAGAAGAAACAGAAATTCCGGTAACATAAAATTGGATTGTCTTTGCGGAATATTTGTTTCTCACTCTCATGTTACCGTAAAACCGTTTTGGGGGTGAAATTAAACAGAAATGCAATATCACTTTCATACTTCTCTCCCCAAAACATATTACCCTAACTCATATTGTTTTCTCTATGTCCAGGGTAGAGAAAGTTATGTGACTGAATTATTTTCGTGTATTTCATTCTTTAATATTTATTTATAACATGAATTATATTGACAGCTTCTCTAATTTGTCAAATTCCCCTTTCATTTATTTCCAAACTCATCTGAAACCACTGGCATCAATATGTTGCCATTTGAACTGTGATTTGGATTGGATAATTCTGTGTAAAAAAGGATTAAGTATTCTCAAAAACTTTTGAATTTTTCTATTTGAAATAAAAATTTTGCAAAATCCTTTCTTAGTGAGCACCTACATTATGAAACGAAGATAGGCCTACTGTCAAAATTCCAAGTCTCTACCTATTATAGTTTAGGCTCTACGTTGATTCTCTGTCAGTCAGTCAGTCAGTCAGTCAGGGCAAAGCCTTTTATATATAGAGAGATTCCGCGAAATACCTACGTCATTTTATTTGACCAAAAAATACATCCCTATGAATTACATAGGCTATGTGGTTACAAAGTTCGCAGTGTCTTTGCTTAAATCATTTGAATCATGTCTATCACAACAACCACGAAATAGACAGAAGAAGGTGTCTGATAATTAATCATGCCTACTTCACTTCCATACTAAACTTAATTTTAGTTCATTTTATGCTTAATAAAGAGATGTGTGCAAGAGTGGTATAGAGGTTTGTTTTATATGGAGGTTGGCTTAGGGTTAAATAATGGGTCTCTTGAGACGGTGGAGGAAGCTGAAAGAAAATACGAGGTGAAAGGTGGGCAGATGAAAACACCTGAATTACTACTACTCTTGTTGAAAATATTACTTTCTTGCGCAGGACAGAATTATTATGACTGGTTACATTGCCATGCATAAATTATGTGAACAGTATAGTACATTTCCTTCCCTATACTTTTATAACTATGACTGACGTTAAGGACATTTAGATAACATCTAATAGTTAACCACGCATTTTCAAGTTAAATGACTCTATCATCATCATCGCGGTTTTTTATGTACGAGGTAGAATCAAATGAAAACCGCAATTAATTTTTTTCCGACTATTTTGCTGCAGGAAGAATGTTTGCTTGCACATTGTTTTTCTACATAGTCCCCTCCTAGGTCAACGCACTTAAGCCATCGGATAGGAAGTGCTTCGATACCGCGTGAGAAAAATTATTTTGGTTGACCTGTGGCCACTCGTACACCGCCGATTGGACGTCTTCATCAGACTTGAGTTTATGCCACCAAGGTGCTCCTTTAATGGACCAAAGATGTGGAAATCTGATGGTGACAAATCTGGCGAGTATGGCGGATATGGGAGGCACTTGAAGCATGTGTCGTCGATGGTTATCATGGTTGCACGAGCAGCATGAGGACGGGCGTTATCATGTTGAAGCAAAACACCTGCACTCAGCAATCCCTTCCGCGAGAAATTTAACTTTTAAAAGGATGTTATGTACTTTAACATTTTCAATTTATATTAAAAGTAAAGTAAAGTGCTCCTTATACAGGCCATGGAGGCCCAGAGGGTTCTAGGAGGTTGAGACTCCCAGATTTTTAGACAATCGGCACATGAAGGTGGTAAGGTTGTCAGCCTTACACATTGGCGGCATTTACCCCAGGATTGCTCCTGGTACTCATTTCTGTCAGAGGCTGAGTCGACCCCTGAATCGAGTGCCACCAGAAGGATTAGGACAATTGAAAAACTAACTCCAGTGACCTCATAGTTGATCGAACCCGCGACCTTCCAGTTTGTAGCGCAGCGCCTCTACTAATACGCTATGGCGTACCCCCAATTTATGTTAGACTGAGTATATTTAATATCCACACGCAATTATTATTCTTAACTAAAGTATTTTCCATGTGAAGCAACCAAAGTTGGTCACCCACAATGATATAATGAGCAAGGCCTTGGAGTTGTAGGCCTACAGTTAATTTAATTCAGAAGGCTTTGATTCTCATTGTTTAAATTATTATTGATCCTATGAGAGGTTAAATTTTATCCAGCCATCCATGAAAGGATAAATTAACCCGACGATTTACCCTTGGAAAGATCTAGCCCGAGTTTGTAGGAACATTTTTTCTGTCATTTTCATATTTACCCAGAGGACATTTATCTAGAAACTCGCCACAAGTGTATGTGATTGCTATCTTTAAATTATTTGTGTTTGTGTGGTGTTATTTTTGTGTAAATTCTGTCCATTGGATAATTTACCCATAGGTATTTCGCGAGTTTATAGAAACCGGGCATGAGTAAGTTAACTCTATTCTCTTATGCCCAGTTTCTACAAACTTGTGAATTACCTATGGGTAAATTATCCATGGGCAAATTAGTTCCATTTCACCCACAATGATATAATGAGCAAGCCCTTGGAGTTGTACAGTTAATTTAATTCAGAAGGCTTTGATTCTCATTGTTTAAATTATTATTGATCCTATGAAAGGCTAAATTTTATCCAGCCATCCATGAAAGGATAAATTAACCCGACGATTTACCCTTGGAAAGATCTAGCCCGAGTTTGTAGGAACATTTTTTCTGTCATTTTCATATTTACCCAGAGGACATTTATCTAGAAACTCGCCACAAGTGTATGTGATTGTTACCTTTAAATTATTTGAGTTTGTAAAAGTTATTCTTGTGTAAATTCTGTCCATTGGATAATGTACCCATACAGCCATTTCATAATTACGGGTGGGACATTCTAGCAAATTATACATCTATTTTTGTTTATTACATATCATAAATAATAAACTAGAATTGGTACTTCACATTCTGTAAAATTTACAATGCCTTCTCCTCCACACTGCATGCAAAGCATTATTTAAAATTTATTTTAAATATTTTAAATTTGTTTTTCAAAGTCTGTTACGGGTGGGACATAATTTGGACACTGATTTTATTGATGCAAAACAAAAGCTCATTTTCTGTTCAGCTATTACTGTTAGGGTCTTAATGTTGTTATTAATGAAGGTATGAAGGATTAAATACAAATTATAAACTGTTTCCAGGTTGTCATAACATTTTTTTTAACTCATCAATAATAATTTAACAAAACTATCACTGTTACGGGTGGGAAATTACGGGTGGGACAAAAATTCCCTTGTTTGTTATTTTACATAGTAATTAACCCCACATATTTTTTGAAGTTAATCTTATACGAAATTGTACCTTAAGATGTATATTTTCTCAAATGAAAATGGACATAGCTGATTACTCTTGACTACTTGGTATTAAAGAGTGTTAAAATCATGCAAAAAATGAAAAGGTAACTCAATGCTATAAATAAGTAAATCGACAGATTTTACACATGAAACCACTTCAGATACACCTAAGTCCTTAATATTCAGATAATTTGAGGTTTTAAACTTATTTTTGACCACCCAATTACAATAATTTTTTGACTTCTCTCTCTGAGGCAAAAATTCCCATATTTTATGACATGACTGCATAGGTATTTCAGGCGTTTATAGAAACCGGGCATTAGTGGCATAATTTTCCCCTTTCAACTAATATCGTCTACTGTTAAAAGTGCTTCTTTTACCTTGAACTGTCTAAAAAGATTTTCTTTTCTCTTATAAATTTATCTCCAGTAAAGTGCGTCGAAACCTTATGAGTCGAACTGACCCTTTAAAATATGACAGATTCGTTTACTATTGCAGTAACCGCGGAGGAAGAAAATTAAATACGACGTTAACTCTACTGCAGACGTGGAGAGAAAATTCTCAGAAATAACTGTTTTAGAAGACAGGAGAAAATCGGATCGAGGCAGAGCCCTCTTGTGAGAAGCTGAAGAAATGCAGGAAGCTGATCTAAACACAGTATGTGACTTATCTACATCTGCTATTTTGTGTCTTTGATTCTCTTTCTATTCTCTTTTGTGGCTTCACTATATTGTGTTTACTGGAATATAGTCTGTATTATTTTATACAGAGTGTTCCAAAATATATTCAACAAGGAAACAACGTTGGGCTTTAAAAAGTTCCAAAATGGTACTTTCTGAGATTGTGTAGTGTACGGGAAAATGTCTGCCTGTCTGTCCGTGTCTGTACGCGCGATAACTCAAATACGCTTCATCGGATTTTCATATGCATTTATAATGTCCATGCGAAGAAGCCCAATTCATATAGGACCAAATTGGTTGACCGGTACCGGAGTAGTGCCCAATTTAGTGCCTATTTTATTATTAGGGACCGGATTCTTAGATTTTTACCTATTTTTTTCCTTACTTCCAAAACAAAAAGCGCTTATACACTTTTTCGAATCATGTCCATAGGATTCACCCACATTCATTTCGTGGCACCTAAAAATACCTAAATGGGGTATAAAAACCTAAATCTACCTAAACGGGCTATAAAACCTAAAATATCTAATTTGGACTACTTTTTTTGTCTTTTTTGTTTGCCAGTTGAGAAATCGATATTTTGCGGAGAGACAATTTTTGTCGGGTTGAAATTAATACCACCACCGTTTCATTCAACCCATTGTCGTCTAGGATGGACAGTATCAAGAGAGGAAAAGAGTACCGGCGCATTCCTTTTAAAATAGTCGTAAGAACAACCATTGTTGCCGTGTATGAACAAAGATAAAGATTTCTGTGTTTTAAAGAGCTTGTTTTTTGTTTGCCATTAGTTGGCCTGGACCCTCTTTTCTAATCCACTGTGGATTCTGCTTCAATGTTGTCGATTTCGTAAAACTTCTGCAAACTTTTTATGTCTGTACTGACTTATATATAATTGTCCTGACTATAGAAAGAAACAAGAAAAACACCTGACAATAAATATTAATATACATTTTTCCTTTCCCTGAGAGCTGGGGGGGGGGGGGCGCCCATGGTTGAGAATCTTGAAAGATATTTAGTGATACACTGTAACCAGGAAATGTGAGGCAATCTTATTTTCACTGCTTCTTTTGATTGTTTATGCTTTCCTTCTTCTATTGCATAATATTGTCTTAAAGCAAGTTTACACAAATTTAAGTCAACTTTGTTAAGTTAAACTTTACAAGTATTATGTTGAATCCTATGTAGCACATTCAAATTCATTAAACCAATTATTCTACCCGAAAACTATATTATGGACAAACAAACCTAAAAAAAACTATTTCACCTAATGGAAAACCTAAAACAGTGTTTTTAAAAACCTAAAAATCCGGTCCCTATTTATTATAATATACTAGAAATAATTTATCAAATGCAAATCAGTTCTTATGACAACATAATTGTTTTACAGTGTTCATCTACGGCTTTGGAAATTGCAATACAGTTAGCTTTGACAAATATTCCTTCACATATTCCTTCACATATGCTTAACAAACTTTAGACCTTTGTTTTTTCTGTAAGCCCTGCTTAATGAATCGATCTGGACCATAACTCGGAGATAGATTACAAAAATAATTATTTTCTGCATATCATAATTGCAATTATCACTGATTAAACAAAAGCATTCAGCCACTTTGTTATATCAGTTTACCTGATTTTACTTAGTATTCCATGATCTGAAGTTGACACAATGATGATTTGATTTTGAACAATAAAAGTAAGAAAGTAGTTTTTATTTATATAAGTTAATACTTGCTTAAAAGACCCGGGGTCGCCCGGGTTTTTTTATTTTGTAATTGGAAATTATCTTATGAAGGACTTTCGATTTTTAAATTATACGTCATTATATAGGTTTTTAGATTTTGAAATAGGAAGAACGATTTATCATGCTCAAACTATTCCCTCAGAAAACGCTTGGTATAGCTTTCTATGGCTCATAGAGGATGTAGAATTTTGCATCCCATCGCTTGTACACAGCAAGCCTGGTAGGGGTTTAAATAAGAAGAAACATAAATTCCGGTAACATAAAATTGTATTGTCTTTGTGGAATATTTTATTTCTCACTCTCATGTTACCATACAACCGTTTTGGGGATGAAATTAAACAGAAATGCAATAACACTTTCATATTTCTCTCTCCAAATAGCTGCGATATAATAATATACACGTTACCATACCTCGTATTGTTTTCTCTATGTCCAGGGTAGAGAAAGTTATGTGACTGCATTATTTTCGTGGATTTCATTCTTTAATATTTATTTATAACATGGATTACATTGATAGTTCTCTAATTTGTCAAGTCTCGTTTCATTTATTTCCAAAGCCTTATGTGAAGACTGCCAACAATACTGTTGTCAAGTGAACTGTGATTTGGATTTGATAATTCTGAGTAAAAAGGGATTAAGTATTTTCAAAAAAGATATAATTTTTGGCATTTGAAATCAAAATTTTTAAAAATCCTTTCTTAGTGAGCACCTACATTATGAAACGAAGGTACTGTCAAAATTCCAAGTCTCTCTACCTGTTATAGTTTAGGCTCTACGTTGATTCTCAAATACATTTTATTCATGGAATAGTCCTAATAAATCCTAATCGAGATTAGCTATGATAATTATGTTAAGAGGAAGGCAATATCTTATACAATATATAGAAGGGATACTTTCTACATGATATTAATTGTTTGGGACAGCGGTGGAGAGCGATTTTCCCCTGGGCAGAGAGAGAGTGAGCTGAGACGTATAAATCTTTGAAGAGGCCCACGCACGGCCACTTGGGACCGGGGCTTACATGTGTCCTGTATCGGCAGCGATCCCACTGCCTCCTTGATCCCACTCGAGAAACTTGTCAACCAGACACCAATCCCAATAGAACCTAACCTATCCATTTCCCTCTTCTTTCATGTTTGTCTTTTCTTATTGCTTTATTCTTATCTTTTTCGTTCTTGATTCTAAACATTTCACGTTATACTCTCACACGGCGTGTCATTTAACAAGCAGTCCTGACCCCTGTTTCATAGTACCGTATTTTACGGACCATAAGACGCACCTTAATTTTAGGATGGAAATTTAAAGGAAAATAAATTTAATGTGATTCTAAACGAAATATTTTAAAGAGAATAATATACTTCATTACATAAGAAAATTATAACCGTTTACAATGCAGTCGATGTAAATTAATTCAAACTTAAAACCTGCGTTGCACGAAAATCTCTTCTGTACAGGTGGCATCGCGTAAATGTTAACAACTGAACTGATTTCTCATGGAAGACTGAAAATACTTTTACACCCTCTAACCCTCAATTCAGCATAGGGTAAGTGTAGGCCTAATGGGACAAGGCTGTTTAGAAGTCACTGTATTCATTTAAAACACCCGGCAAAGACAACTTCTTTTGTATAAAAGAACTCAACATCCTTTCTTTTCGCATTGTATAGCCTACCTGGCTTCCAGCTAACCTCACTTTACGATTGTGACAAGTGCAGTGACGTACAGAGTGTGCTAAAATTTGTAACGGTCTTATTTTTTACAATACCTTGTGTATAACTATGGTATTCCAGGAATATTTACCAATTTTTTCTTAGTGTACTTCGGACCATTATACGCACCCAACTTTTAAGGCTCTGTTTTAAAGGTAAAAAAGTGCGTCTAAGGGTCCGTAAAATACGGTACTTTCTAATAATTTTAGTTAATAACTAGCTGGTTGCCCGACTTTCATATGGTTGAAAGTATTTTGCACGTTTTTTACTCGAAAAACACCACGGCAGAATACCATATTGCTCTTAATGATTTTTTTTTTCATAACTATTCCACTCATACACCGCGTTATTGATATTGACCAATAAATGTTAGCAATTCCTCAGATATAGACCAATCACGGCCGTTTATCTTACAATATTCTTGTAGGAATAGCGAGGATGGCATTTTATCGCGGTAAAATCGTCTGCTCGTTACTGCACGTAAGCATTAATAATTGTCATGCATTTACATTGAGTATATTAACCTTTCTCGACGCCAGTGTCTTTGAAGTGTTGTTTGTTTAATGCAAGAAGGACACACTCGGTGTTGAAGTGTTGTCTTGTCTCAGTCTGAAATGAGAATCAGAGAAACGCAAAAATTTTTTATTATATTACTATTGTTATTAGATTGACTTGGCACCAGAGTCTACCACCTGCTTCGATTTGAGAATGCAAACTACTGTTTACCCTGAATAATAATATAATTCGGCAGACCGCAAAAGGAATTTCCGAAGTTAGACTCGCCAGTGCCTCAGTGCCAGTATAAATTTCCGTGAGTAAAGAACATTCACAACATTACAGTTATTTACAGTTTTTACAATTATGTACAAATTCTGTGTGTATAGTAATATTTTTTTAAACAAAATATCAGTTTTAGGTCATTCTAAATGAGGAGTGTCGGTTCAAAACGCGTTAAGTCTACCTCGGATCGTAATGTAGTTTTTTGCGAATTCACATTCTCTGAGGTGTTCTGCATGATACTACATAACGTTTTTGTTTCAAATCGCAACCTTTCCCCATTAAAATTGAGCCTGAAGTTTGGGGTTCGATGCAAAATGCGTTCAGTCCAGAACTTGGTTCGGTGCAAATTACGTTGAGTCCACATTTTAGACGCAGTCACATGCGAAACAGGTGGTGCGTTGAACTTTACGATGTCACAGGTGTTGTCAGGTGTGCTTCTAATGAAAGCGGCATTCATCAGACGCCAAAACAGATGTCATTAGCGGTCAATAATAAAATAAGAGGAGCATGGAATTTCCATGATTTAACATGTTTAAAAAACAAAAATTCTTTAAATTTTGACAATTTCGTACTTCGGCAATAGGTCACTTTGTGTTAGTGCGATCAGATTTGATTGTAATTCTTAAATAAAATACTAACTTTCATCTTTATAAATGATTATTATTAATAGTGTTGGGTCAAAACGCGTTAAGTCCATTACTTTCGAAACTTTAACTATCAATAGAAGATGTAAATGATAATAATGATTTGACACACCCTATACATTTATCTATATATTAATTACTGATTCTGATGAGGAAAAAATATTGCAAATTCGTTTGATAGTTTGGCCACAAACAGTTTTTTGTCATTCCTGAAAAATAATTATTTGTGGACTAAACGCGTTTTGAATCGACGCTCCTCAAATATTAAGTCATTTCCTTTAAAATTTAGAGTCATTTTATAGGTCATTTTTCAAACAATTTTAGGTATTCAGAATCCGGGTTCTGATAATAACAAACAGTTGGAAAAACATTTTAAAATGTTTTTGTAAACTCATCTTTTTCATTATTGCGAACTGTGGCTCATACCTTAGGTTAGAGAAGTAACCCAACCTATAGTTCCCTGAATTAGGACATCTGGTTTATACCTCAATCATTCATTTTGTGACCCAGGCACCGCCTTCTATAGAATCAGATCGTTCGCTGCGACTGTAATGAGCTACGAAATTGGTATCAAATAGAGCGAATGATAATAAGATTACAGTCGACCAAACGAGCTACTTGGAAATGGAATCAGCTCCTAACTGAACCCTTAAGAAGCAATTCATACGGATCCTGGGCTATGGTGGGTATACCCATAAAATGATCCTAAAATTTATAATACTGTGAAAGTAAGAAGAAATAAGACAATCGTGCATACCGATCAGGTAATGCAGTTAGCGTACTGGATTATAATTTTATCTGTTACTAACTTAAAAGGCCCGGCGTCACCCGGGTTTTATATTTTGTAATTCGAAATTAACATATGAAGGACTTTCGATTTTTAAATTCTAGGTCCTTATATATGTATTTAGAATTAGAAATAGGAAGAACGACTTATCACCCTCAAACTATTCCCTCAGAAAACGCTTGATATAGCTTTTTATGTCTCATAGAGGATGTAGAATTTTGCATCCCATCGCTTCTACGCACCAAGCCTGGTAGGGGTTAAAATAAGAAGAAACAGAAATTCCGGTAACATAAAATAATTGTATTGCCTTTGCGGAATATTTTATTTCTCACTCTCATGTTACCATAAAACTGTTCATACTTCCCTCCCCAAAAACCTGGGATATAGTAATATAGATATTACCATACCTCGTATGGTATTCTGTATGTCCAGGGTAGAGAAAGTTATGTGACTGCATGATATTGTGCATTAATTTCGTGGATTTTAGCTTCAATATTTATTTACAGCAATGGATTATATCGACATTTTCCCAAAATTTGTCAAAGTCCCGTATCGTTTATTTCCAAACCTACCTGAGACTGCCAGCAATACACAATTGTCATGTGAACTGTGATTTGGATTTGATAATTCTGTTTAAAAAAAGGGATTAAGTATTCTCAAAAACATTTGATTTTGGCATTTAAAATCAAAATTTTTCTAAATCCTTTCTTAGTGAGCACCTACATTATGAAACGAAGGTACTGTCAAAATTCCAAGTGTCTACCTATATTATAGTTTAGGCTCTACGTTGATTCTCTGTCAGTCAGTCAGTATATATATATATATATATATATATATATATATATATATATATATATATGTATATATTTCGGTGTTATTCAATAACAACCTATATATATATATATATATATATATATATATATATATATATATATATATATATATAGGTTGTTATTGAATAACACCGAAATATTTTACCTGTATATAGAGAGGACATAAACAAGCAACTTTTATTAGGAGATTTTTGTTCTATGACGTAAATTGTTTGTGCCACAGGGCATTAAAGTCATTATAATTTTGTGCTCATAAGTCAATAATTATGCGAAGCAGGGTTACAATTTTCATTAAGTTGACTTCATGCCTTCCTAATGATTCATAAAAAACTGATTCTTAATAATTTATCCACAGGTATTACATAATTGCACATTTATTGTATTCAGGTATATCATTTCTTGTTAATTTATTATTATGTATTTCATGTTTTTGCCCTGGCTGAGTGGTAGAGAAGGCCTTATGGCCTTAACTCCGCCAGGTTAAATAAATAAATAAATAATTTAAAGTTAATCATCTGCAGAAATTACAGACTAATCACATGACTGGCCGTCACTGCATTATTCTTTTTTTATTCATAACTACTGACTGCAGTGTTAACAACGAAGTTCCTTTGTTTTGCATTTTTTTCCCCTAATGTTAGAAGTCAGTGGCGGCCATGCCCTGGGAGATTTTATGCTGTAACAGAAAAAATTGAATCCATAGATCAAAAATCTCCTAATAAAAGTTGCTTATTTATGTCCCCTCTATAGACAGGTAAAATAACACCCTGTATTGAGAGATAGGCCTAGAGGTGTCCATCCATACTGTACACCATGAACTTTTACGCAAGTATGCGTATTAGGCCTGTCATTTTTATAATCACACCTTACAAATTATCACTGCAGCAAACACTGCAATGTTGTTACAGAATTATCCTGTCCCGTAGTTTTAAAAAATACATTTCTGGGTAATGTCCCTGAGAGATTTGTAAAATTAAAAGCATTCAAACCACTAGCAGCAAATGCTAAATACAAACGTTTGTACAACTCTCTCATTGTCATAATAAATTTAAATGCAGAAACCACACAACACACATTGTCGCTCTGAATACTGATGCATACATAATACCTTACTCAACAGTGGAGAAATACAACCAAATCAACTGTGCAGAAAGAGATAAAGTGAGAGGAAAATATAGGTAGAGGAAAATAGAAACACTCAAATAGAGTGAGAAGAATTGTAGGTCAATAAAGCCTGGATGTGCGTACGAGGCGCGTTCATAAAGTAAGTTTCCCTATTGTCCTTTACAGGAACAAAACAAAATGTCATGCAAATATTTATTGCAACAGTTAGAGCAAATGTTTTAAGAGGAAAATAAAAAATTAAAAAAATATTAATTTTGTTTGGTCTTTCAATGTGTTCAATCCAATTTATTATATGTTTTGTTGCTGTATATGCTATTTTAAACCACTGGTTAATGCTGAAAAATTATTTTTATATACATTGTACTCATAAATTTAGAATTTTTCGTTTGTAGTATACTGTGTATTGATATATAATTATATTTATATTAATCTACTATACCCCTAAACACGAGCTTTGCTCATATAGGGGTATGTTTGATTTTATTTGTTTTTATTTGATTAATTGTGTAATAATAATAATGTAATGTAAGTAAGTAATGTTAGTAAAAATGTTTAAATGTAAAATAAAATATCAACTTATTCACCACAGGCACTGAGACATATGTCTTACCGTGGAACCAACTTTTGAAAACTTGTGTCGTAAAAGTCTGCCACCTGGGATTTGAACGATTGTATGACAACCATCTCCGCTTCTGTGATTCTCTGTCATTTATTGAGGTGTAGGCAAAGATGGAAATCACTGGGAGTGAGGTCCGGGCTGTAAGGTGGATGCTCAAACACCTCCCAGCCGAACTTCTGTAGGAGACTTGCTAGGCGGTGTTTAAACATCCACCCTACAGCCCGGATCTCGCTCCCATTGATTTCCATTTTTTCCTACACCTCAAGAAATGACAGGGAATGACAGAGAGGAGGAGATGGTTGTCACACAGTGGTTCAAATCCCAGGCAGCAGAGTTCTACGACACAAGTGTTCAAAAGCTGGTCCCACGGTACGACAAATGTCTCAATTCCGGTAGCGAATATTTTGAAAAATAGCTGAACACTTGCAGTATCTCTTGCAGTAAACATTTCCATGATGTTGTGTTTTGTTTCTGTATACGGCCCCAGAGAAACTTACTTTGTGGACGTCCCTCGTACTAAATCAAGTTCATTTGGTATGTTTTTCATGTGCATTGCTTGACGCTAAAGCTCAAGAGAAACCTTGCGGCCTTCATGCCTTGTAGCCTTGTTTGAGAGTGTTTGCTTCATCAATTACGAGGAATTTTAAAAGCTCAAAACTTAAACATTTAATTATGGTCGAACAGGAACTTGTCTATAAGGGTAATTAAGACGAGGTGGACTCGCATTCGAGAGTTCCGAGGTTCAAATCCCGGGGTCGGCAAATTTGACATGGTTTCCCCAGTCGTAAAGGCAAATGCCGAATTGGATATTTACACACCATGAATCATCCTCACCATATCATCCCGTATCACATCAATTTAAATTAATATCAGTAGAAATGTACTCTACTAGGAGGTGCCCGTGGCTTCGCCACGATAATTCTTTTAAAAATTAAAAATTAAGAGTATAATAATTATTAAAGCATTATATTTATTAACACTTGCACGCGAATCATTCATAAACTAAGCCATTAATAATTAATGAAACAGCTAAAATTCCTGCTTTAGAGTACATTCCACGACATGAAAGCGCCCCCTGGGAAAACTATATCAGAATCGATTATGCAGTTCCAAAGAACCTGTGAACACATAATACGTATTGTTTCTCAGCTGTTTATTGACATGAATATGATTTGAATTTTATTTTATCAATTCAGTGTAATTTTCAGAAATTATATAATGTTTCAAGGGAAGGAATGGTTCGTTTGGATTATTATTATTATCAGCGATATTTCAAGAGATAAAACCATCAATATTTTACAGCTGTTGCCCCCGGCTTCGCCCGCCATTATTAATTGACTCCAGGATTTTTAAGAAAATTACACTGGTTGATTATTAAAAATGTTTGTGGTTCAGAGCTATGAAAATTGTAAGTAAAAATAAAATTAGAATATTTGTTCATTGTGTTCATTTCACTTAGGCCTTATATAATAAAGAAACGGTTTTCCTTCCTAATTTTGTAGTCGTCATGAAAGTTTAGACTGCGAGAGATGAACATCGCCGAGTATACCCGATGTCTCACGAAGCGGGCGAGCAAGCACGCTATTTAGGGCCGTTGAATTGTATAAGAGTAGATTAAAACACACCGACAATAAAAACAATTGCCAAGCAATAGTTCCATGGCCTACCCTACTGTACAGATACAGATCCCGAACACCTGATATAGCCTCGAAGCTAAAAGAAGTATAAACACAGATGAAATAATAATAATAATAATAAAAAAATAAAAAAAGGCACTAGTAAGAAAATTATGAAACGTGGATATTTACATACCATGAATTATCTCCACCATTACATTTTGTATCATTTCCATTTAAATTAATATCAGTTGAAATTTACTCCATTAAATACACCGACAATAGAAACAATTGACAAGCAATAGTTCCCAGGCCTACCCTACTGTACAGATACAGATCCCGAACTCCTGATATGGCCTCGTAGATAAAAGGAGTATAAACAACTGAAAAAAACACTTGTATGATAATTATGAAACGAACAAAGCGAAATGTAATGTAGATATATGTCAAGTGATCCACCTGTATACCACTCAAGTAAACTAAACTCCGTGGTGCCACATCCCTAGTTGGGCTAGGCCTACCATTCGACCTGCAGGATTGTTAGCATGCCGATTCACAGAATAAGATGAAGAGCAAGTCAGTGTAGAGAATGAGAACGAAAGTAAAGGAGAGATGAAGAAAGAAGGAGAGATTGAGAGAGTGAGTGTTAACCAGTGAATGCGGACTGAAAATACAACTGTAAATATTTTATGAGGATTTTTGTTGCTGCTTTCGTTTTCTTTTTTGTTAGCACAGGAAAATAACAAAGGGTAGGTTTACTTTCAGTGTAAATATTTAAATTTGCAGGTTAAGCGTATTTAAATATTTTACGCCCTGACTGTCCAATTTGCTCCATTTTACAGTGAATTTACGCAATATTTACTTTGTTATTCTAAAACACCGTTTCGTTATGCTCTCGAAATAGAGTTGCTGAAGTCTCTTCTTCTTTACCGCTTACTAGTAGGTAGAAAAGTGGATTATCTTGTGGTTATGCTACTCAGGCGTAGAATCGAAGAGAGTTGTAATCCCACGAGAGTTTACGAATTTATCTCAAGTAAATCGTCAACTCGAGTTGGATTTATTAAGACTATTCCATGAATAAAAATGTAACGGATTATACAAATAATAATTACTTTTGTGCTTTGTTGTATAAAAACAAAACTAACAGCTGCGAGATCACGGCATACTATGAATCAACCACCCATGAATAGATTCGAGTTGCCATGTTGTGACAAATGTTATCAATGGTGCATATAAGACATAGCTAACTTCATTCAGGTAAGCTAAAGCAGAACAGAATAAAAGGACACGAACTGGCTTGCACCGAATCGAAATTGTGTTTTTAATCAATGTACATTTCTTTTGTTTCAATTTCCAAGAAAGTTATGTTGCATAAAATAATATGTTTTCGTGTTGCTTAATGGCAACATATGACGTATTGATCAACACAAACTGATGCTGATGTGTCCATTAACGAGCAGACGTTTTACCCGATAAAACGGCATCCTCGCGATTCCTACAAGGATATTGTAAGATAAATGGCCGTGATTGGTCTTTATCCGAGGAATTGCTTATGCTTGCCGTATGAGTGGAATAGTTACAGACAACTTCACATGTAATTCTGTATTAAAACCTCATTTTTCACAAAAAAAAGTGGGAGCAGTTTAAAATATATTTTAAAATTGATAGCTTAGGCCTACATTGCAGAAATGTTAGCTTATTGTTTAATAAAAAAGTAGTTGTTTTTCTTAAATAATATTTTTACTTCCTCTGCCCGTACCATAGGTACTATAGGTAGAGAAAGTATTGTTTTCGACCCCAAAATTCGAAGTTGAGTTTTTAGCATATATACACGTTTCAAGGCCCCCTGAATCCAAAAATACTATTTTTGGAAACATGTCTGTGTGTCTGTGTGTCTGTGTGGAATATCTGTGAACAAGCTAGCTCCAAAACGGAAAATCGTATGAAAACAAAATTTCGTATTTGGGTCAGGTACCTTCTGAAGATGTGATTCGTAGATTGGCGACAAATTTCCCTTATTTTGAAGGGTACTTTACATGAAGAAATTTTCGTTTTTCGCGATTTTCTCGAAAACGGCTCTAACGATTTTCTTTAAATTTTGCACATGGGTTGCTTATACTAAGAGCTAAAACTTTTATTAGAAAAATTTTTTTCGAGAAAATTCTCTGAGGGTAGTTACAAGCCACCCACTGTTCACCCACTGTTTGTAGAAAGTTTGTCTTACGTGATGAACAACTGAATTCGCGCTCTTTCACGGCCTCTTATTCTATATAAGAATGTGAAGTGAGAAAGATGTGTTGTTGGCCATACATAGAGTAAAGATGTATCTGAGGGAAATATTCGATAAATTTCGGAAATTATATTTTACGGCAGAAAGTTCAATAAACGTCTGCAGTCATTTGTTCTTTTTTTTTAAGTTTGTTATATAGACTGCGATTTTAGTCGCATCATTGAAAGAAGAGGTATTTATAGGATAATCAGCGTAAAATTGTGTCTTGCGATTCTGTACAAGGATATGTGAATACTGCTAACTTTTATTTGGGCAGAGGAAGTTATGTGACTTTCACATCAGATTTTTTTTCTTAAAAAAGTAAGCAGAAAAGTTCATTATCGCTGTTCTTATAGAACATACATTATAAATTTCGACTTTCCAGCAAAATATATTCATGAATTTGTTGCCTTTGAGTGTGGGTACATGCAATCCAAAATCAAATTTTGTGATGGATTCTAGCACATACCGGTGCCTTTTTCTCCCAATGATTTATAGAACTGTTGCCTTGCTTAGGAATTGTCTATTGTCATTGAGTAAGTAATTAAGTAATTATTAATCTTTGATTTACATAGAAATCCCCAATTTGTTTTGCGGATGAGAAAAATTGAGTTAGGACTTGAATTAGAGTTCTTAAATTGATATTTGGAAAAAATTAGTCTTTGATTTGCAAGGAAATTACTAATAGTTTTGCGGATGAGAAAATTTGAGATAGGATTGAAATATGTCATCTCCTGTACTCACCAACACCGTAGGGCTTTAAAAAATGAAAATTTGAACTAGAGTTCTTAAATTTATATTTTGAAAAAATTTAGTCTATGATTTGCAAAGAAATTGGTAACTTTGAGATAGGATTGAAATATGTCATCTCCTACATACCAACACCTCAGGGCTTTAAAAATATGAAAACTTGAACTAGGGATCTTATTTAATTTTTCGCAAACCCAAAAATAATTTTTATTTTAGCGAAATTTCTATCTTAAATTGTTAAAATGACGGCAAATTTTTAAATAAATTTGCACCAATTTCAGTTATAAATTTACATTTTACGTTGCGATTTGTTATTTGTAGACATACAAAGCTCAGGCGCCCAAGCATTAGGCAACCTAACATTTTGATCAATCTAAGTGATTGACCCAGTGTAAGTTTTGGTAGCTTTTACAGAGGACGTAATATGCCAGTCGAGTACATTAGCAAATAGAAAGTGACAGCTATCATAAGCACTTTAGGACGTCCTTTCTTTGTTGTGGGTATAACGCTTGACTTGAAGTCTGAATTGGCAGCAAATAAGTCCAAACAAAAAGAAGTCAGAACTTGAATTTCATTTGATGACGTGGTCATCCACTGTCTCCCCACGGTATCGATGTCTTGATTGCGGGACTCGGGGTCTTTGTGTTGACCCTAGCTAATTGGCTGTCAACTCGGACGGTCCACGTAAACAAACCCGTACAATCCCATCCCTCCCAAGAAGGACGGACACAGAATAAAAAGCCACCACCACCACCGAAAAACTTCTCTATGAAGCGTCGTCAAACTTTGTTCATAATCTGTAGCATTTCTACAAATTACAGCGTTCTCGATTCCCACAGAAACTCCTCAAGGTCCCATTTTGGGCTCTCTTCCAACAAAAGAAAAGAGAAAAAACAAGAGTAAGACACAACTTGGTCGTTGCGTTGGCTTCATGTGTGTCTTTTTTATTCCTTATTTTTTCTTTACTGTTGCTTTCTATATAGGCTATAGTTTATCTGCGTAGCTCTCTGGTTGGTTTTAAATACTGGTACGAGAACTCTGGAATTTCAAAACCTCTGAATTTGAATGAGATGAGATGAGATTTACATATGTATATTTTTTATGATCGAAGGATAACCTCACTATCAAAATATTATTTAATTGGAAAGTATGTATTAGCGTCTTCCTGTTGAGTAGCGTGGACTACCTCAACCCATTACCAGTAGTCTGAACTGTACCAAAGCCTACACTTTCAGCGTTGCATCCTTGAAATGTAAATCGAACTGTTTTGCTTTTAAGTCGACAATCGATCTGTCGTATAAAATCGTAAGACTTTTTTTTTATAAACGGCTCTACAAACAAAACCCAAACACAAATAGTGTTTTTCTACTAGGGGAGCTAGAGTAACGATTGGCTAATACACAGGTAACCGAAAACAATTAGCAATTAGCATTCAAAATATGTCGGTAATTTCCGGACATTTCCGAAAGCTTCCGAGTTAATGAGAATACTCCGTCATCTTGTACAAGTCAAAAGTGAAAGTCTGTGCCTGTATCTCCTATTAAATTTGAAACTAGTAGGCTAAACACTAAACCAAAAATACTACGAAAACTAAAATAATAAAATCAGGTACACTGATGTAACAAAGTGCCAGATTGCTTTTGTTTAATCCGTGATAATTGCAATTATGAAATGCAGAAAATATGTTATTTTTGTAATTGCTTAAGGAAGAACAAAGGTCTAATTTGATAAGCATATGCGAAGGAATATATGGATAGTGTTATTTGTCAACGCTAACTGTATTGCAACTTCCAAAGCCTTGTATAAACATTATAAAACAGAACTGATTTGCATTCGATAAATTCTTTCTAATATATTACCATAAAATAGACACTAAATTGGGCATTACCGGCCAATCGATTTGGTCCAATATCAATAGGCTTCTTCCCATGGACGTTATAAATGTATATACCAAGTTTCATGAAAATCCGTTATACCGTATTTGAGTTATCGCGCCTAGAGGCACACGGACAGACAGACAGACAGCCATTTTCCCGTCCCCCCCCCACTATCTCATAAAGTTCCATTCTGCCACTTAGAAGCAAATTAGATAGTAATGTTTAAAAATTGAATCTTCTTTGCCCACCTCAGAATTCGGCTCAGCAATGGCGATCTGTCGACTGGAAATCTCTATCCATTTGACATAGATTCGACCTTCGTTACACTTTGAGAGTCATCACCTTTAATACATTTCTCATGTTATTTCCCTCGTAATATATTTTCTCCTTACTCCAGAATTCCCATGGTATAATTTTCACATCTTTCCTAGCACCGAGCTTTGAATTTTTAAGAGAATTGTCGCCGTTTTCCCGAATGCAGCATTGACACGCTTACCAACTGAATAAAACAGAACAAGTGCTTATCCCTAGAGATTCCATTTTCTGAATTCATTTTTTTTTCACACCATTCTTTACATGTATAAAAATAATATGTTTGTATGATCTGGGACAAATAACTGGAAATCGGTTAATTGCGCAAATAGTTTAGGGAGACTCGCTTACTCTTCGGGAAGAACATATTCTGAGAGTGTTCGAAAACAGGGGGCTTAGGAAAATATTTGGCCTAAGAGAGATGAAAATGGGGTCTGGAGAAAATTGCATAACGACGAGCTTCATAACCTGTACTCGTCACCGGATATAGTAAGGGTAATTAAATCACGGAGGGTGAAATGGGCTGGACATGTTGCGCGCATGGGGAGGATAAAGACTTATCGCAAAAGTATTGACTGGGAGACCCGAAGGAAAAATACCTCTTGGCAGGCTTTAGACGTAGGTTGGAGGACAATATCAGGATAGATTTTTAAAAAATTAGGATTTGAGAGGGATGTTTGCATGGAGTTAGCACAGAGTAGGGTTGAATGGCGGGCTCAGGTAAGCACGACAATGAACCTTCAGATTCCATAAAATAATATTTCTTTAGCTTGCTGAGGAATTGTCTGTTGCCAGTGAGTAAGTAAGTAAACTGATGTAACAAAGTGCCATAATGATTTTGTTTAATCAATGATATTTGCAATTAGGCCTACTATTTCCAGAAAATATATATTTTTTTTATTCGATTTCCGAGTTAAGCTCCAGATTGATTCATTAAGCAGGGCTTACGGAAGAACTAAGGTCTAGTTTGATAATCAATCACATGTGAAGGAATATGTGGGTAATGTTATTTGTCAATGCTACCTGTGTTGCAACTTCCAAAGCCGAATATGAACACTGTAAGCCTATATGTTTTCGTGAGGACTGATTTGCATTTGATAAGTTCGTTCTAATTCATTACCGTAAAATAGGCACCAAATTGGGTATTACTCCGGTACCGGTCAATCAATAAGTGTATATACCAAGTTTCATGAAAATCCGATAAAGCGTATTTGAGTTATGCGCGTACAGACAGACGGACGGACATTATTTCGTCACCCACACAATCTTATAAAGTACCATTCTGGCACTTAATAAACTTCACTGAAACTGGAATAATTGACAGTCTATCTGAAAATTTACTATTATGCAAAGAAAAGCAAATCTAGCATTGGAAAAAATAAAAATAAAAGCATTTATTGACAAATTACCTCCTTTCTTTATAAAACTTGAAAAAGTTGGCATGGTAACACGAAAGAATAGTCCTTATATCCTACACTGTTTTCTAATAATCTGTTGTAACTTTTCTGCATTAACGCATAAGTAAGAGAAGTCTCTGGTCACTATAACAGAACCCTGCATTCCCACGTAGTTGCTGTAGAATATTCTTGAACTCAACTTAATCCGTATTTTCAGTAGTATGGTCAGGTTGAACGCCAGAGCGCCCCGGGATTTAGTTGGCATGTTGCGGGGAATTTTAAAATGGCGTCCTGCTTCATGGTAACTATTTTCCTCTCCAGTGGCTCCGGGAGCAGCTTGGTGCATCCCAAACACTTTCCAGAGCAAATAATAAGCAGCATTTCACCTTAATGCTGACCTGTTTCCACTCCTGATGGCATCTCTCTCCGGAATATTAAACCTGCACAGTGCTTTTGCTACCCTGCTCTTTTATCTGCGTTATATCAGTACCGCATCCAAGTTGTTATGAAACTCTCTGCATCATCGAGAATGTTAGTTTCTCAGACCATTTTCCACTGTCCATCAACTTTGACATGATCAGATAATGAAGAAATGAAATATCTGGGTTCTACTTAAAATGATAGAAATTGATATCCGGGTTAGGCCGCGTCGTGTTTATGGTGTCTTCTGACGTTTCGGACAACATGTCGTGTCCTTCTTCTGAGAAAGAATTGCAAGAAAATAAGTGCCTGTGATTAGTAAACAGTCGCAGTTGTCATGACGTCAGTGTTATTGTTTCACGCCAGATGTCACTAATCTTATAACCATCTTCCCTGTTTATGTTATGGGGATGTTTAATGATTTCTATTGCTTCTGTGACAAGTCTAGGGAATTTTCTGTTTTCATTTTTAAGAAGAGCTATGTTATCGAAAAGTATTTTGTGACCCGTTTCGTCCGAATGAGATGCTATGGCGGAGAAGTCAGTGTTGTTATGTTTCTGGTGTCTTATATGTTCTTTTCTTCTGGCATCCAGAGAGCGTCCAGTTTGTCCTATGTATCATCATTAAACATCCCCATAACATAAACAGGGAAGATGGTTATAAGATTAGTGACATCTGGCGTGAAACAATAACACTGACGTCATGACAACTGCGACTGTTTACTAATCACAGGCACTTATTTTCTTGCAATTCTTTCTCAGAAGAAGGACACGATATGTTGTCCGAAACGTCAGAAGACACCATAAACACGACGCGGCCTAACCCGGATATCAATTTCTATCATTTTAAGTATAACTCTGGCCGTGGAAGCCTGCGAACTAAGTTAATATCTGGGTTCTGTATGCTCCAATTCACAACGAAACTAGCCTTAAATTTAAGAACATAATATTAAAAAAACCTCATATTTCCAAATAGGGTGAGTAATAGATGTTGATTTTTAATACCACCTTATACCCTCAATTTTATTTATTATTGATAGATGTTCCAGGGAGAAAGTACTGCGAATATCATTTTCAATATTTGTTTATTAATTGGGTAAATTAAAATTACAAAATGATAAATTAACTTTTCTTAAAGCATCAATATATTTATTTATTTAGGCCTATTTATTTGTATTTATTCTTTTTATTTATTCTGCCAGAGCTAAGGCCATTTGTATTAAATGTATGTTCTAAACAGTCATCATTAACCTCGGTATTTCACTCCTTATGATGAAATGTGCCATGATTATAGAATTCCGCCTGCCTTCGAAATAACAACCCTCAACATTATAATTAATATGCAGTTCCTTCTTTAAAAGTTTTCAAGTGTTTATTTTTATTCTAGAAAAGAACAACACTTGACCGAGAAAAAACAAAAGCATTACTATGTTGTCCAAGCTTCTAACTTATTATCAGAGTTGGCAAAGACTGCAGAAGTCTTAGTAGTTTGTGTTCTGCCTTTTTTTTTATTTTTTATTTTTTTCCAGTAGGGACAAAAGAACATGCTTCAACTATTTGGATATTTTCTCCATACTTGGCGACATATTCTCGAGTTATTGAGGCAGTTACTAACTACCAGCAAGTTGCTTGCGTCATCTCAAATTTTCATATCTTATTCCGTATTCTTTCTCCACAGGAACAGTTTCAGTAAATGTAATGATATATTTAGTGTTCTGCAGAGATTATATGTGATACATAAAAGTTTATTATGAACCATTTAACTTTCCGTATTCTTTTATTAGAGTTGCCAACTTTTGAAAATGAAAATAAGGAACAAGGTGAAGAGATTAAGTGAGCATTCACACCAAGTAGCATAGGACAGCATAGCAGTGCACACCGCTTATTGTGATCACTTCAGGATGCATGATAATATGATAATATTAACAGATTGATAACAGTAGTCGAAGGAATTTAATGAAGGTTATTTATTCATATATACCATGACTAGCATGTGCCCGCGGCTTCGCCCGCGATAATTATTTCAAAAATTAAAAATTAACAGCATAATAGTTAAATCATTATATTTATTAACACCTAAATCACGTGGACTACATACCACGATTAGATAGCATCGCCTGGTAAAAGCGACCTCAGATTCGAGTTCCTTGGTCCAGAAAATCCCTGTATAGTGAGTTTCGTCCAAATAAAACAATGTTTGACCATATTAGGGCTTACAACATTCAAGCGATCGCGAAAGTATTATTTACAAGGTATGACAAAAATAGCCAAAGCCAACTGTAATTGTCAAACTTCCATTTAATTTAATTCCAAACCCATCTGAAACCCACTGGCAACAATATGTTTTAATGTCAAATGTGAATTGGATTCGATAATTCTGTGTAAAAAGAGGTTAAGTATTATGAAAAACATTTCATTTTTGGCATTTAAAATCAGAATTTTTCAAAATCCTTTCTTAGTGAGCACCTACATTATGGAACGAAGGTACTGTCTAAATTGCAAGTCTCTACCTGTTATAGTTTAGGCTATACGTTGATTCCTGTCATTCACTCAGTCAGGACAAAGCCTTTTATATACATAGAGATGCACCACAAAACAGAATTAAAAGCTATTTATTCATAAAATAATACGTAACTGTGAATCATTGAACCATTTATAGGCTAATGTAGTAATAGACTGCAAGCAACTATTTTTTTCAGCCAGTAATAAAGTTTTTAATTGCTTTTACTTTTCTTTAGGAGTCCGTTAACCAATACAGCTACGAACAGTCAACAGGCTCAAACCAATACAGTCACGAGTGTTTTTAGAAGTCTATACTGATCTGTGGTGAACACAGCGTAGCGAAACATCTAACGCCTGTCTGTTCAAGTCTTTTCATTTTATACTAGCCATCACTGCATGTCAACACTGTTAGCTTCTTAAATCAAAATATTCAGCTTAACTGAGGGGTAAAACATGTTTTATTGCTAAAAAGATAAAATTAGGTAATGCCATCCCCTCGAACTGGTCATCCTGTGAGCTGGGAACGGTATTGCTACCTCCAGTACAACACAATACAGTTGAGTCAGAAACGAAACCCATAAAAATAAAACTTTAATTGTACAGTACTTGGAAATAAGCCGTAAAAATGAAAATGTGATAACATAAACCGAATCTTTGATCACAATAAACATCATTTTTTCAAAGGATGAGTATTAAACCGTACGGGACTTCATAAAAGTGATAGCTAGGGGGCGGATTTCTATGACATGTCATATTTTCCCCCTTTGCATTATTTCATGTTTCCGACTAATTCAAACCCAATTCCAAGCATTTTGGTAAAAATGGAACGGCTATTATTGTGCATATAACTGCACATTTTGGAAATTTTTCAACTATTGAAGCATATTTAGTATGAATATGCATATTTAGGTCATATTTTTGGCATATTTGTGTGCATATTAAAGATATTTTGAAGTTTCATATCATATTTTGTAAATTTTGCATTATACTCGTAATGATATTTTTTGAGAATTTACAGATATTTTAAATAATTAACACTATATTTTAGTAAAATGTATTGTAATGAACCTTAAAAAATATACACTATGTGTAAGTGGTAAAGTCATATTTAAAAAATTTATTGGTCATATTTTAATGTTTTTTAGGTCATAAATGCATGCATATATCCTATTTTTTAGGTCTTAGAGATCCGCCCCTAGTGATAACCAGGGCCCGGATTCTAATGACATTTCATCTTTTTATTGATGCTGCCTAGACATTGAAAACTTGTAGATAAATCCTAATCATGGCCTCTAGATTGTAGAAATGCATTTTTCTTAGGTCATTTTATGGAATTTTATATTTTTAGGGCATTCATTTTATTTTTAGGCCATTATTTTGTCCTTTTCGTGTCATTTGCTTCCTTATTTTGTCATTTTTATGCATTTACTTTAAATATATGACTAGGTTACTATAATGCAACATTGTTGTAGAATCTACTGTAAAAACAATTTTCTTATTTTTCTTCTCAAATATTCCATTCAAGAACAGAGTTTTTAGACGTACGATATCCTTTCTACATTTACATTTTTTAGAATCTACTCTTATACAATTCAACGGCCCTAAATAGCGTGCTTGCTCGCCCGCTTCGTGAGACATCGGGTATACTCGGCGATGTTCGTCTCTCGCGGTCTAAACTTTCATGACGACTACAAAATTAGGAAGGAAAACTGTTTCTTTATTATATAAGGCCTAAGTGAAATGAACACAATGAACAAATATTCTAATTTATTTTTACTTACAATTTTCATAGCTCTGAACCACAAACATTTTTAATAATCTACCAGTGTAATTTTCTTAAAAATCCTGGAGTCAATGAATAATGGCGGGCGAAGCCGGGGGCAACAGCTGTAAAATATTGATGGTTTTATTTCTTTTAAATATCGCTGATAATAAACCATTCCTTCCCTTGAAACATTATATAATTTCTGAAAATTACACTGAATTGATAAAATAAAATTCACATCATATTCATGTCAATAAACAGTTGAGAAACAATATGTATTATGTGTTCACCCATGGCCTCCTTTATAGGTTCTTTGGAACTGCATAATCCATTCTGATATAGTTTTCCCAGGGGGCGCTTTAAAGCCGGAATTTTAGCTGTTTCATTAATTATTAATGGCTTAGTTTATGAATGATTCGCGTGCAAGTGTTAATAAATATAATGCTTTAATAATTATTATTATGCTCTTAATTTTTAATTTTTAAAAGAATTATCGTGGGCGAAGCCACGGGCACCTCCTAGTTATGTACAAATTAGTCTATACCTTTGTGTGCACAATAATAATTTTTATAAATAAAATATGAGTTTTTAGGTTATTCTTTGAAATTATTAAGTCATTTTCTTTAAAATTTAGGGTCATTTTATAGGTCATTTTTAAAACAATTTTAGGTCATCAGAATCCGGGCCCTGGTGACAACATTACCTGACTGATAACATTATCCGCGATTACATTAAGCGGCGTTCACTATACTTAACTTACCAATACCTATTCTCTGCTTTGGCAATTTATATTACCTCATAATAAACCAGTGTGTTATATTACCCACGCCAGTAAAGTCAAGTATTGTAGCATTATATGTATATATACCTTGTGAACATGTCTCTCTAAATTGGTTTATATTGTATATAGAGTGTGTAGGTTGGTAATACTGAAGGAATTTGAAAGCCACATCACTCGTTAGAATGTTCACATTTATTACAAACAGCCATGGGGTTTATATCATACTGTAGCTTAATGAAAACATTTTTGATGCCAGCCCGGCAGAAAGGGACAGAGAAAAGAGAATCAATCAGCGATGATGTGGTGGGATTTCTGTTATTATTGGCAGCAACGAAGTAGTTCGCTTTTACGTTCATTTGCCGTGCTTTACATCACAATAAGATTGCAACGTTTTATTATCTGCCGTGTTTGTCATTTGTTTCCTCTTGTTGCTAGGTAACAGTCGTAGCGATTGTCAATTTGCATGGGTAATGACATTCAGGAAATTCTAGATTGTGTCGTATACAAGGATTGTAAAATAGTGTTATCAAATCTCAAGACTGAATAGATGCGATTTAATTCAAAGAGACATCTCATGAAATGAAGACAGTAATTGAGTTTGAAGGATCATAGTTTCTACGTCACGGAAACTAAACTTCGAATTGTAAAATAAAATACAAAACTGTAAATAATCGCTATTTATGTATCAAGTACGCAAAATAACGCTTTAGCGGACGAATCTAGTATAGCGGCCAAGGCTGAAATACCGGATGAGTCCGATAAAGTTTTTGCGTAAATTATATGAAATGAAACAAAAATAACGTACAATTAATTGTAATGAAAGGTAGCCATTTGTTAACGTCATATTCTCAGAGCCACCTGATTCGCGGAACAACAATGAACCGTACGTACCTTTACGAAATGCGGTGTAGATGCATTATATATGAGTCGCTTTTTGTAAACAATAATGCAAAAGCTTGTGAAAATATGAATGATAATCCCGAGGAAATTTCAATCCAAGTTGAAATTGAATTGGAGTTGGTGCCAGCAATAGACTATGAGAAGGAATATATTGCAATTAAGTGCTGGTGCATCCATGGTAAGCAATGAATCTCTTGTGAACGAAGATGTGAAAAGTTGTTGGCTTGCTCTCAGGGATAGGAAAAAATGTATATTAATAATTATTATAGTCAGGTGTTTTTCTTTCTTTCTTTCTATAGTCAGGACAATTATTTATAGGTCAGTAAAGGCATAAAAAATTTGCAGAAGTTTTACCAAATCGACAACGTGGAAGCAGAATCCACAGCGTAAAATTTGATTTTCATTAGTTCAATATTTAAAAATTTTCCGGTGTTGGACTCCCAACTTAGGTAATGATTTCTTGTTTACGTTGGCATGTCTTAAGGTATGGTAAAAAAAATTCTTACTAGTTATTCAGTGCTAAAATAGCGTAAAATGGCATTTTCATTAGTTAAATATTTAAAAATTTCCCGGGGGTGGACTCCCGACTTAGGTAATGATTTCTTATTTACGTTTGCATTTCTTAAGATATGGTAAACAAATTTGGTAACTAATTTTTCAGTGCTAAAACAGCATAAAATGTGATTTTCGTTAGTTCAATATTTAAACATTTTCCGGGGCGGACCCCTTTCTTTAGAGGTAGATTCCGTACCCCCAAACCCCCCGGCACTTTCGACCCTCCTGGAATTATTTTCTGGCTATGTCATTGTGGCACTTATTATATTATTAATACAATGTTACAAAGTGACCCAAGAAGTCAAAGCTACAAAAAATCAATTACTTTTAAAAATTGGCCCCCTCCAGAAAATATCATATGGGCGCCCTTGATGTCTATCCAACACTTGAACCTCCATAGATCTTAAAGCACTATAAAATTGTATTTATTCATTCAAAACACTTCTTAGGAGAATCACTTAATTCTGCCACTACATGAGCAAAACACATTCAACATCATGTAGCTTTCTCGAATGTACAAACTTTATCAAAATAATGCGCTTAAGGCTAAACCAATTTTACGAAACAGGAACTTAAATACCCTGTAGAAACATGATTGATAGCAACAGATGTGCCACTGAGATGAATAATAAATTATCCTTCTTACTTTTACATTAATAATGTATTGCGGTGGTGCAATCTACTTGTATCTTCCAGAAGATGGCGTTAAAGATTATCCGGTAATGGATTGGTAATACGTTCGGCCGGTAATTATGTTTACATGATTAGAGGATTCAGTTCCTCTTGATGAATAGTTCTTCATGATGTATAGGCCCTTGAGGAGAACTGATTGATAGTCAAGCTCTACGCAGCCGAGGCTTTCATTTGTCTTTAGCGGCAGTGCAAATCAATCAATGTGTTAAATCACACCAGAGAGTGTAGGCAAGGCAAAGATAACGGAACGCACAAGAACGTCAAAGACAAAGGTGGCAGTGGAAACAACGACGCAGCGACAAGGGAAAGGAATCGCAAAAGTCTAGGAAGAAGTGGATTAATTGTGGGCTTGTTCAGTGGTTGCTATGGGGAATGGTAACAGAGGATTGGTGTGGAAAATTTGATTAATTTTCACTAAAAGCAAGGTAACTAGTGAACAGTAATAACATTGAATTATCACGCCAGTTGAAGGCATATTAGCATAATTTCACTGTGAATAAGGAATGAAGGACTAAGGACTAGAAAATTGTTGGCCGTAAACTGTAATATCAAAAGCCAAACACATTGCATAGTTATATATTTTGCGTGTTTTTAGGTAGATTTTCGAAGAAAAATCTACCTATTGCAATGGATACCACTTTATGATTTTCGAAAAATTCTTTCATATCTTTACGTTTCATGCTCCCCTAAGTACGAAACCACCGCCCGTTCAAAAAAAAAAATTGTGATATTTATATATATATATATTTATATATATATTTATATATATATATATTTATATATATCTTTACACGATAGCGGCCGTAATTTTGAAGATATTTGAACCAAATTTTATTATGTTATTTCTAGGCCCAATAGTTCGGACAAGTTCGTTAATGGGCAAAATTGGCCCAAGGGGGTGGTCGGGGGAGGGGGTTGAAATTTTTAAAAATGTATATCTCGGCCCCTATGAAGTATAGAGGGAAACTTTGTTTGAATAAATTAGAGTACTCCCTATGGAGTTCACAGTGACACCAACGATTCGGGGGTTCGAGTGAGGGTGGGGGTGGAGGTGGGGGTGGGGGATGAAAATTCGAAACTTTTGAAACCACGTCTTGTGGGGTATCGTTGAAAAGCTCTTGATGAGTACTCTACAAATCAATAAATAGTTTCTTGATAGCTCTCATATTACGCGAGATTTTAATGTTTGAAAATAATAACACTTAAAAGAATTATTATAATATCATAATTTTGTCTTGTTTAGCGGCTTTGCTAATTTTATTCATTGCTGATCTTGCGCACGGCCTCCCAGAATATTATATCCTATTCTTGTTGTCAAAACAAATGATTGTAGGCTCTTCCTCTTTACCGAATTCAGTTCTTATTACTGCAGGTTTACCATGCCAAGGCTAAAGAAGAAGAGTGCTATGCAGCGACAATAAATTAAACCAAAAGCACTTCGAAATCTACCTCCGCCTGTAGGCCTGCCTAAAGGGATTTTTTTAAATATTTTATCCTTACCAGGTAGAGGAAGTATTGTTTTCAACCTGCCATTCACTGTCATTTCTTGAGGGGTAGGAAAAGATTAAAATCTCGGGGTGTGCGGTCCGAGCTGTAGGATGGAGGCTTCAACATCTCTTGCAAATCTAGTGCAAAAGTTGAGCTAGGAGATGTTTGAACATCCACCCTACTGCCCTTACCTCGCTCCCAGTGATTTCCATCTTTTCCTACACCTCAATAAATGACAGAGAATGACATAGAAGCGGAGATCATTGTCACACAATGGTTCAAATCCCAGGCGGCAGACTTCTACGACAGAAGTTGGTCCCACGGTATGACAAATGTCTCAATCCCGGTGGCGAATACATTGAAAAATAGCTTAAAGCTTGCTGTATCTGTTAGAATATAAGTTATAATGTGTCCATGAATTTTTTTTCTGTAAACGGCCCCATGGAACTTACTTTGTGGACGGCCCTAGTATCATTGCAAAAACTTCAGTTGTAGACACAAAAGACACACTTTATTTGAGGAATCGCAATGTGGCTTTAAACTTTGTTTTTACACAATGTAACTAATTAGTGGTACTTACGAATATTGTTGCCGTGGATCGTAACTTGACATTCCCGCACGCAATCTGGTTGCTATGAAAACAAAAGAAATCTCAGTGCTGAAAAAATTACAAAAAGCACTAGTGCCGTAAGTAAAACCATCACAATACAATCCTTTATCGAAGGCCGGGACCAAGGCCCCCCAGCTTATGGCGACTTTAACAGGACAAATATTCAGTCCCCATAGCAACCAACACATGCGAATCACTTTCTAAAATATAACATCTATCTTCAATAATGTATATACATAATATTTTCACAGGGTGTCCACTGGTCGGGAAAATCCGGGAATCCGGGAAAAGGCTTGGAATTTCGTATGGTCGGGAAAATCCGGGAAAAGTCAATGAATTTGTTAAAATATCCGGGAAAATAAAAAAAATTTGCAAAGTGGGATCAAATGACTTTTAGACAATAATAGGCCTAAGATGAAGGTGTATAATTTATTTTACTGTTCCTAACTTTTGTATCTGTTATAGCCTAAGTAATTATTGTTTGCAATTACTTTTATTACTAGAAGTTGTTCTTATTATTATAACAATTATAGGATTATACATAAGTTACTTTACAACTTATGTATAATCCTATAATTTTTCTTACACAGTTTTTAGAAAGTCCTACATATTTTGGTCGGAAATTTCTGAAATGATCAATGAAAATCAGGGAATAAGTCGGGAATTTCTTCAGCATTACTTGGTGGACACCCTGTAATTTCAGCTAATATCTCAATTAATATGTTTAAATTTATATAAATAATTATCGTTCAAAAAATAGCATGCAATACTCGTTCCGTAAGGGCGTAACGGATCTCGGAAATTAAAAAAACTCGGCGCATTATGTATAATATGATAGAGTGGCTCAGTATTGAAATCATGCATTTGTGGATTGAAACCATTATTTTGTATGTATTGCTTGCAATTGTGCATCCGTTGCGGTGCTTCAATTTACGAGCTATGCGCAATGTTTAAACAATTTAAAGCGTGGCCTGTTACATCAACATGTTGCATATTTCATTTGTTTTTTATTATGATAACTGCATTCATTATTCAATTTAGTTTCCTGAAATAAAGTAATACCAAATTGCGAGGAACAGGGGTCTATGTAACTTTTTCATTATGATAACTTTACTTACTTACTCAATGACAGTAGACAATTCATAAGCAAGCTAAAGAAATATTATCTATTTTATGGAACCCGAAGGTTCATTGCTGCGCTTACCTGAGCCCGCCATTAAACCCTATTCTGTGCTAACTCCATTCAACCATCCCTCGCAAATACTACGTCTCTTAAATGTATTCTAATATTGCCCTTCAACCTTCATTCAGGTCTTCCAAGTGGTCTATTCCCTTCGGAACTCCCAGTCAATATTTTTAGATAACTTATGTCTTTCCTCCCCCATGCGTGCAACATGTCCAGCCCATTTCATCCTCCTTACCCTTGCACTTTCGGTGAAGAGTGTAGGTTACGAAGTTCGTCATGCAGTTTTTTGCATCTATCTTAGGTCTGAATGTTTTCCTAAGCCCCCTATTTAGAACACTAAGATTAATATGTTAAGGGACTATGTCTCACATCCATATAACGCAATTGGCAAGATAATTGTCTTATAATTTTTTCTCTTCTAGATGTTTATATTTTTGATAACTTTAGTGCTTGCCTTACAAGGAATTAGGAGATCAATGTCTCTCTTCCGTTTTAATTTTCTTTCTCGTTGCGGAGGTGGCACATTCGCAAGGAATCTAAGATGTGTGATAATGATATAATGATTAAGGCAAGTGGAAAGAAATCTGCTGAGATCTGCGAGGCGTTCCTGATATACCAGGGTGCATCAGCGATTATTAGTAAAAATCTGTTCTGGATTGTTAGTTACCTTTGTGTTAATTAATAAAATCAGGTAAACTGATGTGACAAAGTGCCAGAATGCTTTTGTTTAATCAGTCATAATTGCAATTATATGTAGAAATTAAGTTATTTTTTCATCGATTTCCGAGTTAAGCTCCAGATCGATTCATTAAGCAGGGCTTACGGAAGAACACAGGTCTAATTTGTGAAGGAATATATGGGTAGTGTTATTTGTCAAAGCTAAGTGTATTGCAACTTACAAACCCGTATATGCGCACTGTAAAGAATATGTTGCCATGAGAACTGATTTGCATTTGATAAATACTGTCTAATATATTACCATAAAATAGGCACTAAGTTGAGCATTACTGCGGTACCGGTCAACTGATTTGGTCCAATATGAATAGACTTCTTCACATGGACGTTATAAATGCGTATGCCGAGTTTCATGAAAATCCGATAAAGCGTATTTGAATTATTTCCCGTACAGAGAGACGGACAGACATTTTCCCGTTCACCACACAATCTCATAAAGTACCATTCTGGCACTTAATAAAATAAAATAAAATTTGCGTGTTATATCCTGGTATCCAGGTTACTGAACTGCTATGAATTTATTTTGCTGCTTTTATTTTTTCCTTCAGAATGCAAATATTAACTACAGATTAATACATTAACAAATTGTGCTTCTCTGCAATATTTTTACGGTAGGCCTAGTAATCCTTTACTAATTTAAAAAAAGCTTGTAATATCTAAAGATGAATACAAATAAAATAATTCTACCACTACAAACCACACCTAACCCGCATAGCTAGTAGGTCTTTTATAGGTAAAGTAATTATTTTGAACTTTTTAGGATTCATCTTCACTCTCCAGTTCTTGGGACACTCGTCAATCAGGTTAAACAAAATGTTGTAATTAATTTGAAGTGGATGTATACTATAAGAAATAAGTATAAATTGAATAAATAATAATATTCTGTGGAGTGCAGTATCCGCTTTAACTGGCGCAGGTTGCATGATAGCCTGACAGCCATCATTAATCATGCTGGTCTCGAAGACATGACTCGAGACAAATCTCACACTAGGGAGACAATCCACTACAACATATGTCACTGGTGTGCAAACAGTGGATATCCAATATCCCTACTCATAGTATAGTATGGGGTAGTAGAGGATTATATAGTCTACATTACTGATGTTAATTGTACCGAGTATGACATGGCAGGACATTTAAAATCTGAAGGAAGTAAAATAAAATAAAATCAGGTAAACTGATGTACCAAAGTGCCTGAATGCTTTTGTTTAATCAGTGATAATTGCAACTTTGATATGCAAATATAAGTTAGTTTTTGTAATCTTTCTGCTGACTTAAGCTCCAGATCGATTCATTGAGCAAGGCTTACGAAAAAAAAGGTCTAAAGTTTGATACTTAACCTTAATTCAAACTCGTATACACTGATGTAAAGAAATTCTTAAAACCTGTCAGCATTTCACAAAATGCACTGGCAAAGATCTCCGCTTAAAGTAAGTAGTCCTAATTATTTCACAGTAATATACCATCTGTATATAACAGTATTCATTTAGTACTAATTTCAACTTGATCAACGAAATAAACAAACATCTAACTAGTTTGATAGTCATATGTGAAGGAATAATGTCATATCTAATTGTATTGGAACTTCCAAAGCCGTATACGAACACTGTAAAACAATATGTTGTCATTATAGCTGATTTGCATTTGATAAATTATTTCTAATATATGACCATAAAATAGGCACTAAATTGGGCATTACTCCGGTACCGGACAACCGATTTGATCCAATATCAATAGGCTTCTTCCCATGGACGTTATAAATGTATAATCAAATAAAATAAAATAAAATAAAATATGATTGTCCGGAAAGCTGTATAATATTTTAAAACACGAACTCTATTCTAAGACTGTATACAAAAGAAAATATAAGGGAAATGAAAATCCTCTAAAGCACCATGAAGAACAGAACCTTCGTTTCTATACATCGGTTTAGAATACCGAAGCACGGAGGTTGAAACTTTAATAAGAAAAAAAAAGGTGTCATTTTCTTTTATTATAAAAGAGAAAGGAAGAGAAAACTTGCTAACGGAGACTGGTGTTCCCCAAGGTCCCGGCTTGGGAACGAAGCGACCGTAAACACCTGCTTCTATTATAACACAGCTTTGTGTCCACACATTCAGTAGGTCACTGGTTCAAATCCTTCACAGACAGACGCTCGGGTAGAGCTTTGACGGGCGTCGCGTAGAGTTGAGCACTCTATGACATCATCAGGTCGCACATAAATAGATCTGTGAGGAGAAGTTTTTACAGTTAAAATCAGCGGAGACGGTTCGAACAATGAAAAAGTGCTAGGCAGTGTCAGCTGGTGAATTTAGACCACAGTTACTAGAAACCGACAGAGAAAGGATAATTAAAATACAAACGTTTTCTCTGTATTTTGCTCCAGCATTAGGGATTAACACAAAAGTCAAATTTCCTGCAACATTCACTCGATTTTCTCTATTATTATTAGTATATTATGGTAGGCTACTGTTTTTTTGTATTTCTTTTATTTTACTCCAGGACGCGAAATTTCAATATTCTTTGTTTTTGTACAGAGTAGCATTATACCCTATATGTTTCGTCATGCAAAGATACAAATTTATACAATCAGCTTCATCAATGATACATAAAATTAATAACTAATAACGTGTTAAAAAATGTTTATTAATACTGAGCGAAGTGACCGATATGGTAGCGTCTTGGACTCGCATCGTGAGCGTGGCATGGATGGTCTCCCCGGATCAGTGATCTGCCCAATGTTGGAGCCACCTCCGAGAAACACGAACACATAGGATGATACATAGTCGCTCACACATTCACTCTGAACAAGGCGAGGATGAAGATGATAATGGCGGAAAGGTGATATCCAGGGACCACGTGGTACTAAAGTTACCCGAAATTCGTCTTACGGGGGAAGAAAAGCTCTGGCATAGGCTAAACCTCCCCTATGCAACTTTTCCCAATCACGATTCGAACCTGGGTTCCCTGTGGAGATCAGCGAAGGCATCCCCTGCGCCACAGCGGTGGACGGTTAATATAATAGCGACATGGGCGTACGGTAAGGGGGGTTCAGGGGGTTGAAACTCCTCCCGAAATATCTTAAATATTTTGAAGATTATAAATCATGGAACGAATTTAAAAAACTCTGATTCGGTTTTTACATATTCTACAATTTCGTACATATGAAAGCATTATTTAAGATTTATCGTAATTTATTTAATATTCAAATTTCAAAATCTCGTGGTGTTGATAGTTTTTCAGCTTAATAACAGTGACGTATTACAAGTAAACAAAAATCCCTTTGGAATCTGTCAAACGACAACTCGAATACCCCCGCTGAAATCCATCAATCAGTTTGTAAAGCCAACAGTAATCACGAGCTCATCACAAAATTATCATGAAGTATTTGGCATTAATCGGGCTTTTCCACCGGTGGATTTACAGATAACTTTAAAAACGTGCCCTATGCACCATACAGTGTTATGATAATTTTTCAAAAGAAAGTTTTTATTTATAGACTCTAGCTTAAACGAGAAATGGATAGAAATCTCAAGAAAAACAGTTTCAAAGACTGAGTTGCATATTAATTTATTACAGTGTATTAGCCTAATTATAACAATAAAACTGTTCAGTAATTAAAAAAAGTAATAATTCACAATGTGCTCAAGGACATGGAGCTGAGACGACTTCACATTGAACCCCTCCCGAACAAATTTTCACCGTACGCCCATGAATAGCGAAAATATTCAAATTCTAAGAAGCTTGTGGCATATACCGTTAAGTTCTTACAAGGTGTACACCTAAAAGAGTGATTTAAAAAGTAACTCATTCGTGATGATTAGGGCAAGGCATTTGATGTTTTTTTCATCTTTTTGCATATGGAAAATAAAAGATAGCTCGAATATGTATTAATGTGTATCAGAAATAATTAATTAAATAAAGGCAATTTGGTTTTGAATTTTTTTCTTTATTTTGCATTTTTCGTCACTTTCAAGATGTAGGTCTTTTTTGGCATGTTTTAGGTCATTTTCGGCTTTTTTATGTCATGTTTCAGTGGAGGTAGATAGCTTTTCCATGTAAAAATCGTTGCTTTCAGGACAACAGAAAATCGTTTTTATTTGAGAATCCCCGCCAAGTGTTCATAGTTCACCATAGCAGTTTGTCTTGTAGCAATAAAGAATTAAATATTCTTTTTTTTCTTTCTTTCTTTCAAAAGGCACATATTTGCTAGGGGCAATTTGATGGGCATGCTAGTTCGGAAATCATTTCTTTTTCGCTAAGGGTGCCAAATAGTATAAATTTACTTACTTTTTAAGTAGGGAAATAAGTGTTTTATATTGTAAATTCATGTATAACGCACTGTCATCCATGAAATTGCTTTTAGCTTTTAGTTATAATGGTATATTTATGGTTATTTTTTATTTACGTCATTTTTTTTCACTATTTTAGGTCATAATTGCATTTTTATTTTGCATTTTTTCACTATTTTATGGTCATTGAATGCCTTGCCCTCGTGGTTATTATGTTATACATCCTGTCCTTAACCCTTTACTCTGCCACAAGTCGTCATTAACATCCAGGCAAGTGGACCATGAAACAGATGGGTTAAAAGGCCAGCAGTAACTATGGGTTTCTTGCCCAGGCAGGCCATTGTTCTCCAACCTCAGCTTTACAGGGTTTAATAAAGCAAGTTTTCCAATTACATCACCGTCATGCTGCACCCCGTGATAGTTAGGAAATTCCTCTTTTCATAACAATGGATGGATTTTACTCTTCAAGTAAGACTGAAAGAGGTGTATTACTTTTGCGAGCACTGAAGTAATTACATGCTGCTTTAGTGTATATATTCAACTCATTGAATTTGCTGAATGTCCTTAACATTAAACGTGTTGACGTGAAATGAATTATATACTTCTCTATATATTATATAAAAGGCTCTGTCCTGACCGACTGACTTTTATTACTAACTAGCGTGTGTCCGCGGCTTCGCCCGCGATAATTATTTCAAAAATTAAAAATTAAGAGCATAATAGTTAAATCATTATATTTATTAACACCTAAATCACATGGACTACATACCACGATTAGATAGCGTCGCCTGGTAAAAGCGACCTCAGATTAGAGTTCCCTGGTCCAGAAAACCCCTGCATAGTGAGTTTCGTCCAAGTCGAACAATGTTTGACCATATTTAGGCCTATATTGAATATCCCTCTTCCGTGTAGGTTGAAAATTTCATACGTCTGCGGGCCTTCATATTCTAAACAAATGAATCGTCAAGGATGGACTTACAAAATCAAGCGATCGCCCGCGAAAATTATTTCAAAAATTAAAAATTAAGGGTATAATAGTTAAATCATTATATTTATTAACACCTAAATCACGTGAATTACATACCACGATTAGATAGCGTCGTCTGGTAAAAGCGACCTCAGATTCGAGGTCCTTGGCTCAGAAAACCCCTGTATAGCGAGTTTCGTCCAAATCGAACAACGTTAGACCATATTTAGGCCTATATTGATTATCCTACTTATAATAATAATAATAATAATAATAATAATAATAATAATAATAATAATCCTCTTCGGTGTAGGTTAAAAATTTCATATGTATGCGTGCCTTGACATTATAAACAAATGAATCGATCAGCGTGAGCTACAACTTTCAAGCGATCGCGATAGTTTTATGTCCAAGGAATGACAAAAATAGCCAAAGCCTACTGTAATTGATTTGACATTGAATGGTATTACTGAAAACTGATGCTTCGAAAACGCAAAAAATACACGTTTTTTGCCCGTTTTTCACTCATAACTCACGAACGAAAGGAAAAATTAAACATGTAATATGCCAGAAACCTTCCCGGGAATGCACTCAACAACTTCCCAAAGTTTCATGGCGATCGGATGAATGGTGTAGTAATGCATAAAGAACAGACACACACATACACACATACATTCATTTATATATATATATATAGATGACTGACAGAGAATCAACGTAGAGCCAAAACTATAAAAGATAGAGATTTGGAATTTTGACAGTTCCTTCGTTTCATAATGTAAGTGCTCACTAAGAAAGGATTTTGAAAAATTTTGATTTTTAATGCCAAAAATCAAATGTTTTTGAGAATACTTAATTCCTTTTTAAACAGAATTATCAAATCCAAATCACAGTTCACAGGTAGGTCATTGGTCTCAGGTAGGTTTGTAAATAAATGATACGGGACATTGACAAATTAGAGAAGCCATCGATATAATTCATTGCTCTAAATAATTATTGAAGATGAAATCTACAAAAATAATGCACAATGTGATGCAGTCACATAACTTTCTCTACCCCGGACATAGAGAATACCAAACGAGGTGTGGTAATGTGTATACGTATTGTTATATTCCAGGTTTTTTGGGAGAAAAGTATGAAAGTGATATTGTTTTTCTTTTTAATTTCATCCCCGAAATAACATTCACTTGTAAAACACCCGATAGACATCTCGATTTCGGTGCACCCTGTTTGAATTAATGTGATGGATATTTGTGGGTCTCACAAACACTCCTATACCGAGTATCGATCCAACAAGCTGTTCTGGCAAATCCCTCTAGACTGGCCTCTTTCGAATTGTCACCATGTTATGATTGATTTTTCACACTAATAGTTTTCAACTTTCACTTCAACACTACTGTCTCGAATGTCTGTTTCCCTGCGAATAGGACATATCACATATTTCAGACAGAATTTATTTTAATGCACCGGTTACGTAAATGTCTTAATGGTGAGTTATGGTTCACAATATATGAGTTATTATTTTTTCCATCAACCTATAAAGAATAGATTCTTATTTTATCTTTTAATTTCCTTAAGGGGACATACAGCTTTCAATGGGATTCGTAGGTCAGAAATATATGTTTTTTTTTCTCTCTTCTTTTCTCAGCAATGAATTGTTCTGTAACCTTGTAATATGGTATGTTCTTTATTGACGATCTCTCGAATTGTATACTACTAGGAGGTGCCCGTGGCTTCGCCACGATAATTCTTTTAGAAATTAAAAATTAAGAGTATAATAATTATTAAAGCATTATATTTATTAACACTTGCACGCGAATCATTCATAAACTAAGCCATTAATAATTAATGAAACAGCTAAAATTCCTGCTTTAGAGTACATTCCACGACATGAAAGCGCCCCCTGGGAAAACTATATCAGAATCGATTATGCAGTTCCAAAGAACCTGTGAACACATAATACGTATTGTTACTCAGCTGTTTATTGACATGAATATGATGTGAATTTTATTTGATCAATTCAGTGTAATTTTCAGAAATTATATAATGTTTCAAGGGAAGGAATGGTTTGTTTGGATTATTATTATCAGCGATATTTCAAGAGATAAAACCATCAATATTTTACAGCTGTTGCCCCCGGCTTCGCCCGCCATTATTCTCTGACTCCAGGATTTTTAAGAAAATTACACTGGTAGATTATTTAAAATGTGTGTGGTTCAGAGCTATGAAAATTGTAAGTAAAAATAAAATTAGAATATTTGTTCATTGTGTTCATTTCACTTAGGCCTTATATAATAAAGAAACGGTTTTCCTTCCTAATTTTGTAGTCGTCATGAAAGTTTAGACTGCGAGAGACGAACATCGCCGAGTATACCCGATGTCTCACGAAGCGGGCGAGCAAGCACGCTATTTAGGGCCGTTGAATTGTATAAGAGTAGATTTACAGAATTCATTAAACTGTTGCAGTTATGGGTAATTATCGTTACAAAATGGCAGCCACGTTTCGTGCACTGAAATGCCGTTAGCGTGATAATTTCCACAAATGGGAATATTTGTGAGTGATTCTATTTTCTATTTATTTATAAACATCATATGAATATCACTATCTACAGTCTTTGGAATTTCTGCAATACAAGTATTTTTTTAGATTTTCTTTTTCATAAAAATTTAAAAATAAACTATTAATGTTAAATGAATGATTGTAGATAGTGTTGTTCATATGATATTAATAAATACACAGAAAAATGATCACTCAGAAATGTTTATATTTGCAGTAGATTTCGCTGGGCATCGCGCACACAGAGACAAACGAACACTTCCTCTTCTACGCACCCCGAATCCGGATTTTTAATTTTCGCTTCGTTCGCGAGTTATGACTGAAAAACTGTCATTTTTTGCGCTTTCGAAGCATTAGTTTTCAGTGATACATTTCAATTGTCAAACCAATTGCAGATGGCTTTGCTTATTTTTGTCATACCTTGGAAATAAAAGCATCGCGATCGCTTGAATGTTGTAAGCCCACCCTGGTCGATTCATATGCCTATAATGTCGAGGAACGCAGACGTCTGAAATTTTCTGCATAGACGGAAGAAGGATAATGAATTAGGCCTAAAAGGGCACACATTGATCGATTTAAACGGAACTTACTATGCAGGAGTTTTCTAGGCCAGGGAACTTGAATCTGAGGTCGTTTTTCCCAGGCGACGCACAGTGGTCCGAATCGAAAAAAAAGCGGACAAAAATATTTTCCATAACAAATTGAAATAGTTTAGTACAAAACTTTAAACTAAATACTAATATTAGGTCAATTTGTTGTTTTAGTTCATAAAAGTACAGTACTTAGGCCTACAGGTAAAACATATTCATTCATCCCCTGATCCGGATAAGTCGCTGTCGGCTTCTTCTTCTCCTTCCTGCTCCGTTTCATCGTTGGGTATTGCCAATAAATAAATTACACACTTCCTGAAGCAACTGTCTTTAACTTTTTCGAAAAATAACTGAGGATTTTCAAAAAACCTTCGGGCAGTGTTACCATAATTGGTGGTTCCATAACCAGGCTTCGGAATATCAACTAGAAGACATAAATAATCTAGTTCTGAATGAGTCTTGCACTATTTTTTTCTTTCTTTCCAATAGGTCTCGGGTACCATCTATCAAGTTCACTTTACACTTTTTAAAATCCAGGCGGTAGGAAATATGGAGGAGACTTTCAAAAAATCGGATGTAGGCATGCAGAACTGATAATCCAAACTCAAGCTGTAAATTGTCAACGGGCTTCTGTGCTATTGTTTGTAAATTGTTCATTTATGAAATCTTGGCAATACAAATATAGCATTTCATACTTGAAGATTTTGCTAAAGCATTGCATACTTTTCCATCTATCATTCATAATATTAAGGAATAACGCACTTCGGTGTTATTTATAACCAAGTTACCGGTATTTAAAATTTCAATTTGTTCTGTTATATAATCTTTTTCCGCCCGAGAAATTTCTGATGTTTCATGAACCCACTGCATTCGAATAGGCCTGCAGAAGCGTGTAGATGCAGTTCTTGGATTTTTCCACGCAATAATTCGTGTTTTACTGTATACAAGGCGAAGAGACACGAAAGATGACATAAATACGCTCTGGTCACTCTTGAAATCACATCTTTTTTCGGCCACTTTGAATATTTCTTATAAAAGAAACTTTCTACGAAATTAATTTTTTTCCAGCGGTAAAAATAAGGCAGAAAAAACACTTCCTTACACTGTTGTACACTGTTTTCTCGACACTCACTCCAAAATTGATTAATTAGGTATATCACAAACTTTTCCTGCCGCGCGCGAGATTCATCTTTATTTTCACGAATCTCGTTATGAAGTTCACTACGATTAACAATGAAACTCATTTTTCTCTATTCACAACACAAAAAACCACCACTAATCATATGCTTCTCAGAACTGATGATCATTTCGGTTTTCTAGCTGCAAGACATCCTTCCCTAGCGTAATATAATCTTTCAACAGCCCCTTATCTCGCGCGACTGTTTATCCTCAGAGCGCACATATAAACATTCTCGCCCTTCTCATTCAGGGAGTTGGTGGGATTTGGCGATGAAATCCTTAAGGAAACATTGTCAAAACTTCATTTTAATACTTGCGTAAGTTTCATAGGATACATATGTATACATTTTTTTTAAAGTCAAGCAAAACTTTTTTTTCTTGAATAAAATTAGGTTTTGTTAAAATTAATGTAATAGTCCTTATAAATGATCTAAATTCGACAATCATGTTTTTAATAGATAGAGCACATTATAAAGTATCTACAGGTATAATATTATAGACCTTGAGTTTCATTTTCAAGTGAGAAAGAAATTGCAAAGTTTACGTACAGAAGTGAGGGGTTCAGGAACTAAGAGTTATGCCACTTTTGCAGTATTATAACTGAGAAACCAAGAAGCAATTTCCAAACATAAAGTGAAATTAATGTACACTGATAATCATACTATACTTGGAGAGTTCTTTGGCGTTTCTAAATTAAAGTTCAAAATCGATTTTTGTCCGCCTTTTTTCCGATCCGGACCACTGTGCGACGCTTGCTAATCGTGGAATGTAGTCCACGTGAATTAGGTGTTAATAAATATAATCATTTAACTATTATGTTCTTAATTTTAAATTTTTTGAATTAATTATCGCGGGCGAAGCTGCGAGCACCTGCTAGTATTATATAAGATTAAGAAGTTCGTATGAAAATTTTTAAACTCCCTGCACTCGTTTCATAAACATATTTGCGTCTTAATGATCTTAAATGCAACGCAGTCGGCCGCGGTTGATTTTACATTGTAGGCATCATACACATTTTATGAACTTCCTGTCATTTTTATGACGGAATATTTCACTCATTCTTTTTTTAACCAGCTTCCTAAGAGCGTTGTAAAGGACGAGGTGTTAAATGCGTATAAACCCCCGCTGTTGCACCTGTGGAAGCAATGAAGTCCCTGGGAGGGGGTAATTTTTCATCTCTCCCCCTAATTTCTCCTCAGGGATGAGGGATGGTGTCGGGAGAGGTGGATTGTGCTGATTTCCCGCTGCGACCCCTCTCATAATTATTATGCCACAGTGGCCTTTATAAATCACTCTGTAGGTCAGTGTTACATAAAGGGGATCCCCTACACCACACAATATCACTGCGTAAAAATCTATACGGCAGTAACGGCAATAAATAGAACTCGGCCCCTTTCCCCTCCACTCAATAGGAAGGGTGAACGATGTTAGCCAAGAGTGTTCATTGAAACATAACCTCATCTTCCCATATAAAAGTTGACATTCTCTTCATGTAAATTGGTTGTAAAAATTAAAAGAATGCTGTTACATAACATCGCATCCCCGAAGGATAAGCAACCCAAATAAAATCTGTTTAGTGCAAACATACAACATTCTTTATCCAAAGCTTGGGCAATAAACTTTACTCACTCCAAATTATAATCTCTATATATAAGAGGCTTTGTCCTGACTGAATGAATGAATGAATGAATGACTGACTGACTGACTGACTTAATAACAGAGAGTCAACACAGATCCTAAACTACAATAGGTAGGGACTTGGAATTTTGACAGTACCTTCGTTTCGTAATGTAAGTGCTCATTAAGAAAGGATTTTGCAAAATTTTGATTTTAAATGCAAAAAATTAAATGTTTTTGAGAACACTTAATCCCTTTTTACACAGAATTATCAAATCCAAATCACAGTTCACATGACAACATAATGTTGCCAGTGGTCTCAGATGGGTTTGGAAATTAATGAAATGGGACTTTGAGAAATTACAGAAGCTATCAATATAATTCATATTATAAGTAAATATTAAAGAATGAAATCCGCGAAAATAATGCAGTCACATAACTTTTTCTACCCTGGACATAGAGAAAACAATACGAAGTATGGTAATATGTATATTATTATATCGCAGATTTTTGGGGAGAGAAGTATAAAAGTGATATTGCATTTCTATTTAATTTCATCCCCAAAACAGTTTTATGGTAATATGAGAGTGAGAAAAAAATATTCCGCAAAGATAATTTTATGTTACACACACAGACACACCGATATGTTTCTGAAAATAGTATTTTTGGAATAAGGGAACCTCAAAACGTATATTCCTGTTAAAAACTCATCTTCGAATTTCGGGGTCGAACATCATACTTCCTCTACCAGGTACGGGCATAGGAAGTAAAAATATAGAAGTATGCAAATGTTAATAATATAAAATCAGGTAAATACGCTTTACCGGATTTTCATGAAACTTGGTATATGCATTTATAACGTCCATGGGACGAAGCTTATTGATTTTGGACGAAATCGGTGGACTGGTACCGGAGTAATACCCAATTTAGTCCCTATTTTGTGGCAATATATTAGACAGAATTCATCAAATGGAAATTACAACATATTGTTTTACAGTGTTCATATACGACTTTGGAAGTTGCAATATAGTTAGCTTTGACAAATAACACTACCTACATATTCCTTCACATATACTTATCAAACTTTAGACTTTCGTTGTTTCGTAAGCCATTCTTAATGAATTTATCTGGAGCTTAATTTGGAAATCGATAAGAAAAATAACTTATTTTCTGCTTATCATAATTTAAATTATCACTTATTAAAAATAATCATTCTGACATTTTCCCGTCCACCACACAATCTCATAAAGTACCATTCTGGCACTTAATAAAGTAAGGTAATAAGATAAATGAATAAGGGCAATGTGTGAATATATTTTTTCTTTCTCTGTTACAGGTATGTTACAACTTCTTAGTCTATGCACGTCTACTTTCAAATAGTAAGTACTCAGCATGTCATACTCCTTAACGCCTCTGACTCTACACGGAAACTTGAGTGGCAGTGAATCTCCTCATTTATGTTCCACGCCAGCCCGGGTAATATAATCTCTTATTGGACTGAGTTCAAGACCGAACACATGCATTAAACAACGCTCGGGCCTAGGTGAGTGGTGAAAGCGGATGGAAGGCGAGTTCACAATAAATGCCTATAGTACTCCCTGCAAGAGACCGACTCATATTGGTTTGATGTCATAAGTCTGGCACTCGATCATTAACCAATGAATACAGGTCGGTTTCAGTTTTTAGAAGGGAGTTAAGAGGGGACTAAAGCATACATTAAGTGGAGGGTCGATGTAATTGCCTCGTAAGTAATATCTTCTCCATTATGCATATTCAATTTTAAGTGAACACAGAAACTTATTTCCTTTAACGAACAAAATGAAGACTAATTCTGAAATGTTTATGTTCTTTCAAATAATCTAGAGGCTCTTAGCCGTATCCGCCATCGCGCAAAAAAGGAAGGAGCAGGGGTGGGGAGTGGGAATGACAAAAATGTTTTAGAATTCCCCTGCAAAATCACGGAAAGATTCCCTGCACTCAAATGTACTTGGAGACAGTGGAGTGAGTTTCAAGTAGGCCCTATATTGAAGAAGGCATGATAAAATTATGGGACATACGATTTTTAAAAAGAGCTAATTGGTGTTTTTCTTTGGTTTTACTTATGTAGTTATATTTTCCTTGTGTTAAGTTTGTACTTCACATAAAATATAAGAAACAAACAAACACAAAAAATAGGCCTACGTAAATTATTAAAGTTAATTAATTACAATTTAATATTTATTATTCAAAGGATTTAAGAATGGAATCTATAAACGTTTGTCAGATTTTCAGCGCACCCACACCTAGCTGGTGGACCTCAAGGGGTCTCTGTACATTTTAATCGACTATTGCGTTCATGCGACGCGCATTTTGAAGTAACCAATATCGTTCAAACAATGCATCGGGTATCGACCAATCCTTTTCGTTTTTGTCACAATATAATGACGTTATCATTATACAGAGTGTTAATATTTTACCTGTGTATAGAGGGAACATAGACAAGCAACTTTTATTAGGAGATTTTTGCTCTGAGGATTCAGTTTTTCCTGCTACAGCATAAAATCTCTCAGGGCATGGCCGCCACTGACTTCTAACATTTGGAAAAAAAATGCAAAACAAAAGAACTTCGTTGTTAATACTGTAGATGTGAAGAAAAAAAACTAATGCAGTGGCGGCCAGTCATGTCTGTAAATTAGTCTGTAAATTTTGCAGATTATGAAAACTCCAAATTATGATATAGCTGTTGATGAATGATTAAGAAGCAGGTTTTTATCGATGAATAAGAAGGCATGAAGTCAATTTTTTGAAAATTTTAACCTTATTTTGTTTAATCATTCACTTATGAGCACCAAATTGCAATGTCTTGAATGCCCTCTAGCATACACGTTTTACGTCCTAGAGCAGCGTTCCTCAACCTTTTTGAACCCGAGAACCACTTAAATGTGTAAAAAATTTTACGGACCCCTAATTTTACATCCCATTTTTAAAAGAAGGCCTATATCTCTATATATATAAAAGGCTTTGTCCTGACTGACTGAATGAATGACTGACTGACTGATTGACTGAATGACAGGAATCAACGTACAGCCTAAACTATAACAGGTAGAGACTTGGAATTTTGACAGTACCTTCGTTTCATAATGTAGGTGCTCACTAAGAAAGGATTTTGAAAAATTCTGATTCTAAATGCCAAAAATTAAATGTTTTTGAAAATACTTAATCCCTTTTTACATAGAATTATCAATTCCAAATCACAGAATATATTGTTGCCAAATGGTATCAGGTGGGCTTGGAAAAAACAAATGAAATGCACTTTTGACAAATAAGAGAAGTTATCAAAATAATTCATGTTATAAATAAATATTACAGAATGAAATCCACTAAAATAATGGAATCACATAACTTTCTCTACCCTGGACATAGAGAAAACAAAACGAGGTATGGTAATGTGTATATTATTATATTATATCGCAGGTTTTTGGAGAGAAAAGTATGAAAGTGATAATGCTTTCTGTTTAATTTCATCTCCAAAACGGCTTTATGGTAACATAAGAGTGGGAAATTTCCCGCCTCGATATTACAATTTTATGAAACCTGAATTTCTGTTTCTTCTTATTTAAACCTCTACCAGGCTTGCTGTGCACTGTACAAGCGATGGGATGCAAAATTCTAGATCCTCTATGAGCCATAAAAAACTATATCAAGCGTTTTCTGAGGGAATAGTTTGAGTGTAATAAGTCGTTCTTCCTATTTCAAATTATAAATGCCTATATAAGGACCTAGAATTTAAAATTGAAAATCCTTCATAAGTTAATTTCCAATTACAAAATACAAAACCCGGGCGACGCCGGGTCTTTTAAGCTAGTTCTTAATATTTGGGGTATTAATTATAGGTCATTGTAACGAAATATGTGAAAAAAAATCTTACTTCTTTACTTTCCACTTGCTTTATGATATTTTTTAATTATGTCTGCGGACCATCTGCACCTTGATAGGTTGATAAACGCTGTCATAGAGGAAAAATCTCGTAATAAAAGTAGCTTGTCTATGTCCCCTCTATACACAGATAAGATATTTCGGTGTTATTCATTAACACCCTGTACGATAGAATTCTGTTAATTAATGTTTACGATTCAACATAACGTACGCCACTACTTCTAACAATAAGACTGATATTGATTCCAAAGCCCCATGTAATGACATGCGAAACAAGGCCCTATATGACACTCAGGTGCCTGATTGCCGCGTCTCTTTTGTCAGGTTGGCATTGAAAGTGTTATTGATTTAAAATGAAATCTTGTCTTGTCGAGTGACTAATGGTATATATCGACACGTTGTGCATATTCCCTATCCAGTCATATCAACAAACAAGACACTCGCGCCCTGTTCTGTGAAATATCGCCCTCATTCATCTTTGTGGAGAAATTTACTGCATTCTAGACATAAATTGAAAAATTGACGAGAGCATGTAACACTGTTTTACTATCCAAGGTGTCCCAGAAACTACGCGGGCAATTGAGTTTTTACCTGGGTTGTTTACAAAAACAAAACACAATTTCATGGAAATGTTTATTGCAACAAATACAGCATGTGTTCAGCTATTTTTCAACATATTCGCCACCGGAATTGAGACTTTTTAATTCCGTGGGACCAACTTTTGAATGTCTTGGTCGTAGAACTCTGCCACCTGGGATATGAACCACTGTTTGACAACCATATCCGCCTCTTTATCATTTTTCCTCATTTCTTTAGGCGTAGGAAATCGGAGCTGTAAGGTGCATTTTGAAACACCTCCCAGCAAGTCTTCTGCGTATTTATCTGATGAAACTCGTTTATCGAGTAGGATTTATTAAGACTATTCCACGAATAAGCTGTAACGCAGTTTGTAAATAATATTTATTTTCTTACTTTATTGTCAATCCATCACACGATGGATTTGCTTACATCAAGTTGCTTACATCAAAACGCTATAAAAGCACATGAACTGACTTGCACCGAATCGAAATTGTGTTTTTAATCAATAAACATTTATATTATTTCAATTTCAAACTAGTTATGTTCTATCAAACTAGCAGGTGCCCGCGGCTTCGTCCACGATACTTGAGAAATTAAAAATTAAGAGTATAATAATTATTAAAGCATTATATTTATTAACACTTGCTCGCGAATCATTCACAAACTAAACCATTAATAAAATCAGGTAAACTGATGTAAAAAAGTGCCAGTATGTTTTTGTTTAATCAGTTATGACTGCAATTATGATATGCAGAATATGTTTTTTTTTTAAATTGATTTCCAAGTTAATCTCCAGATTTATTCATGAAGCAGGGCTTACGGAAGAACAAAGGTCTAGTTTTTTTAAAAATCAGATTAAAATCTTCCAGCATCAGCTGAACTGTACAGATTTGTGATATCTTGACAATCGCACACTCACATAAAAATACAACAAAAAAGTGAAATTGGCCGGTTTCGGGATTTGAACCATGGAACTTCAGAAAATGAGTCCATACCGGTCACCTGGGTCAGTTTAACGGTCTAGTTGGATAAGCGCATGTAAAACAATAGTGTTTTTGGTTGTAGTTAACTTTATTTTAATTTCCAAAGCCTTATAAAATCACAGTAAAACAATTGACTATGTTGTCAAGATAACTGATTTGCTTTTTTTTTTATAAATTCTTTCGAATACGTATATTATCATAAAATAGGCACTAAATTGAGCATTACTCCGAAACTGGTCAACCGATATTATCCAATATCAATAGATGTCTTCCCATGAACATTATAAATGTGTATACCTAGTTTCATAAAAATCCGGTAAAGCGTATTTGAGTTACCGCGTCTTTAAAATAGACACAAAATTGGGTTTTAATCCGGTACCGGTCTACCGATTTCGTCCAATATCAGTAGACGTCTTCCCATGTACATTATAAATGGGTATACAATGTTTCAGGAAAATCCAATAAAGCATATTTGAGTTATCGCGACTTCTCATATATTAACATAAAAGGCACTAAATTGGGCATTATTCCGGTACTGGCCAACCGATTTGGTTGAATATCAATAGACGTCTTTCTATGGACATTATAAATGCGTATACGAAGTTTCATAAATATCTGATAAAGCGTATTTGAGTTATTGCGCCTTTAAAATAAACACTAAATTGGGTTTTACTCCGGTACCGGTCAACATATTAGGTTCAAATTCAATAGGGCACTTCTTATGGACGTCATAAATGGGTATACCAAGTTTCATGGAAATCCGATACAATGTATTTGAGTTATGGCGCCTTTCTAATAGAAAGGCGCCATAATCTATTAAAATAGGCACTAAATTGGGCATTACTCCGGTACCGGTGAACCGATTTGGTTCAATATCAATAGGGTTCTTCCCATGGACATTATAAATGTGTTTTCCAACTTTCATGAAAATCCGATAAAGCGTATTAGAGTTATGGTGCGTACAGACACACGGACAGACAGACGGACAGACAGACGGACAGACATTTTGTCGTCCACCACACAATCTCATAAAGTACCATACTGGCACTTAATAATTAATGAAACAGCTAAAATTCCGGCTTTAGAGTACATCCACGATTAGAAAGCGCCGCCTGGGAAAACGATCTCAGATTCGATTATGCAGTTCCAAAGCTATAAAGTATTATGAACACATAATACGTATTGTTTCTTAACTGTTTGTTGACAGATGAATATGATGTGAATTTTATTTCATAAATTCAGTGTAATTTTCAGGAACTATATAATTTTTCAAGGGAAGGAGTGGTTTATTTGGATTTTTTTTGTCCGCGATACTTACAGGGTTAAACTATCAATACATTATAGCTGGTGCCCTTGGCTTTTCCCGCCATTATTAATTGACTCCAGGATTTTTAGGAAATTTACACTGTCGGTTTATTAAAAATGTTTGTGGTTCAGAACTATGAAAATTGTGAGTAAAAATAAAATTAGAATATTTGTTCATTAGTCTATGTTCATTTCACTTAGGCCTTATATAATAAAGAAACAGTTTTCCTAATTTTGTACTCTTCGTGAAAGTTTAGACTGCGAGAGACGACTATCGCCGAGTATACCCGATGTCTCACGAAGTGAGGGAGCGAGTGAGCACGATATTTAGTGCCGTTGAATTGTATAAGAGTAAATAATGTTTTCTTGCTGGTTAATGGCAGCATGTGACGTATTAATCACCGCATGTTGATGCCTTACGTGTCATGTAACGAGCTGACGATTTTAGCGGATAAAATCGCATCCTCATATTAATAGCAAGCATTTTATAAAATAAACGATCATCATTGGTCTACATCCGAGGAATTGCTAAATAGTAGATATTAAGGAAAGAACCTGGAAGCTTTATATTCGGGTCCTTTAAAGCTACTTAAACAGTATTTAGAAGCATAGAGAATTTCAGTACATGACTGCTTTAGAGCAGTCTACCTCACACGCTACATAGTTATGGATAAACTCTATATACAAACAGCCCTGCCAATATAAACAGGACTTTGAGTAGTCACGAGGGAAATGTGGTGTGTATTGATTGGCTAACATGACGCAGAACCAATCAGTCGACCTGCGTGTCAAATATCAAGCTGCCACCCTCCACTCAATAAATATCCTTCCTCTGGTTGTATAAACCCTTGCTCGGGGATATTGTTTGTCAGCCTCTCTGAGGCTTTTGAATTAATTGAACTCGCTGAATGCCGCTTCACTCAAGTGGTGTCGCAATCACACATAAACTGAGATATCCCTCTTTAACCCTAACTGTGGATGTGATTACTTCGCTACATTAGACGTGAGGTCTGAGTGACCGCTCATAGTTAAAGGGATTTTAACAATCATAATGTAACAAAAAGTTAAAGGGGTAGCATATACGAGGGCTGTTTTTTTTTTTCAACCTCCGATGGGGCATAAAATGAAAACCACAGTGAAAATCAAAACTGTTTTATTTGGAACATTTAGGTACACCTTCTAGCTACTTCTGTACGTAGTTTCGTTCCGATTGAGACATTTGTCGTAGCGTGGTACCAACTTTTCAATACCCTCTTCATAGAAGCTTGCCGCCAGCGTATAGAGTAGGGTCCTCACGGCATTTTGAAGTTTTTTTTTTTAATTTCTTCGTTGGTGTGGAAGCCAGATCTTAGGTTTGTTCGGGAAATTTGTGTGCATCCATTGTTTGGATTGTTTTTTGGATTCTGGACTGTCGTAACGAATCCACGTTCCATCCCCTGTCACGATGGATTTCAAAAACTTGTTCCCGTGATGAGTGACTTTCATTTCTTTCGGCAGCTGAAGAAAGATCTGGAAGAACAGAGCTTCCACACCAATGAAGAACTTCAAAACACTTCAAAATGCCGTGAGGACCCTTCTCAATACGCTGGCGGCAAGCTTCTATGAAGAGGGTATTGGAAAGTTGGTACCACGCTACGACAAATGTTTCATTCGGAACGAAACTACGTACAGAAGTAGCTAGAAGGTGTACTTAAATGTTCCAAATAAAACAGTTTTGATTTTCACCGTGGTTTTCATTTTATGCCTCATCGGAACTTGAAAAAAAAAAACAGCCCTCGTAAGAAGCTATGCATAACAAAAAATAGGGATTTATTGAAAAGAATGGGGAAATTTTTAATTGTAGTTAAAAGCAAATGGTTGAATAAAATAGAAGATAGTAGCAGTAGAAATTCAAGTGAAGTAGGAAATAATATATAGCATACTTGGGTGTTGTTTTTAAGTAATAGGTAGAAATAGTTATAGAATGTTTGTTTAGTAATCAAGGGACTGATTGGTAAAACATTAATGTAACCAAAGTCCCTGTTGTATGAAGATATGAATAAAAAAAAAAGTAACAAAAAGTTCAATTTAACCCTTAACTGTGCTTGTGGGGGTCTGTGAAACTCCTTCACTCTTTTGTTTTGTAATATTTCACTAGTTAAAGATGAGAAGTCGTTGAGGCTTTTTCTAATCTTAGTATGTATTGTTATTTGACCGTTGCTGGAAGTGGTGTGAAATATCAAATTTGTTAACCGTTTGGACCCCACGAGCATGTTGTATTTGTCTACAGAGAGACAGAAAAACTAAAAATTGGTGTGAAAATGGGCGTTATTTCTATTTCTAGCCTATTTGCTCATTTTGGATGTGAAAATTGTTAACAACCTCCTTTAACCATTAGCAATTCTGTATTTTTTCATAATATTATGGTTTATAAATAATATTTGTTTTATTTTATCATTTTATTATTATTATTATTATTTTTATTTGGGGTATATAAGACCCTACCAGCATTTAGCGCAACCTGAAAACACCAGCATAGTTAAGGGTTGATTATTAAATTCCAAAATGGTACTTCAGGAGACTGTGTGGGAGACGGGAAATCTCTGTCTGTCTGTCTGCGCGATAACTCAAATACGCTTTATCGGATTTTCATGAAACTTGGTATAGGCTACGAATACGTCCATGGAAAGAAGCCTATTGATATTGGACCAAATCGGTTGAATAGTACCGGAATAATGAACAATTTAGTGCCTATTTTATAGTAATATGCTCCTTGTCTATGTTCCCTCTGTACACGGGTAAAATATTTCGGTATTATTCATTAACACCCTGTACAGTGTAATGGGGGTAAAGGCAGCCGGTGCGTAAGGCTAACAACCTTACCACCATCATGTACCGATGTCTAAAAATCTGGGAGCCTCAACCTCCTGGAACCCTCTGGGCCTCCATGGCCTGTAATAGGGAACACTTTTACAGTGTAATGGGTGCATGGAAAAATGCAGCTTCTTAGAAAAAGGAGTCTAAGGAAGTAATAAGAGTGTAATAATTTATATTAAAGAGAGTGTACTTGTCTATCTAACTATTGCCTTGTTTTTTTATATAAACTCGCGAAATACCTATGGGTAAATTACCCAATGGACAGAATTTACACGAGAATAACTTTTACAAACTCAAATAATATAAAGATAGCAATCACTTACACTTGTGGCGAGTTTCTAGATAAATGTCCTCTCGGTAAATATGAAAATGACAGAAACAATCTTCATACAAACTCGGGCTAGATCTTTCCAAGGGTAAATCGTCGGCTTTTCATGGATGGCTGGATAAAATTTAACCTCTCATAGGATCAATAATAATTTAAACAATGATAATCAAAGCATTCTGAGTTAAATTAACTGTACAACTCCAAGGCCTTGCTCATTATATCATTGTGGGTGATTCTGGAACTAATTTGCCCATGGATAATTTACTCATAGGTATTTCACGAGTTTATAGAAACCGGGCATATGTCGTTCAAAAAAGCAATTATCAGATTTTTTTGGGTTTCGTGGGTGTAAATGTGTGCCTTAAGGGAGGCCATGAATAGTATAAATTTAATTTGAGCAGTTTCATGATGTGCAAGGTCGTCGGCAAATGAAATTTGCACAAATAATTAATTTCAGCGCACAAACACACGCACGATTGAAGGGGAAATGTAGAGGAATAGTTGATCATTTAGGAAGCCAACGTACGCATCATGGAATTTCATAATAAAGTATGCATGGCACGTCATAGACCTATTCTTTATCCAATCTGGTTTTTGCTGCGTTTGAATTACATGGACCATCGCATCAACCAAACCTCTGCTCAGCTGTTCTATGACGCACAAAATAACAGTTTCGATGTCCATTTCTTTTTTGCTGCAGTATATGAATGTAGTTCTACTGAACTACTGGCTTTTTAGGAACATGCATAGAAAATAGTGACAGCTACATTGATAATGGGAGTACCATAGGATTACTGTCGTTTGAAATAAATTAGGCATATTGTGAAAAATACTGATAGTTGATCCTGAATCACTGACCAGTCATTAAAATACGGTTGTTTAAAAACAAGTAAAAATCGGCAAAAATCTAAGATCAAACCTCTCTCTCTCTAATCCTATGCCCCCATGTTGGGGCGAAGGACCTCCAAGTGGAGGTTTCTGTTTATCTATGTGAATTTTGTTGCGCTTAGTTTCCTAGAAATGGCAGAGGGACAGGTGGTAAGCCCATCGCCCCTTAAACCCCCTCCGGAAACTAAGGTATTACTTGGACGTGAATGGGCCGGGAAATTTTGTCCAGAGGCTCTAATTTAGGCTTGGAGTTCTTTTACGTGCCGTAAATCTACGACCCGTGCCCCCTAGCTTAAAGTCCCTCCCGGAGGACTCCGTGCCCAGGATTTTTACGTCCTGAAAAACCCATCGACTGCGGCCGGGTTTGATCCCGCGACCTAAGATCGAATCATGGACCTATAAATGCTCCAGATATGACTCTCATGAGTCAGTAGTCTTAAGGTGCTGGGATCGCGACTGCAACGACGAAATTTACTAGATCCCGATACTAGAATCGTGAAACCAAAAAAATGTCAACATGATAATATTATAGGAGATAAATTCCTCCGACACTAAGACTTGAACCCAGGACCTTTGGATATCTGTGCCAATGCTCACAACAATCACTAATTAGTGTGCCTCACTGTATTGCTTATGATATAACTTGTCTGTCAGTGAGGTAGACCATTAAAGGCAAATCAGTCATAGGAGAGAGGTTCCGTCTGGCGCTGTGAATTGAACTCCGGCTTAACTCAGTTGGTAGAGCACTGGTCCGGCTAGGCAAGTCCTATCTATCGATAAACTCGTAACCTCTCGTGGGATTACCTATGACAATTATCCTGCCGGTTGTATTATATGGAGGTGAGACATGGCCCCTTTCATAATCTGAGAGTGTTCGAAAACAGGGGGCTTTGGAAAATATTTGGGCCTAGAGAGATAAAGATGGGGACTGGAGAAAACTGCATAACGACGAGCTTCATAACCTGTACTCGTCACCGGATGTAGTAAGGGTAATTAAATCACGGAGGATGAAATGGGCTGGACATGTTGCGCGTATGGGGGAGGAAAGACATATCTCAAAAGTATTGACTGGGAGACCCGAAGGGAAAATACCAATTGGAAGGCCTAGACGAAGGTGAGAGGACAATACTAGGATAGGTTAAGTGAAGTAGGATTTGCGAGGGATGGTTGGATGGAGTTAGCGCAGAATAAGGTTGAATGGCGGGCACAGGTAAGAGCGGCAATGAACCTCCGGGTTCCATAAAATAGATAATATTCCTTACCTTGCTGAGGACTTGTAGATGGCTACTTGATGAGAAAGTATAAACAATTACAATTAAATCATAATAATTTTTTTACGATATTTTTCTACGATATGAAAAAGAATATATGAATACAATATATTAAGTACTAAATAAATAGTTTCTTAAAATTGCCAACGATCCTTTCATTGCAGCGACTGCACCTCTGTGCCTGTAAGAAACCCAAAACTGATGCATTTTTGGGGGATTGTGCCTCTCGGCCCCTACCATTAGGCCAATGACCGACACCTCATTAAGGCCATATCCATTTCTATAGTATGAAATCGTAAGCTCAATAATTGGCTTACTTCTCTGCATTAGCACAGGTAATAATTACTTTACTTATTTACTATGCGGTTCGCCTCCAGTATATATGACAACTTCAATAAAACGAGCTGTTAAAGGGCATTTATGGGAAATTGGTCATCTAGTATGTTTTCGACCACTAATTTTATTACAAAATTAGACAAAATACTGTTTTCTATAGGATAAATTATCAAGGGTGTATAATAGCAAAAAATTACAGCAACTGTAGGCCTATAGGCCTATTGTCGATGTAATAGTATATTACGGCCCGTGTGTTGCATGCTATTTTTTGCACGATGGTTACTTATATCAATTTAATTATATTAATTGTGATATTAAATGAAAATATTATGTATATACACTGTTTATTTCAGAAAGTGATCGCATTTTTTATTGTTTATAGCAACCGAATATTTTTAAAGCGGGGTGGCCTTGGTAAAGTAACTTTCTGCCCGTCGCCCCTAACAACAAGTAACTTTCTGCCCGTCGCCCCTAGCAACAAGATTGCGTGTGGTAATGTCAAGTTACGATCCATGCAAACAACTTTCGTAAGTAACACTTACTAGCTAAGGAGTGCAAAATAGTATATTGCGACACAAGGGCGGAAAGGCACGTTTACGGGTCGAGGAAACAGATTGAAAACCCGAGGCGCAGCCGAGGGTTTTTAAGTTTTCGAGACCCGTAAAATGTTTTTACGGTCCGTGTGTTGCATGCTATTTTTTGCACGACGGTTACTTATATCAATTTAATTATATTAATTGTGATATTACCTGAAAATATTATGTATATACAGTCTTGAAGAATGGTGCTTATTTCAGAAAGGGATTCGCATTTGTTATTGTTTATGGCAACCGAATATTTATAAACCGGGGAGGCCTTGGTCATTTCTGCTCGCAAATAAGCATTTGCGGGCGGTAAAGTAACTTTCTGCCCGTCGCCCCTAGCAACAAGTCACTTTCCGCCCGTCGCCCCTAGCAACAAGATTGCGTGTGGTAATGTCAAGTTACGATCCATGTAAACAACTTTCGTAAGTAACACTTACTAGCTAAGGAGTGCAAAAATAATATTAAAATTTGATAGTGACATTAATAGAAAATATCATTTGAACAACATGAACAATAATAAAAAAAATAAGGATATGTCGCTTTTCAGTCTATAAGTTCTTTAATTTTTAAAAAAATTCAAACTTCCAAATTCATTCTATTTATATGGAGAAGTTTTAATTGATAGCTAGTGATGTCTTTCGAACAAAAGGACATTTTTGTGATATTAAATTTCGCTGTAAAAGCTGCAGGATATCCTGTTTCAAGCTGTCACATGGGCGTGGAAATGAAACGTCATGGAGCTAGGGGAACCCCCCGGGCGAGATTTAAATGCTAACAGGGTAGAGAGACTTCCCCCGTTTTACATAATCGTAATCATCATCTCTGCCAGCAGCCTCCAGTCGTCCTTTCTTTTATTCCCAGCGATTGTTCCTATTTCATATGAATGCAAAAATTCATAGAACTGATGTTGGAGTCCCTGGATGCATATATTGGTAGTAGTTCCAGAAACTAAGACCCTGTAATCTTGTTACATTCTTGTTATTGAATAGAGAGGGCGCTTTCTACATTGTAATAATATGTGTGTACCGTACAGTCGGAAAATTTCTTATACTTGTGGTTTCTTGTAGTGTTTTTCTTTATTTATATTGAGCATTGAATGTCATCTGTTTTCCACACCATCCCTGGGTAAGCCGATCTCTTATTGGTTTGACTTCAAGTCCGATCGGACACATTAGCCTATGAACAACTATGAATATGGGAGGTCCCAGGTTCATATCCCGTGGCCGGTCAATTTGACATGGTTTTCTTTCATGGTTTCCCCAGTCGTAAAGGCAAATGCCGTATTGTATATATCCTTACCATGTAGCCTATCATCCTGACCATTTCATCCTGTATCATATCTATTTAAATTAATATCAGTTGAAATTTACTCCATAAAATATAGGCCTACCAACAATAGAAGTAATTGACAAGCAATAGTTCCATGGCCTAACCTACTATATAGACACACATCCCGAACTTCTGATATGGCCTCAAAGCTAAAAAGAGTAATATAAACAATATCGAAATTTAAAAAAAAATAATTTAAAAAAACTAGGGATAAGCTAACCAAATAGCTATTCTCTATCAAACAGAGAAAACCCCGTAAAATCAAAGGATTTACATATAATGGATTAAATGTCAGTTTTATTTTAATGGTATTTTTATCTCTAAATGTCTCTGGTGCTTCAACTATATTCACATCGTTTTCAAATTTTGCACACGGCTCTATAATATATCATCAAAATCTACTGTCCATTTTTTAAGTACAATTTTGACTGTGTAGTAATAAGCTTTCAAATTCCGGTGGACATCTGATTTTAAACATAAACCTTATAAGTCAGATCATGACGGAGCACGTATGTTATGTAACTACCTTTCCTTTTCAACACCCTTTATTACCCCATATGTGCCACTTACTCATCAATGTTAGTGCTAGAAAACAGTGTATTTTTTTAGCGCTCTGTGTCTCTGTGAGCTTCACGACCATTTCCCCCAATTTTCAGTTTACTGTTTACTGAATAACAGTGAGTGAACGGAGGCTATGTGAGGACAGTTACGATGAATTATTTTGGTGAAATCTTGCAGCGAATGTTTTGATAAAATAACTGTAAGCCTATGTCTGATTCTAAGGGGAAAATTTTGTAAGTTAAGCTACTGCAATTTTGAACACAGTCACTTATTATGGTGAACTGTGATTACTATCTGGTTGGGAGTGATGTGAATGACGATACTAATTAAGCCGTTGGGTATATTAGCTACTCAATAGAAAAAATCTGATGTGAAAGTCACATAACTTCCTCTGCCCAAATAAAAGTTAGCAGTATTCACATATCCTTGTACAGAATATCAAGACACAATTTTACGCTGATTATCCTATAAATACCTCTTCTTTCAATGATGCGACTAAAAGCGCAGGCTATGGACATACAAAAAAAAAGAAGAAGAAAAAACATGTGACTGCAAACGTTTATTGAACTTTCTGCCGTAAAATATAATTTCCGAAATTTATCGAATATTTCCCTCAGATACTTCTTTACTCTATGCATGGCCAACAACACATCTTTCTCACTTCACATTCTTATATAGAATAAGAGGCCGTGAAAGAGCGCTATTCAGTTGTTCATCACGTAAGACAAACTTTCTACAAACAGTGGGTGAACAGTGGGTGGCTTGTAACTACCCTCAGATAATTTTCTCGAAAAAATGTTTCAAATAAAAGTTTTATCTCTTAGTATAAGCAACCCATGTGCAAAATTTAAAGAAAATCGTTAGAGCCGTTTTCGAGAAAATCGCGAAAAACGAAAATTTCTTCATGTAAAGTACCCTTAAAAACAAGGGAAATTTGTCGCCAATCTACGAATCACATCTTCAGAAGGTACCTGACCCAAATACGAAATTTTGTTTTCATACGATTCTCCGTTTCGGAGCTATCCTGTTCACAAACTTCCACACGGACAGACAGACACACACACACACACACACACACTGACACACAGACATGTTTCCAAAAATAGTATTTTTGGATTCAGGGGGCCTTGAAACGTGTATATATGCTAAAAACTCAACTTCGAATTTTGGGGTCGAAAACAATACTTCCTCTACCTATAGTACCTATGGTACGGGCAGAGGAAGTAAAATATCAACGTATCTTCCAAACTGTGCACTTCATTGCGTTTGTGGTGCAGTAACTTAGATGTGTGCCCTGAAAACCCCATAAAAAGATGGTGCAAGAATAATGCTTCGATTGTACAGCCCAACAAAAAAAACTTTTTGTTTGTTGTCTCAGATGTTTAAGTTTAAGTTTATTTTAAGTGCAGGTTGCTTACATTTGCAATACAGTTTCAATTGCTTATTGCCTATTGTTAATCAAATCAAATATAAATACAAACACAAATACAATAATACACAAATAAACAAAAAAAACATTTACAAATTTCAAAATTAAAGTGTGTTACCGGATTTTGGCTATACTTAGTACTTATTTTATATAGAGTGTCATTAACTTATAACCTCTTTCGCTTATTCTTTGTACAAAATCTTGCTTGATAATATAGCTAGTGAAGGTTCTTGATCATACTTCGGACGAAAACTGTACGAAGTACAGAAAAACTAAAAGCTGGATTAATTTTTGGCCCTCAAATTGACATAAGTCATAAACGACCGTACAGTATGTGATAATATCAATTTTTTAAAGACCTCATGTTATATTGTTATTGTAATGTTAGTGTGTTCTTTTTTCTTCACATGATTTAGAAGCTAAAAATAGGCACTGTTTTAGATTTATATCAAACGTAAAATGCGATAATATGCATAATGGCAATACCATATCTCACAAAAATAAAGCTGATAGGGCAAAAGTAATGGCACATTTGGCATCAGAGATCTAAATATACCAAAGTGTAGGTATACATTCTAAGGCATCAAAATGACTGTTGGTCTGTGTTATAATAATTATTAATAATAATTAATTATTAAGGATTTAGGAAAAAATTTGTTTGAATAATAGTAAAAATTTACGTTCTATAAGTTCTTTCATTATTAAAATCCTCTTAACTCTGAGCGGTCTCTCAGACCTCACGTTCATGTTAACAGAATAATCAAGGTTATGGGTTAAGCTCCTATTTAGGCCTACGTTGTAGTTTCGCGCCCACCTACCTAGAAGGAAGCCTAATCAGTGTGCACATTTATTGTATTACCAGCAACTGAGATACATCTTTTGCGTTATCTATCTACAAGATCAGTAAACTATACAGGTTGCGTATTCCGGGATAGACCAATCGCAGCACTTGAGTGTGTGACGTCACAAGATTCCAGATCTCGCAATTTTCAGATTTTACTCAGTCTAGAAAATCTTACACCGCGTGATTAAACTCGTAACCTTTAATTAACCCGTGGTCGGATTCCTGTGAAATTTATACAGAAATAATCTACACACATCAGCCCTACTGATGGTTAAAACAGAGCCTTAAAAAAGCGGATACAAATGTTTTTATTTCATTTTATAAACATCACCCGTTACACAAAATTCATGGAGGGAGAAGCAAATTTCACTATGCGACAATTTTTTGTATTTTTGTGTCCCGAAAAAACTTCAAGCGAGAAAGTTTTAGTGAAATAATTGAATTTTAATACAAATGAAGTTCCAGCCCCATATCTCGAATGGTTTACGAGTAATTAAGTGGTAATTATTTCATGCGCTTCAGTGTCGGAGTGATTTGTGACGACCGTGAAATGTTCAAGAAGAAGCATTGACTATGCGACAATTTTTTTATTTCTGTGACCAGAAAATGATTCAAGCATGTGAGCTTATTTTATTTCTCTGACCAGAAAATGATTCAAGCATGTGAGCTTTAGGGAAATATTTGAATTTTATTATACATCAAGTACCACGTTTATATTTTGAATGGTTTACGAGTAATAGAGTGGTAATTACTCAAGGCGATAAAGCTATCGGACGGTACAGAGGTCTTTTTTATTCTATAAAATAGGCCTACTAGCAATTACGTAAAAATCCTTAAATATTTTAATCGTGGACTCAATAATAAAGGATATTAACTGGCTACTTGTACCCATACTGAAAGATTGACCCGCTGGGGAAAAAGGAATGAATTGAACTTTTTCCCAATCTTGTAAATCTGCACTACTGTTATTTAGATATTTGTTGAATTATTTATTTTATTTTTTGATCCTTTGTGCTAGTAACTTTTATTTCTAATTACCTTATCAAATGCCTTATTAGTTTAATATCTTGTTACGCCCTTTTCATATTTTAATATAATTTATCAACATGAAAACGTATTACAGTTAAAATTGAATTGCCGAGGCTTTAAAAGCATGCTATCGGGTTATAGTTAGGGCAAGACGATGATTCTTTTTAATGAAAAATTCATGGAAAAATCCTTTGAAATATTGTGTGATTTATGTAGAATTAATTGCGAAGCAATTTGTGTCCTTTTTGTTATGTTGAGACGTCGATTTTAAAGATCCTGCGCCTCTTTTCGTTGTGCTGCTCATGAAAGTTTCCCTGCCCTGCAATTCACAAACCATCCCTTAGTTTATTAGGTCTATATTATCTCTGTCGTCACATAATTTGTATACAGATATACACTTTTGTCCGTGTTTCACCAATCACTACCTACATAACTACCCCATATAACCCGGAGAAAATTATTATTAATATAAATGTATTGCTTTGATTACAATATTAACACAAATTAATACTCTACAATAGTCTACGCAATGTAATAATAACATTAGTACTGTACATGTTAATATTGATACATAAAAATTGTTTTCTACCCTTATTATAAGGTACAATTTCTATACAAATATAGGATACATTCTTTAACAAATTTTCATCAAATTATACTAACATAACCTCTAGAATGAGGAATATTTTCTAGGCAACAAAATATTAGAACAAATCACCCTTTAGCTGTTATATAGGCCTACCTGTATTATATAATTTCTATTCAAATCTAGATCCTTTGGGAGATTTTTACAAGATTTTAAAGACAAATGGTGTAGAATCAGAAGAACATTTTAAGTAACTTGAATAACAGAACAGTTCACATCTTAGCTGTTTTCTACAATCTACAAAATTACTGTTACACACTGCCACAGCACATATCTGGCCCGGCATAATGGTTCAGTTAATTGCACTTTCTAAAGCACCTTCCATTTGTATTATTAAAAACAGTATGTGCTGGTAATATCTATCCTAAAAGATTGCGGTCAAGCGGCCGAGATCAGTAGGAAGAAGCTTTGTCATGCTCTCTACTGTCGTGCTTGAAGCGCCAAATCATTCTGACACCTTGAAGCGCTCGGAATAATTACCACTCAATTACTCGTAAACCATTCGAGATATGGGGCTGGAACTTCATTTGTATTAAAATTCAATTATTTCACTAAAACTTTCTCGCTTGAAGTTTTTTCGGGACACAAAAATACAAAAAATTGTCGCATAGTGAAATTTGCTTCTCCCTCCATGAATTTTGTGTAACGGATGATGTTTATAAAGTGAAATAAAAACATTTGTGTCCGCTTTTCTAAGGCTCTGTTTTAACCATCAGTAGGGCTGATGTGTGTAGATTATTTCTGTATAAATTTCACAGGAATCCGACCACGGGTTAATTAAAGGTTACGAGTTTAATCACGCGGTGTAAGATTTTCTAGACTGAGTAAAAACTGAAAATTGCGAGATCTGGAATCTTGTGACGTCATACACTCGCCTGCTCGCCGCAACCCCCTGTCCTATAAACTCGCCGGAATACGCTACCTCTGTAGTTTACAAGCCTTGATCTATCTACTCTTATACAATTCAACGGCCCTAAATAGCGTGCTTGCTCGCCCGCTTCGTGAGACATCGGGTATACTCGGCGATGTTCGTATCTCTCAGTCTAAACTTTCATGACGACTACAAAATTAGGCAGGAAAACCGTTTCTTTATTATATAAGGCCTAAGTGAAATGAACTCAATGAACAAATATTCTAATTTTATTTTTACTTACAATTTTCATAGCTCTGAACCACAAACATTTTTAATAATCTACCACTGTAAATTTCTTAAAAATCCTGGAGTCAATGAATAGTGGCGGGCGAAGCCGGGGGCACCAGCAGTAAAATATTGATGATTTAACTCTTGAAATATCGCTGATAATAATAATCCAAATCAATCACTCCTTCTCTTGAAAAATTATATAATTTCTTAAAATTACACTGAATTTATCAAATAAAATTCACATCTCATTCATCTGTCAACAAACAGTTGAAAAACGCCATTATCCACCGCCGTCTCGAGAATTACGCACGAGAATTAGCCTATACAGTTTAGAAGGCAGTGGATCACAGTTATCTTTGGAACTACATAATCGAATCTGAGATCGTTTTCCCAGGTGGCAATTTCTAATCGTGGAATGTACTCTAAAGCCGGAATTTTAGCTGTTTCAATAATTATTAATGGTTTAGTTTAAGAATGATTCGCGTGCAAGTGTTAATAAATATAATGCTTTAATGATTATTATACTATTAATTTCTAATTTTTCAATTAATTATCGTGGGCGAAGCCGCGGGCACATCCTAGTTTACTACATAATAAAAGACTCCTAGACTAAAGCCCCTCTAATCCTTATGTGAATAATGTATCCTACAGATACAATAGTTTATCTTGCATATACTGTATAGTAATATTAAAAATAAATTAAAGAAATATTTAATATTTTAGCCTATAAAATTTCAGAAAAAAAATGCACTGTGGGCCTAATCATTATGTTAATTGTTTTCTTCGTAGTCCGACAAGGTTTTATAAATCGTATCAGATAATTGGTCTCGCGAATTTGAAAGTAAATGTGCTGTCTTTTCTTTGGCGTTTATACATAACCTGCACAAAAAAAAAATCATGTAGGCCTAACGTTTTAATATTTTTTGCACTCCTTAGCTAGTAAGTGTTACTTACGAAAGTTGTTTACATGGATCGTAAGTTGACATTCCCACACAATCGTGTTGCTAAGGGCGTTGCGATGAGGTTAAATTACTTACGGTCCAAGCGCCACGTTATATTTCATTACGATACACTTCATAATACAAGCCTTTATGGACACGGCCCCCAGGACAAATATTCGGTTCCCGTAACAACAAACACACGCGAATCACTTTCTGAAATAAACATCTATTTTCAAGAATGTATTTACATAATATTTTCAGATAATATCACAATTAATATAATTAAATTGATATAAATAATCATCGTGCAAAAAATAGCATGCAACACACGGGCCGTAAAGGCATTTACGGGTGTCGAAATCTTAAAAACCCTCGGCTGCGCCTCGGGTTATCAATCTGTTTCCTCGACCCGTAAACGTGCCTTACGGCACTTGTATCGCAATATACTATACTGCTCTAGTATTACAATTCTTCCTTTCTCTGAGTTTTCCTCCCCTGTTGAAGGGACATTCATGAGGCCCACACGCCCGGGCCTTATAGGATCGCGACCTATAGGGGAAGGAATTTCCTGTGGATCACAGATGGACTTTTTTTTAACAGAAAATTATGAGTTGAGTGATCAACCCAATTCCGGGGCCACCTCCGAGACAGAACGATATACACCAGTCAAACACACTCATTTCAAACAGGAACCGGAAAGGATGATATCCGGAAACCACAACAGCCGAGAATTTTCTGACATTCTTGTCACAGGATAAACCATGAAAAATTCAATCCACAATGGTTGCATCAACCAGGAATGGAACCCGGGACCCCTGCGTGGGAAGAGCGAACGCATCCCCTAAGCCACAGTGCAGAATATATTGTATTAATTCATATAAATTGCTTTGCTGTGTGTTACAAAATAAAAAATAGATCTATCTAGTAGGCTATGTATTTTACATTTATATCTACATTATATGTTTCAGTATAAATACAATAAATTAGGCTTTATAAAAAATAGGTTGTGAAACTCTGCCCAAAAAAGTATGGCATTCTTTTCATGTAAATTGCTTGTACAAATTAAGAGAATGTCTTTACAGTATCGCATCGCATCCCCGAAGGATACACAAACCGAATGCAATCTGCTAATGCACTTACGTAACTTTCTTTACTCTAAGCATGGGCAATAGTCTTCTCTCACTTCACACTGTGATATAGAATAGTAGGACACCTTGCAAAGATCGCATATTCAGAATTTTCAACCTGATGCAAAGCTTTATTATTCACCAGACGAGACTTGCGTTTCTAGAAACAGTGGGTGGCTTATAATTACCCTTCACAGAATTTTAGGGAGACAATTTTTTATCTCTTGGTATAAGTAACTCATATATAATATTTGAAGAAAATCGTTAGAGCAGTTTTCGATAAAATCTTGGTAAACGGGATTTTCATCATATAAAGTGCCATTAAAAGTAATTGAAAGTCGTCGCCAATCTTCATGTTACATCCCCAAAAGGTAGCTAACCCAAATACAAAATTTTGTTTTCGTTCGATTTTCCGCGAAGAGCGCTTATTCAGAATGGGTAACTTATAACTACCCTTCAGAGAATTTTCTCTAAAAAAATGTTTCAAATAAAATTTTTAGCTCTTTGTATATGCAACCCTTGTGCAAAATGTAAAGAAAATCGTTATAGCCGTTTTCGAGAAAATCGCGAAAAACGAAAATTTCTTCATGTCAAGTCCCCTTAAAAATAAGAGAAACTTGTCGCTAATCTTCGGGTCACATCTTCAGAAGGTACCTGAACCAAATACAACATTTTGTTTTCGTTCGATTTTCCGTAACAAGAGGCCATATTGCAAAGAGCGCTTATTCAGAATGGGTAACTTATAACTACCCTTCAGAGAATTTTCTCTAAAAAAATGTTTCAGATAAAATTTTTAGCTCTTTGTATATGCAACCCTTGTGCAAAATGTAAAGAAAATCGTTATAGCCGTTTTCGAGAAAATCGCGAAAAACGAAAATTTCTTCATGTCAAGTCCCCTTAAAAATAAGAGAAGCTTGTCGCTAATCTTCGGGTCACATCTTCAGAAGGTACCTGAACCAAATACAACATTTTGTTTTCATACGATTTTCTTTTCTGGAGCTAGACTGTTCACGGACATCCACACAGACAGACACACACACACACACACACACAAAGACACGTTTTCGAAAATAGTATTTTTGGATTCAGGAAACCTCAAAACATGTACCGGTATTTATGTTTAAAACTCAACTTCGAATTTGGGGATCAAAAACAATACTTCCTCTACCTAAGGACCTATGGTACGGTGAGAGGAAGTAATAAAAAAATCATTTTTATGTTTGATTGGTAGGCTGAATATAATGATTACCATCTCTCTTTAAAATCGCAATCTCTCTTCATTTTGCTGCTCTTTGCATAATCCCAAGCTGCTCTGAACATAGATTTTAATTGAACAGTCTAAGAATAAATTTGTACAATCAAGGGAAAAGAGGTATCATATGGACATAAATTAGCACAATTATTGGCGTTCGCCTCTATTATGGAGTAAAATTAATAACGGAGTTTTAAAAGAGGAAGAAGCAGGTAATTTTTTTTTTTTTTTTTAAAGTTGGAAGGAACTGAAGAAACTGCTGGCGCTGCAATTTGTGAAGGTAATGAGAAGTTAAAGCCTCACTTCTGTCGAAAGTTTCACTCCTGGCAAGGTTTATTGCTCGAGGGGTAATTAGTGGAAGCCTTATCCGCATAGAGGGAGATGTACACTGCGTCAAAGATACCCTGAAGGCTAAAGCAAATCTGGGCGGTGCATGACAACTGAAATCGAGGCAGAAATAATAATAAAAAATAAAATAAAACAAAAAATAATAATAATAAAATTTCAAAAAATTAAAAACATCCCTTTAGGTAGGCCTACAGGTAGATTTCGAAGTGCTAAATCTCGCCTTATATGAGAGCTATTGAGAAACCAGATTTGTAGAGTATTCATCAAGAGCTTTTCAACGATACCCCATGAGACGTGGTTTAAAACATTTCGAATTTCCACCCCCACCAACCACCCCCAACCGTACCCAAAAAAACCCGAATCATTGGTATCACTGTGAACTCTATAGGGAGTACTCTAATTTATTCAAACAAGGTATCCCTCTATAGGCTACTTCATAGGTGCGGAAATATAATTTTTTCAAGATTTCAACCCCCTCCCCCGACCCACCCCTTCGGCCAATTTTGCTCATTAACGAACTTGTCCGAACTATTGGGCTTAGAAATAACGTAATAAAATTTGGTTCAGATATCTTCAAAATTACGGCCGCTAGCGTGTAAATATATATATAACATTTTTTTTTTCTTTTTTGGGGGGTTTGGCGGTGGTTTCGTACTTAGGGAGGCATGAAACGTAAAGATATGAAAGAATTTTTCGAAAGTCATGACATGGTATCGATTGCAAAAAAATTATTATTAGGTAGATTTTGAAGAAAAATCTACCTAATAATAATTTTTTAAAAATAATAAAATAACAACTGCATAAATGTCCTGGTGTCTAGGTTACTAAACCAGGACGTAATCTGCTATGATTTTATTTTGACTATTCCACTCATACGCCGCGTGTTTGATATTGACCAATAACGTTTAGCAATTCCTCGGATATAGACCAATCACGGCTGATTAATCTTAAAATATCCTAGTAGGAAAAGCGAGGATGCCGTTTATCGGGTAAAACGTTTGCTCGTTACTGGACACGTACGCATCAGTGTGCAGTCATTAGTACGTCACATGCTGCCATTAACCAGCACGAAAACTGATTATTTTATACAACATAACTTGTTTGGAAATTGAAATAATATAAATGTACATTGATTAAAACACAATTTCGATTCGGTGCAAGCCAGTTCGTGTTCTTTTATTCTGTTCTGCTGTTAGCTTGCCTGAATGAAGTTAACTATGGCTTATATGCACCACTGGTAGCACTGATCACAACATGGTAACTCGAATCTGTTCATGGATGGTTGATTCATAGTAGGCCGTGAACTCGCAGCTGTTAGTTTTGTTTTCATACAACAAAGCACGAAAGTAATTATTAGTTGTATAATCCGGTACATTTTTATTCATGGAATAGGTTTAATAAATCCATCTCGAGTTGAGATGTCTTTTTTTTCCCCCTCGGTTGCTATGACAGCAGAGCAAGGCCACCTGAAATTAATTGGAAACTGGAGCTTCCATAGCGCAAATATCACATTTTCTGTAATTTTTTCTCTCATAATCCGCGAACGAAAGCAAGAATTAAAAATCCGGATTAGATATGCATTCGAAGTCCATCTAGTCTAGGCCTAGGTTAAAAGTTTCATATTTTTGCGTGCTGGGCATCGCATACTGACAGACAGACAAATATTCCTCTTATTATATAGATGACTTTCGTATTCAGAGGTTTTTACAGTATTTTTCAGTAAGTATATGATAAATATTCGCAAGCTGTGGCCAGTATTTAACAGAGCAAATATTATTATTTGTTTTGTGAACACAATGAAGTGTCGCGTGAAGTGACATTTAGCAGACTACACCACTCATTTCATGAGATTGACAATTCATAATTACAAGTGTTTACACTGCATATTATTGTGATTCCCTAGATAAGTATTGGATTATGAAAATAACATATTATAATCAATGTAGCTCGCAAATGGTCTATATTACTTTCTCTCATTTTTAAGTGAAACTTCTTTAGCCGCGGTAGGGGTAAATCGAGAGCTTGTGTAATGCTCAAAATCGTCACGAAATTAGTGAGGTGTGACGGAATGGACTGCACAGAAAACAATCAACTCAATGAATAGGCTTATCAAAAATTTAAAAAATCCAAAAAATAAAAAATTTTAAAAATTCAAAAATCCAAACTTTAAAAATTTTAAAAATTCAAAGATTTAAAATTTAAAAATAAAGAAATTAAAAATCAAAACTCCAAAATTCAAAATTTAATAATGTCAAAATCCAAAATTAAAAATCGAACATTAAAAAAATAAAATCCAAAATTAAAAAGTCCAAAACCCCAATATTAAAAAGTCCAACAATCCAAAATTAAAAAATCCAATAATACAAAATTGAAAAATAGGAAAATTAAAACAAGTTTCCCTTCTGTCGTTCCATGCACACTTTTTTTTTATTAGTCTTTAACGAACTTCGCGGACAAGGATAAGGCCCGGATGTAGCCTAATTGAATATCTATTTGTTAAAAGGGCCGAAGTCACAAATTTTTAGATTCACTATTTTCTTGGCAGAAATGCAGTCTTTGAGAGGGCCATAGGGGCCGTGGCCCTCCTTGTTTTTTTCCCTTTCTTTTTCGTTGATTTGATTTTGTTATAATTCGCCTAAAATTATTGTTTTATAAAATAACATTCAAATTTGAGTATGAGGGCCGTCCACAAAGTAAGTTTCCCTAGGGCCGTTTATACAAACAAAATTTAATGGAAATATTTATTGCAACAAATATAGCAAGTGTTCAACTATTTTTCAACATATGATATGCAGAAAATAAGTTACATTTTTAAATCGATTTCCGAGTTAAGCTCCAGATCGATTCATTAAGCAGGGCTTACGGAAAACAAAGGTCTAGTTTGATAAAATTTTATTATTTGTTTTATTTGTCAAAGCTAACTGTATTGCAACTTCCAAAGCAGTATATGAACACTGTAATATGTTGCCATGTGAACTGATTTGCATTTGATGAATTCTTTCTAATATATTACCATTAAATAGGCACTAAATCGGGCAATACTCCGGTACCGGTCAACCGATTTGGTCCAATATCAATAGGCTTCTTCCCATGGACGTTATAAATGCCTATACCAAGTTTCATGAACCTCCGATAAAGCGTATTCGAGTTATCGCGCGTACAGACACTCAGACAGACAGACAGACAGACGGACATACATTTTCCCGTCCCCCAGTCTGTCTCATAAAGTACCATTCTGGCACTTAATAAGGAGTAAACGAAATTTTTTGAGTTTCTCTAAATCATCGTGAAAACCGCGGTACAATAAACGTATTAGTTTATCTGAGATGTAATTATTATTTTTCACAAGGTATTCCTTGGACACGGTGTACTTACCGCTTAAGGCACGGATAAAGATTAGGGGCGTTTTTTGTTTGAGAAAACTTCTCTCGTGAACAAATATGGCATACCAACTTGAACTTTTTGTTTCTTCTACCGAAGGGTGTTAATAAATAACACCGAAATATTTTACCTGTATATAGAGGGGACAAGCAACTTTTATTAGGAGATTTTTGCTCTACGTCGTAAAATGTCTGTGCCACAGGGCAATAAAGTCATTACAATTTGGTGCTCATAACTCAATAATGTAGCGAAATATGGTTAAAATGTTCATTCAATTTACTTCATCTTTCTAGTGATCGATAAAAACCTGACTCTTAATCATTCGTCAACAGCTATATCATAATTTAGTGTTTACATAATCTGCAATATTTACAGACTAATCACATGACTAGCCACCACTGCATTAGTCTTCTTTTCTTCATAACTGCTGACTACAGTCCACTGCCTTCTAAACTGTATTAATCATGTATACACTGCCTGTCCTATACGGCTAATTTTGCGTACTCGGCGACATTACAGATGGCAGCACCTTTCACACCCAGACTGCTTCTTGTTTTTTGCTACGACATTGTTGATTATGTAGTGCTGTCACCGCCGTCTCATAATCACTGCCTTCTAAACTGTATTACTCCTCGAGACGGCGGTGCTCATAATATAGTCTATCAATGCGTCTAATTAATTTACATTTATTTAATTATTGCTCCAAAATTCCATTTCAAGGTAAGTGTCATATACTGGAATAATATTACGTTCTAAACAAATAACACAAGTATCTGTGTCTGTTTAATGCTTATTTTGATTAGTGATTGCTGCAATCTGGGTGTGAACTGTGTCGCCTCTACTGGATAAATTAGGCAATTTAACAATACTCTGAACTCCATGTTAAAATAAAGCATAGGACAGGCAGTGTAATTCTCGAGACGGCGGTGCTACAGTCTTAACAACGAAGTTCCTTTGTTTTGCACTTTTTTCTAATGTTAGAAGCCAGTGGCGGTCATGCCCTAGGAGATCTTATGGCGTAACAGGAAAAATTGAATCTATATAGCAAAAATCTCTTAATAAAAGTTGCTTGTCTATGTCCCCTCTATACACAGGTAAAATATTTCGGTGCTATTTATTAACACCCTGTATAACCTACTTATAAACGAAGTCAGAATCTTTGCTTGTAGAGTGGAAATTTACTGTATTTCAACTACTTGAAAAGTTTAAAATAGAATAAACCTGTAACCTCGCCAGTAGCAAATATTTCATGGACATATAATTATTTTGCTTTTCGTTTTTAAACACACTCGTTTTAACGCCCATAATGTAACTTATATATAGTATTACACGCCGTGAATGAAATAAAAACGTGCGTGATTCGTGTTTTTGTTCCCCCAAAGGCCAGTTTTTGAACGCTGTCCTTCCATTCAGTGCGTCTGTTTACAATCCCGGAGGCTTTCCGCATCAGTATTTTGCGCATTTCCCAGGAGGCTTTGTTTCACGTTCATATGCGCCATTATCAAAGCCGCCAAATGCCAGTTGCATTAAACAAGCCGTGAAGCTATTCAGTGATCTGAGAATTAACAAACTGTTTGACGTGATACTCCAAGATATGAAAGTATTTATTATGAAAGTGAGTTGCGTTTTTCCAAGATTTCCCCAGTGCGTCAATCCATATCAAATCAACCAATTTAATTTGAAAAGATTGCTGACAAAATTTTTTTTGTTTATTACTTTTTATTTATGTATGCACCATATTGAGCGAGTTGAAAACAGGTATTCATTATTTTGTTAGATGTCCAGTTTCCTTTTGAGCAGCCATTTTGTGTTATTGAAGTAAAACTTCTTTAGTGGCGGCAGAGGGTAAATCTGGAAAATCAGTCACACTAAAACCGTCACGAAATCAGTCACACTCTTACTTGTTTCGGTGCGGACTGCACAGAAAACAATCAACTCAATGATTAGGAGTAATCAAAGGTAATTTTTCAGACCTTACTTCCTCAATGGCAATAGACAATTCCTAAGCAATCTAAAGGTATATTATCTATTTTATGGAACCCGGAGGTTCATTACCGCGCAAATCCAAAATTAAAAAATACAAATTTCCAAAATTAAAAAAAAACAAAATTAAATCTTAAAACATCCATAAATCCAAAATTTTATACATAATAAATTAGAAAAAATTTAAAAATTAAAAAATCGAAAATACGAAAATTGAAAAAATCCAAAATTAAAAATTGAAAGAACCAAAATGAAAAGTCCAAAATCCAAAATTTAAAAAGTCCAAAAACCCAATATCAAAAAGTCCAATAATGCAAAATTGAAAAAATCCAAGAATAGAAATTTGAAAAAATAACAAAATAAAATAAAGTTTTACTTCTGTCGCGTGGCCTTCCACGCACTCTTTTTTTTTTTATCTATGTATGTACTATATTCAGAGAGTTTAAAACAGGTATTCATTTTTTTTAGATGTCCAGTTTCTTTTTGAGCAGCCATTTTGTGTTATTTTTTGTACCCCTTAAATAATTAGTGGTACTTAGGAACATTGTTGCCGTGGATCGTAACTTATCATTCCCGCACGCAATCTGGTTGCTATGAAAACAAAATAAATATCCGTGCGGTAAAAATTACAAAAAGCACAAGTGCCGTAAGTAAATTCATCATAATACAAGCCTTTATGGAAGACCGGAAACAAGGCCCCCTAGTTTGTGGCGACTTTAACAGGACAAATATTCAGTCTCCATGACAACCAACACATGCGAATCACTTTCTGAAATATAACAACTATCTTCAATAATGTATATAGGCCTACGTAATATTTTCAGCTAATATCTCAATGAATATAATTAAATTTATATAAATAATCATCGTGCAAAAAACAGCATGCAATACTCGTGCCGTAAGCGATAACGGATCTCGGAAATTGAAAAAAACTCGGCGCAAGCGCCTAGTTTTTTCAAACTCTTTCCTCGATCCGTATGCACCGCTCTCCGCTTTTTGCTCTGGCTGAGTGGTAGAGAAGGCCTTATGGCCTTAACTCCGCCAGGTTAAATAAATAAATAAATAAATGTGAATTTTGTTTTAAAATAATTGAAATTAGGCCTAATTAATATCTTTAAAGCAAATTGACATAATAAAAAGCAATCTGGCCTTACTATAATATCTGGCAAAGAGTACAGGTTATGAAGCTCATCGTTATGCAGTTTTCTCCAGTCCCCATTTTCATTTCTCTTAGGCCCAAATATTTTCCTAAGCCCCCTGTTTTCGAACACACTCAGATTATGTTCTTCCCGAAGAGTAAGCTACCATGTCTCACATCCATATAATAAAACCGGCAGGATAATTGTCTTATAAATTTTTATTTTTAGATTTCTGGACTGAAATCTGATTTTAATATAGTTGAGTAATATTAACTCACTTCGGACAAGACTTTTCGCCGGACCTCTGCATTTTCTACTGCCGTCCTTCGGCACTTGCAAATAAGAGAATTAGGGGGCAAGTGGTCAGCATGCCGATATCTACGGCCGTAAATGATTGTGTTCGCGACCAGTGAAAAATATTAGAGTAATGTGTAATCATGACGCTATTACTTATAATACCCATTCGTGATTCAGAGAATCGTACTATCTTCTTGGAATGTTCGTGTGTATTCAGGAATGTAATTCAGGATATCTAGGAAGCTCGGGGCCGGGTCGATGTGTGATATCGATATCTAATCACTTGTTTGCGCACGTGTCTGGAGACACACGAAACACCGGAAGTCAAATATTATACTAGATTCTTGCTCTATCAAAACATTGATTCCATTTCTAAATCCCTTCCGGAAATGGTGAGTAGACAAACAGGAAGTAATAAATACTAACATAGGCTATATTAAAATGTTTCCCACGTTTTTCCGGTTCAGATTTACAGGAATTAAGCAGGAAATTATTCCTAGTAAGGTAGGAGTAAATTTCAGAGAAAAGGATTGACACAAACGGCTAGTTACACGACAAAACTAGGTTCGAAACTTAGATTCGCAACTGTTTTGTATTTGAACTCTCTTCGCTTTTTGGGGGCTCTGCTCCAAACCCCCAGTGAAGCTTTTTTATGAACTGACACATATCGGAGTCCGTCTATTTAGAATGACATATAAGCCATTCCTTTTGGCTATAATTAACCTAAAATTGCACGGAACGACTTTTTTGCAGGTAAAAAAATTAAACATTTGAACTTTTTAGGATTTTCCCGTCGATTTCACGACAAAAGCTATAAGCCTGCCAAATTTAAAATTTCTTGCTTATCCAAACTTGGGTACACATTAATACCAGTGAGGGTAATTTAGACTGTCGTTGTGAAGGAGTATGTGGGTAGTGTTATTTGTCAAAGATACCTGTATTGCAACTTCCAAAGCCGTTTATGAACACTGTAAAACAATATGTTGCCATGAAAACTTATTTGCATTTGATAATTTCTTTCTAGTATATTACCATAAAATAGGCACTAAATTGGGCATTACTCCGGTGCCTGTCAACCGATTTTGTCCAAGAGCAATAGGCTCCTTCCCATGGACGATTTAAATGCGTATACCAAGTTTCATGAAAATCCGATAAATCGTATTTAAGTTATCGCCCGTACAGGTATACAGACAGACAGTCAGACGGACAGACATTATTCCGTCCTCCACATAATCTCATAACTTACCAATCTGGCACTTATTCTCTATATATATATAAAAGGATTTGTTCTGACTGACTGACTGACAGAGAATCAACGTAGACCTAAACTATAATAGGTAGAGACTTGGAATGTTGACAGTACCTTCGTTTCATAATATAAGTCCTCACTAAGAAAGGATTTTAGAAAATGTTGATTTTAAATGCCAAAAATCTAATGTTTTTGAGAATACTTAACCCCTTTCTACACAGAATGATCAAATCCAAATCACAGTTCACATGACAACATATTGTTGCCAGTGGTCTCAGATGGATTTGGAAACAAATGAAATGGGTATGACAACTTAGAGAAGCTATCAATATCATTCATGTTATAAATAAATATTAAAGAATGAAATCCACGAAAATAAAGCAGTCACATAACTTTCTCTACCCTCGACATGGAAAATATCATTTTCTCACTTCACATTTTGATGTAGAATAAGCGGTCGTATTGTAGGGACAACTTAAGTGTATGCCAGTGAGTATGCTATATCGAAAGTCGGTAACAAATCCTATCCACTGATACGTCACTCATAGCTCTAGGCTTTGTATTAGTTGAGAAATAGGCCTAGGGATGTTTATCAGAGGCTCTAAGCATCTAAAAGAAGACAAAATGGGATGGAACATTTTCAGTCCTACGCGTGCAGTATATTATGTCCCAGGTTTTTGGGAAGAAAATTATGAAAGTAATATTGAATTTCTTTTTTACTTCAGCCCCGAAACGGTTGTATGGTAATATGAGAGTGAGAAATACAATTTTCTGTCAAGACAATACAATCTTATGTAACCGGATTTTTTTTTTTCTTATTTGCACTCCTCCCAGGCATGGTGTGTAGAAGCAATGGAATGCAACATTCGACATCCTCTATGAGCCATAAAAAGCTATATGTAGAGTTTTCTGAGGGAATAGTCTGAGTGCCATATGTCGTTCTTCCTCATTTCGGATTCTACATACATATTATGTTATATTATAAGGACCTAGAGTTCCAACATCGAAAGTCCTCCATATGTTAATTTCATATTACATAATATAAAACCCGGGCGACGCCGGGCCATTTAAGCTAGTAAACTATAATTTTTAAAAATTATCTATGATTAATTGTGCTGTTTTCTGTACCGTCCGGCATGGATTTATGTATTGCGTGAGAAATTGAAACCTTTATAATTTAAGGGTTAATATGTATCATATTATCAAACGTCTTCACGAACCTATAATTCTCTGAAACACTTCACTTACTAATTTTATCTCTAGGTGGCACTGCAAACGCAATCTTGTTTGAAACAACCCATATAAACAAGAAAACAAACGTTTAATCTAACCTATAATTTCAGCGAAGCATTTTCCTTGTTAACTTTGTCCCCAGATGGCAGTAGCGGCACGCTCCTACTAGAACAGGAAATTGAGAGAAAGGGGGCCGGGAAACTGGTGTCTAGTAATTTGATCCGCTGGAAGCAGGCATTTTGTGAACTACGGTACCAACTATTAACTACGAAGCGCTCTGCTTAACTCGCTTAAGCAAAACAAATGAACGTGTTCGGGGAATACAACTTGTAAACCATAGCTACAGGGCGTTACTAATAATATTGTTCAAATTGGTTCACTATCTCATCGTAATTATTTCATAAACATACCTGAAGGGATGTATAAGACAGAACTCTAATTAGATTTTGATGGTAATAATTAAAGCCCGGATTTTCATGCACTATCAAACTTAAAAATATGCATGCATTCATGCACTATCATATCTCTAAATATGCACAATGAAGGGCAAAACATGCACTATCGAATTCCATGTCTTTTACATTTTCTCCACGTAATACGTCTTTCACGTTTTCAGAAGTTTAAGATCAGGGTTTGAACTAAATTCATACGTTTCTCCACAACACGATTCTAAAATATTCAAAGCCTTCAACAATGGCTAGTGACAGACAAATTCAAGCAGTGAACATTCTGTTTAGCAGTTTTCTTTCAACGGAAGGTGGTGGGGGTCTGCAAGTCGGCATTTTCTTTTGTAGTCTGGTGTATTATATTACTGTTTATTTAGGGTAAACAGTAGCTAGCACACTCAAATTCATGCAGGTGGCAGACTCTGTTGCCAAGTCATTCAAAATATAACAATGGTAATGCAATACAACATTTTTACGTTTCTTTGAAAAGCCAAGATTTTAGGGAGGCATATTCATAATATGCACAGTTATGCATGGTAACTTGATATTATGCACTAAAACCAGAAAATGCGGGTTTATATGCATTAAAAAGTCTGAATATGCTACATTAAACCCAAAATATCCAAAACATGCATTATGCATGAATTTTGCCATAAAAAGGCCGAAATATGCAAACATGCACGGAAAAAATATGTTTATTTGGAATCCATAAGTCATGTAATGTGTAACTACAAAGTTTGAGAAGTCTAACCAAAGTATATAAAAACATGCATTTGCATGGAAATCCGGGCTCTAGTAATAATCAAGGCCCGGATTCTAATGACATGTCATCTTTTTATTGATGCTGCATAGACATTGCCAACTTGTAGATAAATCCTAATAATGGTCCCTAGATTATAGAAATACATTTTTATTGGGTCATTTCTTTGTCATTTTATGCAATTTTATATTTTTAGGGAATTTATTTCAATTTTAGGTAATTATTTTGTCATTTTCGTGTCATTTGCTTCCTTATTTAGTCATTTTCATGTATTTACTTTGAGTGTATTAACTTTTTTCGTCGCTAGCGGTGCTGTCTTTGAAGTGTTGTTTGTTTAATGCAAGAAGGAAAAATTCGGCGTTAAAGTGTTGACATGTCCCAGTCGGAACTGAGAATCAAAGAAAAGCCAAAACATTTTTTATATTACTATTGTTATTAGATTGACTTGGCACCAGAGTCTGCCATCTGCTTGGATTTGAGCGTGCAAACTACTGTTTACCCTCAATAAACAATAATATAATCCAGTAGACCGCAAAAGGAAATGCCGAAGTTTGACTCACCAGTGCCTCGGTGCCAGTATAAATTTCCGTGAGAAAAGAACATTCACAACATTACAGTTATTTATAGTTTTTACAGTACAAATTAGTCTACAACTTTGTGTGTACAATAATAATTTTTTATAAATAGAATATCAGTTTTTAGGTCATTTTTTTATAATTGTTACGTCATTTTCTTTAAAATTTACGGTCATTTTATAGGTAATTATTCAAACAATTTTAGGTCATCAAAATCCGGGCCCTGGTAATAATAATCTTTCAATCTGTTAGGTTACTAATGTTAGGGGGAAAAAACGAATTTTTGTTGTATTCTGGTATGAGATTATCATAGATACGAGGCGTGTTCATAAAGTAAGTTTACATAAACAAAACAAAATTTCATTCAAATATTTATTGCAACAGATATAGCAAGTGTTCAGCTATTTTTCAACATATTCGCCACATGAATTGAGACATTTGTCATACCGTGGGACCAACTTTTGACAACTTGTGTCGTAGAAGTCTGCCGCCTTAGATTTGAACCATTGTGTGATAATCTTCTTCGTTTCTCTGTCAATCTCTACCGTTTTCTGTCATTCTCTGTCATTTCTTGATGGGTAGGAAAAGATGAAAATCTCTAGGTGCGCGGTCCGAGCTGTAGGATGCAAACTTCAACACCTCCCTGCAAGTATCCTTCAAAAGTTTGGTTGGGAGGAGTTTCAACATCCACCCTACAGCCCGGACCTCGCTCCCAATGATTTCCATCTTTTCTTACACCTCAATAAATGACAGAGAATGACAATACTTTTGAGATATGTCTTTCATCCCCCATGCGCGCAACATGCTCAGCCCATTTCATCCTCCGTGATTTAATTACCCTTACTACATCCGGTGACGAGTACAGGTTATGAAGCTCGTGGTTATGTAGTTTTCTCCAGCTCCCATTTTCTTCTTTCTTAGGCCCAAATATTTTCCTAAGCCCCCTGTTTTCGAATACTCTCAGATTATGTTCTTCCGAAGAGTAAACGACCATGTCTCACATCCATATAATACAACCGGCAGGATAATTGTCATTATTATTATTATTATTATTATTATTATTATTATTATTATTATTATTATCATTATTATCAGGGACGTATCCAAGATATTTTTTCGGGAGGGGCTATGTAAGTCTAACACTGTTATCACTAGGGCCCGGATGAAAATCATATTTTTAATAATGCAAATTATTACAAGGTATCAAAGAAATATTAAGAAATTGATGGTTTAATTTTGCATATTTTGTTAGTTTTGCAATGATGCATCATATTTGTTCAATATTAAAATATTTGTACATATTTAACCAATTTGTCACATTTATAACAGCATATTATGAGAGATGTCAAATATTGTGCATATCTCTGTTAATTTAAAAAAAAAAGCTATTTGGCTAAGTGAATGTTTTGGAAACCGACTATAAAATTTGTTGATAGTAAATAGACTATATTTTCTTGTAACCGATTATATAATATTAAAGCAACGTTTTATTCATTATTTTTCAATTTACTAAAATTTATTGCAATAACTTAACCTTGTTTTATTTAAATTTTTATTATGTAATTCATAAGACTTATACCATCTTTTAAAATTCGTGATGTAATTCAGCCAACAACAGAACGTCTAGTACAGAATTAAATTTACTTAAATAATAGAGCATACCTCATTTTTCCGGAGCATATTTCACAAATTTCAGGTAAAAATTCGATGTTAGGCTGAATTTTGTCAGGATGTGCAATTAAACTGTCTACTAGACCTATTTGTCAAATTAAAATGTTCTTATTTGCAACATATTAGCATTACTAAACGTTTCGGGGGGGCTGTAGCCCCCTCACCCCCCTCTGAATACGCCCCTGATGATTATTATTATTATTATTAGTTTTTTTTTTGTAGATTTCTGGACAGAAAACGAGAAGATAAGATTTTCAAAACTGCATATTACTTAAAAAAAAAAGTTCTTTTTCAAATTCGATGTTGAAATTGCGTAATACAGCAAATAAAACTTTTATCTGCGAATGAAAAATAATATTTTAAAAAAACTAGTTCTGAGTACAAAATAATGAACAGGCAGCAATACGCCACACCTCTGATAAACAACGCTGTAGAAAGCATGCTATTCGTTTTATGTCAGCCGAATTTCTCCGAAATAATCTGTCTATTCAAACAAGTCTCACGGCTGGAAAGAGTGTATAAAATAGCTGGCATTAAAGCATTGCGTGAAATGTCGCCTAGTCACGGCCTCATGATTAATTCTACTGCTCAGCTAGTGATCCATTAGTCCGGGGAACAGTGAATAATAGACAGTCGCTCCGCGCATCCGACAAATTGTCTAATAATTATTATATGCGCACTTACACGTGTTTGCTTAGCCTAAGGAGTGTTTGGGTTGAAGGTGTTCTCCTGACACCATGCTGTTTAATTCTGAAGGATGGAGTTATATTATTGAGCAAATTAAAGGGGGCAGTAAATAAACTCAAAATAAGCACAAGAAGTATTGTGCGTTTTGTGATTTAGTCCATGGTTTAAGAGATAATTAGATTTTAGTTTACGAAGGTTGGCAACAGCGCAATGCCATATCGGCGATGCGGAGGCAGTGATCTCAATCTATAAACAGGATACACAACAGCTGTGCTTTGGAATTGCATAAATCGTGACGTTCACTTGTTGTTAAGTTGGCTACACCGTACGTATTGGTGAAGTGTGCTTCCTATGTTAAACATATATTTATGAATGTGTTTTTATTATTTTTCATGACAAAATGGTCAAATATTGCGTGGTATATGGCTGCACAGAGCTCCAGAGAAATGGAAGTGGACTTAAGTTTCACAAGTAGGTTATTTTTGTTTAGAACATTTGAGGATACTGGCCAAATCTGACTCAAGCGTAGCATAGCCACGAACGCTTGTCTTTTTCTTGCCTGTGTGTACAGGTTTCCATTCCGAAGAAGTGGGTTCAAACAATGCGTAGAGATATTGGTCACCCACAGCGTACAGTACATTAAGCAGCAGACACTTTACACCTGATTGCTATCAGTCAAGGTCTGGTGCAATTGTAAAATTACTAAAAGATGATGTACCATCAGTCTTCAATTTTCCAGGACACCTTCAAAAAACTATTGTTCCAAAAAGACAACTGGTTCGTAACATAGGCGTAACCAGGCCGACCATATGGGGGGGGGTTACAACATCTGGGGGGTATGGAATACCCCCCCCCCCAGGGAGAGGGGGGTTCGGGGGTCCTCCCCCGGAAAATGTTAAAAATTAAGATGCACAATAACGAGTTTTAAGCTTCCCACGCTTTATACTCTTATTAAGCAATTTATAAGCAGACTTAAAAAAATTGTACAATTTTCCTTTTTTTAATCAATGGGGGGTTCAAACCCCCAAAAACCCCTCGTTACGCCTCTGGTTCGTAATGTGGTTAGTAGTAGGCCTACTTTAGGTACCATGTAGGAATATAAATTATGCAATATGTCAGTCATGTAAACAAAGTATTCTTATGCATGTAGGCCTAAATTTTTCATGCTAGTTTTTAATTGCAGAAATAAGAGGAAGCAGATATTTTCGTATAAGACCTCGCTGAAAATTATACGAAAATGGATAAACAGACAAACAGATGATCTCCCACCATCTCCTGTCAAAACAGAATTGAGAAAGAACAAAAGGCTACAAACGATTGTTGTCGCAAGAACAAGAATTAATGGTTAATTAAATTAAATTTCAGATTTGAAGAAAAGGAACTTCTAACTTAAAGTATTTTGAAATTTTATTTCAGTGGCTTCCCTTTGCGCTAGTCTACAGGAATTATTTAAAAAAAATAAAATAATGTGATTTGTATCCAGTACAGTAACGGTAAAGTTGAAGGTCACGGTTTATACATTTTCAAAGCACTTAGAACAGATTTTGTCTATTCTCTTTATATATCGAAATCAAGCATAATATCGCAAAATGAAGGCCTATTGTGAAGTTATTTTAATATTTAAAATGCGAGTGTTTACAACTATTTACCAATGTACATTCACGCCTGATCGAGATTAAAGAAATATTTTTACCAAACCATTACGATATGAAATTCGTTTTGTTATGTACTTGAAAAGCATCAAGTAGTTTATATTGAATCGTTTTATTCATAAAAGTGTTTTAAAAACGCCAATACATCTTTATAATTCCATTAATACACATGAGTTTGTTAGAAGGAGATACTGGATAGGAGCTAAATTATACGTTCACTTTCATGGCGGACCGCGAACCCTGCCGTCACGATTTTTCATCATGCAGTGCTACCTCCAGTATGTAATAGAGCTCAATGTGCGGAGGCAACGACATTGCCTGCCACTCGTACAAAACAAACACATTACGTGACGAACCATGCAAATGTGGATGGAACTGTACCAACCATACATACTGACCAACCCATATTTTGTAGCCATACCCTCTAGTAGTTTAAAAATGTGGGGTTTCTTGTGTTAAATTTGTAGAGTCCATTGAGTTCTGAATGTATAAAAGTCCAGTAAAATTAAAAGTATGGGAAAATAACTTTTGTGTACACGTTCTGTAAAACAGCTTCTTGTCAGTCTGTTAACTTGCCGAAAAGACTTTTCAGTTTACTATTTTGTGACATTTTCCCCGTCCATGTAATTCTTAGAATCTTAGAATCTAGAAATCTTAGAATCGTAGAATGTAGGCATAATCTTAGAAAGTACGAACCTGGTACTTAATAAAACCAGGTAAACTGATATAAGGAAGTGCCAGAATGCTTATGTTTAATCAGTGTTAATTGCAATTATGATATGCAGAAAATAAGTTATTTTTATAATCGATTTCAGAGTAAAGCTCCAGATCGCTTTATTAAGCAGGGCTTACGGAAGAACAAATGCTTAGTTTGATAAGCACATGTAAAGGAATGTGTGGGTTGTGTTATTTGCCAAAACTATCTCTATTGCAACTTCGAAAGCCGAATATGAACACCATGTAAAAGTATTGTCATGAAAGTTGATTTGCATTGAATAAAATCTATCTAATATATTACCATGAAGTAGGCACTAAATTGGGCATTATAGGTCAATCGATTTGGTCCAATATCAATAGGCTTCTTCCCATGGATGTTATAAATACGTAAACCAAGTTTCATGAAAATCCGATAATTCGTATTCGAGATATCGCGCGTACAGACACACGGACAGACAGACATTTTCCCGTCCCCCACACAATCTCATAAAGTACCATTCTGGCACTTTAATAACTACAACACTCTTTTTTCTGTAGATATAGCCTAAGTTATCGAATATTCCCTGTTAAATCTGTACATCTAATGCAAGGCGTAAATTATTTACAGACATCTGACTGCGTTATCCTCAAGGCCTTCTCTATTCAGTCTCAAGAATGGAATAGACCTACGGAGGCCGTGATTTCTACCTTCATTTGTCCAGACATCTGACTGCGTTATCCTCAAGGCCTTCTCTATTCAGTCTCAAGAATGGAATAGACCTACGGAGGCCGTGATTTCTACCTTCATTTGTCCAGACATGACTTCCATTTCCGTTATAGGAAATTTTGGAAAGTGAGCCCCATAACACCGCTCTTAGAGTCGTTTACATGTCAAAATGGAATTTATATGTTTTTAAACATTATTAGCAGGGCTGAAAATCGATTAAAATTTTTAATCGAGTTAACGCTTGACTTTAATCGATTAATCGACCGATTAATCGACTGATTAATCGACAAACAAGTCGTTATTTTAAACGAAACCAAAGTGTACATTTAATATTGTTTTACACGTTTAATAACTACTACACTGCAGATAATAAAAAGAAATATGAATTAATGAATACCATTATTAGTTAACTAGTGAAAAAATATATACATAACTTACATTTCCGGTTACTTTTTCAGCCAAGACTTGAGACACACGAGTTTGTTGACATTTGAATGTTCAAAACACGATCGCAGGTTGTTTACAATAATACCGCAGCACTAAAAACTCTCTCACTCTGCACTGAGAAAGGAATTTGGTCATTTGATACATTTCTCGAGAAACGTTTTTCAGAATTCGACTAAACCGATTAATCGGAAAATGTAATTGATCGACGATTAAATATTAAATCGATTAATCGATTAATCGGTACAGCCCTAATTATTAGTAATATAATTATATAAATTATTAAGAAAAGACAGTATACTTAATAATATGTTATCTTGAAGCTGTTGAGGAAGTTGAGAATTTCTTTTTGAAAGAATATATGTATGGTGCCAATTGCATACTGCAATATCTTGAATTATCTAAAATAATCAGTGTGCTTGTAGATGTAACAATAAAAATACAATGAAATAAAGATAAAGACAAAGCGACTTCACATGTGACAATAAAATTTGATGAGTCTCGGTTATCCGAAATGTAAACTTGGTAAGAAGATGACAGCGTCATCAGCATAACAGACTGGTCATGAACGTAAAAATGTAGTCAAAAGTCACAACATTGTAAACAGAAGTGTTACGGAATGTATTTACATAACTTCATCGTAAAGACTTTTACAGCCGCCACATACGATATAAACCTTTGCAAATGTACGATCATTACTTGGAGATCTTTGTTTAGAAGCCAGATAAACTGGTCCAATGGAGCTGAATAATATGGCTTTGTAATTTCGACGTAAGGACCCAAATACGGAAGCCTCCTTCAGTAAATTCAGATTTTGCCATTCAAGAGTGAAAAATTCTACACAGAAAATAGTCTACTAAAAGACAAAGGTGGATACCAAAGCACACAAGATAGTTCCTCTTATATAAGAACTAGCTTAAAAGGCCCGGCGTCGCCCGGGTTTTTTAATTTTGTTTCTCACTCTCATATTACCATAAAACCGTTTTGGGAATGAAATTAAACAGAAATACAATATCACTTTCATACATCTCTTCCCAAAACATATTACCTTACCTCGTATTGTTTTCTCTATTTCCAGGCTAGAGGAAGTTATGTGACTGCATTATTTTCGTGGATATTGGTAGTTCTCTCATTTGTTTCTCTCATTTGTTTCTCTCATTTGTCAAATTTATTCTACTTTCATTTTTTTTCCAAGCCCATCTGAGACCCGCTGGCAACAATATGTTTTAATGTCAAATGTTATTTGCATTGGATAATTCTGTGTAAAAATGGATTAAGTGTACTCAAAAACATTTGATTTTTGGCATTTAAAATCAAAATTTTTCAAAATCCTTTCTTTGTGAGCACCTACATTATGAAACGAAGGTACTGGCAAAATTCCAAGTCTCTACCTGTTATAGTTTAGGCTCTACGTTGATTCCTGTCAGTCAGTCAGTCAGTCAGGACAAAGCCTCTTATATATATAGAGATAGAATAAATACTTAGAGTTATTGTTAAGTCACGAAATCTTACATAATTTCGTTATATAGAAATGTTGCCCTGGCAACCGAACCGAGCTTTCAGACGTTTTCACATCAATATAGGTTAACATAACAGCAAGAAGTCAGTTAATGAAGTAGACATCTTTTTGTTACTAAACTACAGGATAACCTATCACAGTTTCTTTTCATTGTCTGTCATTTATTCATCGGAATATTCTAGTACAGCGAACACAGACACAGAAATGACAGACAAAAAAATAAAACTAATTTCCTCTAGTTACATGTTAGCCTGAACTATTCAACGGATTTCAAATCCAGTTTCCAAAGCCAGCTAATCTTATTATCAAACATGTCGCTATGCAACGATAGCTTTTTATTTTGTGCGAAAGTTGCTGTTTGTATGATCAGATCTATGAATCAATGTGCAGTGACTGATTCACGGCCCAACAGAGTCCTCTCACATTGAAATATGCATGCCTGATACAATCAGTCTTTTGTCAAATTACACCCCTGTAGATTGCAGTAATCTGACGTACTGCTATTGTTTTAGTAGCTACAAAGCCGGAGAAGAGAACTACATCCACACCAGTGAATGATATTATTTTACTTCTCCATCCAAACTTAGGCAGAGGAAGTATTGTACTCAGTTTTGATAAATGACGAAGAGGCGGCCCGGGTTCGATTCCCGGCCGGGTCGGGGATTTTTCAGTAGTGAAAAATCCCTTTCCCGGGTTCAGGACTGGGTAGGTTAAGTCTTAGGTTAAGATAATGCACATTGTGCGCGATTCCTTATTTATTATTATAAATGACGAAGAATTCTGAAGCATTAAAAAGGTTGAAATATTCAAAATTTTTCGTCATAATTAACATTTTTTTATACCTAAGATAGGCTATAATGTACTTCAATGCAGATGTTGGCTACGTTTCGGTGCCCTCAGTGCTCTCCTTAATTACGTGATATCAAATAGGCTAAACTAGGCTAAACTAGACTAAATAGCTGAAATAAGCTAAATAGGTGAAATGTTTTAAAATTTAGCGATGAATGTAATTAATTTTTAAAAGACTGAGTACTTAAAATTCAGTTAATGTACAGTTGGGGGGGGGGGGGAAAGCGGACCGACTAAAATATCTAAGTTGCCGATGTGAGCCACTGCGCATGCCTAGCGGCATTCACAAGATAACAGGGAATGTTTTTGAAATTTGTAGGCCTAAGTAATGGTTAAAATGAACTTTTACCCATTTTGTTCTGACTTAAAGAAATCTTGTTGATTTTCTAAATATTGCCAAAAATCTTACAGAAATGTAAATTTCGAAATCTACCGTTTAATCAAATGAAGTTAATATGAATAGCCTATGTAAATACTGTCCAATAATTTTACTTCCTCTGCCCGTACCATAGGTAACTTACTATACGTAGAGGAAGTATTGTTTTCGGCCCCCGAATTCGAAACTGAGTTTTTAACATAATTACATGTTTTGAGGTTCCCTGAACCCTAAAGCACTATTTTGGAAACATGTCTCTGTGTGTGTATGTCTGTGTGGATGTCTGTGAACGAAAATTGTATGAATACAACATTTTGTATTTAGGTTAGGTACCTTTTGGGGATGTAACACGGAAATTGCCGACGACTTTCTTTTATTTTTAAGGGCACTTCACATGAAAAAATTTCGTTTGCTGCGATTTTCTCTAAAACGGTTCCGTACTAAGAAGTTAACTTTTACAATCTCGCAGTTTATCGCAAATTTTACTTGTTTCGGTGCGGACTGCACAGAAAACAATCAACTCAATGATTAGGAGTAATCAAAGGAAATTTTTCAGACCTTACTTCCTCAATGGCAATAGACAATTCCTAAGCAATCTAAAGGTATATTATCTATTTTATGGAATCCGGAGGTTCATTACCGCGCAATTCCAAAATTAAAAATCCAAAATTAAAACATACAAATTTCCAAAATTAAAAAAAAAACAAAATTAAAAATCATAACATCCAAAAATCCAAAATTTAATAAATAATAAAATCAAACATTTAAAAATAAAAAATACAAATTTTAAAAATAAACAAAATAACAATTCAAAGATCGAAAATTTAAAAATCCAAAATTAAAAATTCAAAGATCCAAAATTAAAAAGTCCAAAATCCAAAATTAAAAAGTTCAAAAACCCAATATTAAAAAGTCCAATAATGCAAAATTGAAAAATCCAATAATAAAAAATTGAAAAAATAAAACAAATAAAATAAAGTTTTACTTCTGTCGCGTGGCGTTCCACGCACTCTTTTGTTTTTGTAATTTTATTAGCTTTAAGTCATTTATTTTTATTATTTATTGTTTGTATTTGTGTTTAATATTTTTTTGTTTCCTTTTTATAAATTTATATTTTCTTTTTCTAGCTCAGTTTAACATTTTTCACCTTTTTTTATAAGTGTGTCATTCTTTCTCACTTTGTTCTTTGTTTCTCCTCTTTCTCCACTCTGATTGTTTTGAAACTACTCCCGAACACGAGCAGTCTTGCTCATTCGGGTGTATTTCTAAATAAATATTTGGTTCTTTTCTTTCTTTTTCTTTTCTTAAAAATTATTGTACTTTAAATTTGAAATTTGTAAAGTTTTTGTTTATTTGGGTCCTTTTTGTATTTGTATTTGTTTAACTATAATAATAAATAATAATAATAATAATAAATAAATTTGGGCTGAAGAAGTTATGTGAATTTCACATAAGATTCATTATTTCATGGTGACAAGGATGGGTACGCGTTTCCCATATTGAGAACCACTGATCAAGTACATTATAATCTTGGAAGCTGATGTGGGCGTGTAAGTGCGAATAATTCTCAGGCCAACAAGACGCTGAGCGGAGGCGGGCCGATTGCAGCCATTGTCTGTGTTAATACTTATGTCCCTTGTTCCTGATTGTCATTGCTTCTGCTCCGAATATATGACGTAGGTCTATACTTCAAGACTGCTGTTGCTGGGGTCTGTTTGCGCATTACAATCAATAGCAATCTGATGTAGTAGGCTCATATAACTTATCTACCCTAAATACAACTTAGGCCTACTTTAAATCTCTATATATATGTATCATATGGGTTTGGAAATAAATGAAATGCAAGTTTGACAAATAAGAGAAGTTATCAATATAATTCATGTTATAAATAAATATTAAAGAATGGAATCCACGAAAATAATGCAGTCACATAATTTTCTCTACCCTGGACATAGAGAAAACAAAACGAGGTATGGTAATGTGTATATTATTATATTATATCGCAGGTTTTTGGAGAGAAAAGTATGAAAGTGATATTGCTTTCTGTTTAATTTCATCCCCAAAACAGTTTTATGGTAACATGAGAGTGAGAAATAAAATTTTCCGCCTCGATATTACAATTATATGTTACAGGAATTTCTATTTCTTCTTATTTGAACCTCTACCAGGCTTGCTGTGTACAAGCGATGGGATGCAAAATTCTACATCCTCTATGAGTCATAAAAAAACTATATCAAGCGTTTTCTGAGGGAATAGTTTGAGTTTAATAAGTCGTTCTTCCTATTTCAAATTATAAATATCTATATAAGGACCTAGAATTTAAAAATCGAAAGTCCTTCATAAGTTAATTTCCAATTACGAAATAAAAAACCCGGTCGACGCCCGGTCTTTTAAGCTAGTAATTCATATATTATAAAATAAGAGGTCGTATTACAGTTTTCAGTTGTTTCAGCCTATACTTGATCCAAGATGTGTACGGAGCAAAAGTAAACAACCGAATGTGAACGTACAAAGCACAGTTCACAAGAGTTCGTTTTTTTAGACTGTTTAGTCGATTACATACGGTTAAGGCAATTGAACTTTCTGTTTTAGATTAAGCGCCAAGGATCCGGGTTCGATTCCCAATGTTTTGTATATATTTGCAATTTGTATCTTCTCGCCGCTGGACAAAATTTTTCCTCGCACGTTTCTTTATTGGTGACGAAAATTCTAAAGGCCCTGGCTCGCAATTTTCTTCTAAGCTACAATACAAATTATTAGATGTTATGCCTATTACTCTTACTTACAATATGTGTTGTGCTTCATCACACATTATGTAAAAGAATAAATTAATTATGTTACAAAATACCTCTCGTATTAAAGTAACTTATGTCACTTGTTTTTCTTTAGAATGAATAAATTTGCCAAGGCAACGATAAAAACAAATGAAATCTTGTTTGATAGATATATGTTGTAAAACATGATATAAACACGAAAGCATGCAACTCACTTGACAGAACTTATGTTTTCACAATTACGTAAGATATAAATAATTGTGCGATGTGTGCGGAATGGAAGTAAACATCTGACTGAACGTGCGGCAACAAAGATGCACCCGACAACATAGCCTAGAAGATGAATCACACAAACTTAATGGAGTAAGATATTGCATTCAACGGATCTGAAAACTACAACTTATTACTTTTTCCCCTAATTCCTCTCCTTCTACATAAAAATCCGTGGCGCTACATCCCTGAATGGACAAGGCCTACCATCCGACCGCTGGGTCATCTGACATAGGCAGACGGCAGGATTGGTGCATTTGGTCAGCATGCCGACACCCAAGGCCGTTAATGGCGGTTTCCATGACCGGTGTCCTTCTACATGCTTATTGAAATTATGCTTGCCTATTTGTCAGAATTTTCAGTATAAATATGATTTAGTAATAGGCCTATTTCAAAGTTCTGTCAGGTATTTAGTTTATATGGAGAAGGGAAACTGGTCTGATACTTTACTGAATAAATAATGTCATCGATCTTGAAACTGCAGCTTGATTTTGTTCTCATAAAATCTATGACTCCATGAGTTCACTGGTGTCCTTCGCCGGTAACACTCTCGTTGTAGAATTTTAGCAAACAAAAATGAATACGACTATATGGCTTGGTAATAAAAAGGCCAATGTCAATTCCTTGCAAAAATGAGATCTATGCATTATTGAGCTCGGCTAGTGTTATATTTCGTATAATAAAGGTGCTAATATATGTTGCTATTAATAGACATAATACAGAAACCTTAGAGGCCAAAGTCGGAAGTTCTCAGGAAAATATATTACTTTTATAAAGGCTTCAAAGTCAGTTATCTCAAAAGCAAGTTTTATCACATTGGCCCTTTCAGAACCAAGCCACAGAATTATTTATTCCTATCTTTCCCGTTCTGAAAATGGTTGTTTGCTAGTTGTCTCTTGCTGGCTACTTGGAGCGCTGGTGACGCACCTATCTATCAAAAGGATGAATTTTCCTTTAATTACAGTTTTTCTACGGAGTTTTAGTCCAATCAGTTATACAATATGGAATAATAGGATGGGGTGGGATATGTCAAACTGCACTCCGCCCACTGTCATTGTTACAGAAAATAATAATAAACATATTATGTTTAAAAAAATCAATAGACTATCCATCTAAAAGTTTATATAAAGATTTTGACGTTTTGGATATTAAACAATTATACTCCTACACTTGACTAAATTATTTCTATAAACATCATGAAAAATTTATAACACGAAATCACTACTATACTGCCCCCATTAACATAGAAGGCCCTATCTCCATTTGTGAAATCGGGCCTTCTTTTATCGAAAACGACCTCAGATTGAAGTTAGGGCCAATGTAAATTTCAACATAACACATCACTGTATTGGATTTAGGACTTTCTAATGTCAAAACATGTGTATTTTATTGTACCGATTCAGAAACGCAAAAGAAAGCATTTATAAACATGTTGGAGTAAGGACATTTTAACTTATCAGGGCAGTATAATACAAGGAGCTATAATATCTCTCGTCCTCTTTTCGAACCAAAGTGTGCTACAGAAGCAGGTCAAAGGCATAGTATAAATTTCGGACCAAGGCTACACAACACTTTTACTAAAAGAAACCCTAATCTGATACCACTAAACAATAAATGGTTTAAAAAACAAGTACTCGAGTTGATTAAAACTAACTTGTAATGGTGCTTTTACCCACTTGTTTTCTATTATTCATTCTCATTGTAAATTTTTAACATGAGGTATTTTGTTTGTATCTCTGTTATGATATTGTAATTAATTTAATGTATCATTATTTATGTATTTATTTCTTATGAGCAATTTTGATTTTGCCTAAAACTATAATACGTTTGTTTTTATATAATGTTCATAATATAATTTTAGAATGATTGAACTGACCCCGAACACGAGCTATGCTCATGCAGGGCAAATAATACTCTTTTGTAATTGTAATAATATTATTTATATTTGTATTTGTGATAATTTTGTAATAATTTGTATTTTTGTAATTTGTAATAATTAGAAAATTTTGTAATAATAAATAATAAAATATTATACAGTGGTTTAACTATATAATCCCAGAATAAGACGGCAAATTCATTTCTAGTTGACGTGTAATTCCAGAAGCTGTTATAGTGGTCTGTAACGGACCGCTCTGAAGACACGAGAGGGAATGGTTTTGTTTCGTCACATTACGTAGCAGCTAACAATTGCCGAGCGCTCGCTCCCTTCCCGGAGATTTTGGCTTGATGAATAATTCACTGCCTCGTAATGCAGGTAGCCTTCCTCTCTCCCGTCAGGCGCAATCGCACCCACAAATACTCATTCTAAATGCAACCACACCTCTCATATTATGCCAAGTCTTTATTAGTCTTTTTGCTTTTGGTACCTTACTATACAGGGTTTTATTGAATAACACCGAAATAGTTTACCTGTGTATAGAGGGAACATAGACAAGCAACTTTTATTAGGAGATTTTTGCTCTATGACGTAAAATGTGAAAGTGCTATTTAACGAATTGGGAGTCAAAGGTGAAAGGTAGAGAAAGTTACATTTTGTATCAGACTAGCAGGTGCCCGCGGCTTCGCCCACGATAATTAATTGAAAAATTAAAAATTAAGAGTATAATAATTATTAAAGTATTATATTTATTAACACTTGCACGCGAATCCTTCATATACTAAACCATTAATAATTAATGAAACAGCTAAAATTCCGGCTTTAGAGTTCATTTCACGATTAGAAAGCGCCTCAGATTCGATTATGCAGTTTCAAAGCTACCTGTTAACACATAGTACGTATTGTTTCTCAACTGTTTGTTGACAGATGAATATGATGTTAATTTTATTTGATCAATTCAGTGTAATTTTCAGAAATTATATAATTATTCAAGGGGAGGAATGGTTTGTTTAGATTTTTATTGTCCGCGATACTTCCTTGGTTAAACTATTAATATTTTACAGCTGGTGCCCGCGGTTTCGCCCGCCATTATTAATTGACTCCAGGATTTTTAAGAAACTTACACCGGCAGTTTATTAAAAGTGTTTGTGGTTCAGAGCTATGAAAATTGTAAGTAATAAAATTAGAATATTTGTTCATCGTGTTCATTTCACTTAGCCTTATATAATAAAGAAACGGTTTTCCTAATTTTGTACTCTTCGTGAAAATTTAGACTGCGAGAAGCGAACATCGCCGAGTATACCCGATATCTCACGAAGTGAGGGAGCAAGCACGCTATTTAGGGCCGTTGAATTGTATAAGAGTAGTTTTTTGTTTGTTTCACAAGAGCACTTTTTGCTGAACACTTTCAAATTGTTTTTCTTTCCCATAGAGGTGATAATATTTTAATGATGATTGATAAATGTGGGAGATGTGAAAATATGTACTGGAGTCGAAATGCAATACATTGTGTGGTTTATTGCTTAGCATTTGTTTCCAGCACAATTACTATTCTAAGTGGCCAGCATTACATTTATAACTGTGGTTGGACAAGCAAATAGATTGTTCTTTCTAAAAAGAGAATAAAAAAGTACCTTAAAATGCAGATGGAATTCAGAACAAACACATCCTCTGCATCATTCATTACTTCACTGCACCATTCAGTTCAGATATTTTTGTTTGTTTTGTTGCAGGCACTGGTGAGTGTAATCTGTATTCTTAATGTGAGTATGGAATCAACACTGTATGGCATGACAACTGATTATATCTTACCAATAAGGCTATTCTCAATACATCTCCATAGGCCTAGGGTTTCTATTATTTCTATACATTATTAAAAGAAAGTTCACCACTGTGGCAAAGCGGGCCCGGGTTCAAATCCTGGTCGGAAAAAGTTACCTAGGTGGGTTTTTTTCGGGGTTTTTCCTCACCTGTGAGACAAATGTCGGGTAACTTTAGGCCCTTTTGGCATGACAACTGTTTACATTGTGCTAATAAGGCTATTCTTAATAGGCTTTCTATTGTTTATATAAATTATTAATTCTTCCGCTAGATACGTATTAAAATATTTATTTAACAGTAAGTTACGAACATTCTGTTGTTTTTGTTTCTTTTTCAGAATTTTTTTTTAGTTTTAGCACATATTTTTTAAATTTTAACACACATTTTTAACATTTTAGCACATAAAAAATAAATATTTTAAAGTTTTTTTAGCACATAAAAATCCCGGTCCTATTGATAACACATCCCAACAAAAAAAAAACTTTCTGTATGGTGTCTCAGATGTTTTACCGGATTTTGGCTATACTTAGTACGCTGATTCCAAATATGTAAACGGTTTTTCTTTACCAGTTCTTCTTTTATATACATTTTATTCGTGAACTCTTAGTCTAGCGAAACAAAATCTTGCTTGATAATATAGCTAGTGAAGGTTATTGACCATACTTTGGACCCGTAGGACGAAAACTGTACGAAGTACAAAGAAACTAAAAGCTAGATTATTTTTTGGCACTCAAATTGACAGCTCATAAGTCATAAACGACCGTACAATATGTGATATCAATTTTTTTGCAGACCCCACATTATATTTTCATTGTGTTGTTAATGTAATGTTAGTGTGTTGCTTTTTTCTTCACATGATTTAGAAGCTTAAAATAGGCACTGTTTTAGATTTATATCAAACGTAAAATGGGATGATGTGCATAATGGTAATACCATATCTTACAAAACTAAAGCCGATAGGGGAAAACTAATGGCACATTTGGCATCAGCGACCTAAATATACCCAAGAATAGGTATAAAATCTAAGGCACCAAAATGCCTTAAAAATGTTAATGTAATGTTAGTGTGTTGCTTTTTCTTCACATAGAAGCTAAAAATAGGCACTTTTTAGATTTATATCGAACGTCAAGTGGGATGATATGCATAATGGTAATACCATATCTCACAAAACTAAAGCTGATAGGGCAAAACTAATGGCACATTTGTCATCAGCGACCTAAATATACCCAAGGATAGGTATAAATTCTAAGGCACCAAAATGCCTTAAAAATGTTAATATAATGTTAGTGTGTTGCTTTTTTCTTCACATGAATTAGAAGCTAGACATAGGCATTGTTTTTATTTATATCAAACGTAAAATGGGATGATGTGCATAATGGTAATACCATATCTCACAAAACTAAAGCTGATAGGTCAAAACTAATGGCACATTTGGCATCAGCGACCTAAATATACCCAAGAATAGGTATAAATTCTAAGGCACCATAATGCCTGTTGGTCTGTGTAATAGAGTGGCAGTGGGCTAATGATGCGATAACAGAAGAATGTCGCTGTGGAAATCAGGAGGCCATGATAATACGCTTTCAGATGCTCGTTTGTCTCGTTCTATTGAATTGAATAATTTATTTGAAAGCCTCTGTTCAAGCTTATGCTTTATAAATGAGGTTGGATTTAAACAAAAAAAACTGGGTTACGCTGCAAGTAATCTTGCTGGTTGCGTCGATGCAGGATCGCTCCCCAAGGTGGCGTTAGGTGGCTTATAAATGCTGTGGCTCCCAATAAATGCAAGCAAAACAACGCAGATGGCCGTTACAACCTGCATCATGGCACTCCAGAGTGTCAATTTGTTCAGAAATCTCTTGTTGTACAATAGGTATTATAACTAATATATCGAAACAATAATGGCTGCTGGATTTAGCGCAGATGGCCATCGCCTGGTTAACTGGTCCGTATTCCAATCCCACTGGGGTCGTGATTGTAAATTCTAACTATTATAGATTTAATTTAATGTTTGCTTGCTTAAGGGCTGTATTATATGAAGGGATATTGAGAATCGGAACTGCTGTAACTTAATTTTTAGAATAATAATAATAATAATAATAAATGTTTTGGACCAGGACCCTGTTTCATAGAACTTACTAATAATATTAGTTAATAATATTAGAACCCATAATATTATTCATTAGTTATCAAAATCTGGTTTCATAGAGATATGAACACTACTCATAAAATCTCTTCACTAATATTATTAGTTCATTAGTCAGCTGATTGATTTGGAAGTTATGCCTAGATTGTTGTTTTTTTTTTCACTTATACCTTTAGCCTACAACCGATGAGAAAATTCCAAAATAGTGTAATTCTACTTTTTTTTTACCCCCAAGGAAACCCTTCAAAATGGCTGATAAGTCGCTGGAGACAATTTTTTGAAGGGTTATAGTAGCTAAACGGTAAGCGATATAGTAAAACCAATTGCACCTCCACTAACGGATTTTGATAGATCTACAACTTTGGGCCTTTCACGTTTTGTCAGAATTTTTAAATTCTAAGTAAATTTCATACATTTTCCACACATTATGTAAGTTTTTACAAACTTACAGGACAGCTAGATTAATAAAATTTGGCAGAAATATTGGCTTATCAAAGTTTGGGAGCATGCCAAATTTAGTAATTCTACCTGCCTTACAAGTGTAGAAACCTGACTGTTTAGCATTCACATCTACCGCAGTCTAAATCACCCATTTACTGACATTAATGTTTACCCACTTCCAGATAAGCTATAAAGCTGAAATTTAACAGGCTTGTAGGTTTTAGCCTGTAGGCCTACTCGACGAAAAATTCCACTAAAGTTCCAATTACTAATTTTTTACCCGCAAAAAATCTTAAAGTCGTTCCTCACTTTTCTTAGCTTTATTGCGGCTACGGGAGTCTGAATATACGGACTCAGATACGCTGTCAATTAATAATAATAATAATAATAATAATAATAATAATAATAATAATAATAATAAATAAATAAATAATAAATAAATTAAGCTATATGCTCTAAATGAATCATTAAGTTATTACATCACTACTAAATGGACAAAACACAAGTAAAAATAAATAAATACATAAGCTTTCTTTAAGAACCAGACAGAGTGTTTGGGGACATAGCCCCAACAAACGAAGTGAGTTAGAAGTAATAAAAATACAAGTTCTCTCCAACTATAGAGCTATAATATTGATATTCCTTTATTTATTCGAACTATGAACTATATAAAAATATATCCATTGTACTGTTGTAGTCATGGCAACCGCTGAGAGTGAATGACAATCTAGTTTCGCATTCTCTTACTTATGCAGAACTACATAGAATACAAGATAGGAAAAGTTCAACTTTACAGTTTTGTTGCCATAGGAACAGGCGTTCTTTTGTTTTGTCTACATTAAAGTGTCGCGATATCCATCAGATAGAGTGAGACAGCTACAAGCAATATGGCCGTGCTGTGCTGTCATTAGGCGTGTAGAACATCTTTAGTATGCAGTATTACAAGTGAGTTCAGGTTGTAAGGAAAACTACACTTCTTGAGAAGATGGCTTCAAGTGTCTGTGATATTGAATAAGTTTTCCTGCAATATGGACTTCATAGTGCATATATGCTTTCGTAAGTAGCCTACATAGCCTTACTTTTCAACTCGTTCAGGTTCCAATTGTATATCTGATCTGTCTAACTGTTCTTGCTTTATCAACTTGACGCCTCACAGGAAAACTAATGGAATTTAATGTTGTACCGGCATGTTGTCATGGTAGCTTAGTGGGTAAGAGAAGCGGCACGGAGAGCCTAAGATCCGGGTTCAGATCCCGGCTAAGGCATTGCATCTTTCAGTATGACTTCACCTTTCCAGTGATGTTAGTGTTTGCCGCCATCAAGTTTACAACCCTGTTTCTGGATCACGTAGGCCTAACTAGACTATTTTCATAGCGCCATTTTAGGTTAATTTTGAATGAAATTCTTCCTGATTTTACTTATATTATGTAATTACTTATGTAATATGTAAGTATTACTGAAAAAGCTTAGCTTAATTATTTACTTATATAGGCCTATATATATATAATTATTTTACATTACTTTAACATAGTGATGTCAATTTGTATATTCTTATATCCTTGTAATTACATTGCTAGAATTATTACTAAGGTGCCTATTTCTGTAAATAATTATTAACGTATTCCGAAACTTCTGCAGCTAACAAATGTTCATGCACTTCACTGGCCTATGCACAACCACTTGTATTTTGTGCTGTGACCAGTTTGACAAAGACTGGATTCAATGCCAGGACAGCAGCAGTTGGTCGCATGAGGAGTGTGCAAATGTTGAAGATCATCAGCTTTCATACCAGTGTGATCATTGTGAAGCTAAATATGACTGATTTCCATTGTTTGTTACAATGAAATATTGTGTCCGGTGCTACCCTTCATTTTCGCAATTTGTTAAAACGTAAGGGATGAAAGTTATTTGTATTTTCATAATAATTTTTATTTATTTATTTATTTAACCTGGCGGAGTTAAGGCCATAAGGCCTTCTCTACCACTCAGCCAGGGCAAAAACATGAAATACATAATGATAACAATAATAATGATTAAAAATAAATTAAAAAAGAACTGATATACATGAATACAAGAAACGAACATTGAATACAAAGAAAAAATTAGAACATATATACTTTAATAATTAAGATACATTAAGATACATTAAGACACATTAAATGATAAAAAAAGAAATTAATTGTTACAAATATGATTTAGTTATATAAAAGCATTAAGTGATAGAAACTGAAATTAACATAGGACATGAAAAAGATTATTAAGTACTACGTATATGTGCTGTTAAATGCGATCTGAAGGTTGACAGTGACCGGCAGTCCTTGATATGAGATGGTAAAGAATTCCACATTCGGATGACTGAAGTAGTAAACGATGATGAGTAAAGAGGCTTTACATGAGGATTTCAAACCATATCAATTAAAGCAGAAGGTCCTAAAAATGGCTTTATCTACTTTACTTCACTGTCAGTTACTTTTCCTTCGTGATATATCAGTTTAGGCTTAAGTGTCCGGTGCTACCGGCCCTTCCCCTATTATTATTACATTTACAACATTCCTAAAAGAAAAAGATGCTTATACATATGGATTATAGAGCTTTTTTAAGGACAAGATGGCGTACAAACTGGCCTTTTTTCGTAAAGAGATGATGAACAAAGAAGACCCACATATGGGCTATATAAATCCCTCCAGGCATGTAAAAGAAGTCCTGCGGAATTAATTTTTAAACCAGGTGAAGGTTAAATGCCTAAGTAGTCGCCGCTGACATTGAATTACGAGACAGTCTCTAACAGCAGCAAACTGTAAAACTACTGTGTGTTTCTATAATGTGAACGAATAGCAGAAAGCTGGTTTTGAGTTTATCGGGAAAATTCCATTTACACGAGCGAACATAATGGCCGTGGGCATCTGTGTGTGTGCAGAGAGGTAGCAGGTCATGAGTAGCAATATAAAATGTGCCCCAGTCTGTGGCTTACCCTAATTGCTCCGTGTTTTATTACGTCACACAAAGAGGGCGAATTTGCATCCACTTAGGGGGGAAAGTTTAATCTACACAGAAACGTTATCCCTCCAGGAGAAAAAGTAATTTAAAATGAATATTTCCGTACAATGACATGTTAGCCTATTGTGCTGTATCCAGGGTGTCCACATTATGGAAAGTCAGGGAAATTAAAATCGGCCAGGGAACGTCAGGGAATTTCGTGAAGTAAAGAAAAATGTCGGGGAATTTTATTTAAGGGTGAAATTCATAGGTGAGAAATAGGTGAATTTCATTATTTTTTCCTCAGCAGTGAATTGCTCTACAATCGTGCAATCTGACACACTCTTTATTGACTACTTCTACAATTACATACCATTTTCAAACGATTACAGTTACGTGTAATTATCGTTTCAAAATGGCAGCCACGTTTTGTGCACTAAAATGCCGTTTCCTTGATATCTTCCACAAATATCAATATTTCTGAGTGATTATTAAGTGCCAGTATGGTACTTTATGAGATTGTGTGGTGGACGAAAAAATGTCTGTCCGTCTGTCTGTCCGTCTGTCCGTCTGTCTGTCCGTGTGCCTGTACGCACCATAACTCAAATACGCTTTTTCGGATTTTCATGAAACTTGGAAAACACATTTATAATGTCCATGGGAAGAACCCTATTGATATTGAACCAAATCGGTTCACCGGTACCGGAGTAATGCCCAATTTAGTGCCTATTTTAATAGATTATGGCGCCTTTCTAATAGAAAGGCGCCATCACTCAAATACGCTGTAACGGATTTTCATGAAACTTGGTATACTCATTTATGACGTCCATGAGAAGTGCCCTTTTGAATTTGAACCTAATCTGTTGACCGGTACCGGAGTAAAACCCAATTTAGTGTCTACTTTAAAGGCGCAATAACTCAAATACACTTTATCGGATATTTATGAAACTTCGTATACGCATTTATAATGTCCATGGGAAGACGTTTATTGATATTGGACCAAATCGGTTGGCCAGTACCGGAATAATGCCCAATTTAGTGTTTTTATGTTAATATATAAGAAGTCGCGATAACTCAAATATGCTTTATTGGATTTTCCTGAAATTTTGTATACACATTTATAATGTACGTGGAAAGACGTCTACTGATATTGGACCAAATCGGTAGACCGGTACCGGAGTAAAACCCAATTTAGTGTATATTTTAAAGACGCGGTAACTCAAATACGCTTTACCGGATTTTTATGAAACTTGGTATACACATTTATAATGTCCATGGGAAGACATCTATTCATAATGGATAAAATCGGTTGACCTGTTTCGGAGTAATGCTCAATTTAGTGCCTATTTTATGGTAATATACGTATTCGAAAGAATTTATATAAGAAATGAAAATCAGTTATCTTGACAACATAGCCTATTGTTTTACTGTGATCTTGTAAGGCCTTGGAAATTAAAATACAGGTAGCTATGACAAAAAACATATTGATTTACATGCGCTTATCCAACTAGACCGTTAAAATGACCCAGGTGGCCGAGATGGTAGACCTTTCTTCTTCCGTAAGCCCTGCTTAATGAATAAATCTGGAGCTTAACTTGGAAATCAATTAAAAAAAAAAACACTCTGCATATCATAATTGCAGTCATAACTGATTAAACAAAAACATACTGGCACTTTTTTACATCAGTTTACCTGATTTTATTTTTCTGTGTATTTGTTAATATCATATGAACAACAGCAACTACAATCATTCATTTACCATTAATAGTTTATTAGAAAAAGAAATTCAAAACGAAATCTAAAAGTATAAAAGTATAAAGTATAACGAAAAAGAAAATCTAAAAGAAATATATATATATTTTTTAAAATACTTATACTTATAAATATACTTCCAAAGATTGTAGATGATGTTCATTTGATGTTCTCTCAATTTTCGACTAAATGAACAATAATAATAATAATCTTGGCTGTCCGGATGGCGCCGCGTCATCACGTTTTAACCAACGTTTCGGCCCTCATGTTGTGGCCTTATTTTGGGTATACTATGATGTTTTGTTTATATGGTGACGATTCGATTAGTCAGTCGGCCTCTAGGTCGCGCATGAGGTCATTATTGACTGTCTGACGTGAATGGTTGTCATGGGAGGGCCTGTATATAGTAATCAGAGCACTTCATGCCGAATTTATTTGTAAATACTAGGAGGTGCCCGTGGCTTCGCCACGATAATTCGTTTAAAAATTAAAAATTAAGAGTATAATAATTATTAAAGCATTATATTTATTAACACTTGCACGCGAATCATTCATAAACTAAGCCATTAATAATTAATGAAACAGATAAAATTCCTGCTTTAGAGTACATTTCCCTGGGAAAACTATATCAGAATCGATTATGCAGTTCCAAAGAACCTGTGAACACATAATACGTATTGTTTCTCAGCTGTTTATTGACATGAATATGATGTGAATTTTATTTTATCAATTCAGTGTAATTTTCAGAAATTATATAATGTTTCAAGGGAAGGAATGGTTTGTTTGGATTATTATTATCAGCGATATTTCAAGAGATAAAACCATCAATATTTTACAGCTGTTGCCCCCGGCTTCGCCCGCCATTATTTATTGACTCCAGGATGTTTAAGAAAATTACACTGGTATATAGTAATCAGAGCACTTCATGCCGAATTTATTTGTAGATCTATATCCCCATTTGTAAGAGATCGCAAAGGTTGGAAAGAGCTAGGGAAGCTCTTAGTGAAGTGAACAAGTGAAGAAAACTGTAGTACAATGCTCAAGTTCAGTGTTAATCAGTCCAACACAGACAAGAAACGCAGAACAAGGTCAATCAGACCAAGACATAGATATAGAAAGAAATGTGCACGGTCAGGACAAGGTAGCTGACTCCTTAGGCCTAGCTCCCCTAAGTGAGTTCTATTTCTTGAGCAATCCCTGCTAGAAAGCAGGAGGCCTTAGCCCTCAAGGGATGTCAAAGGCTAATTTCATCCCCATTTGTGCTGTTGAGGTGCCTGCCGATTTCCCAGGCTTCTTTTATTCTTATTATTATTGTTTTAGTCTTGAAAGGAAACCGTTAGACCGTTTTTGAGAAAACCGTGAAAAACTAAATTTTCTTTATGTAAAGTCCCTTTAAAAATAAGAGAAAGTTGTCGCCATTCTTCGTGTCACATCCTCAGAAGGTACTTAACTTAAATACAAAATTTTGTCTTCATTTGATTTTCCGTACTGGAGCTGATTTGTTCACATACACACCCATATTTCCGAAAATAGTATTTTTGGATTGAGGGAACCTGAAAATGGGTATTTATGCTAAAACCTCAACTAGGAATTTGGGGATCGAAAACAATACTTCCTCTACCTATAGTACTTACGGTACGGGTAGAAGAAGTAATATTGGTCCCACTGGGTTGAAATTTTGACGGGGTTCAGTAATATTTTTAAAAATCTAACAAACCAATAAAAGTATGATATTTCAAACCTAAGTCCCAGTGTCTCATAAAATCATCCTTGTCAAAGAGACCTCATTAGAAGCTTAAAGGATGCTTCTTCATATGGAAATACCATCTCTCATGCCCGGTTTCTATAAACTCGTGAAATACCTGTGGGTAAATTATGCATATGGGCAAATTAGTTCCTAATCACCCACTATGATATAATGAGGAAGGCCTTGGAGTTGTACAGTTAATTTAATTCAGAAGGCTTTGATTCTCATTGTTTAAATATTATTGATCCTATGAGATGTTAAATTTTATCCAGCCATCCATGAAAGGATAAATTAACCCGACGATTTACCCTTGGAAAGATCTAGCCGGAGTTTGTAGGAACATTTTTTTCTGTCGTTTTCATATTTACCCAGAGGACATTTATCTAGAAACTCGCCACAAGTGTATGTGATTGTTACCTTTAAATTATTTGAGTTTGTAAAAGTTATTCTTGTGTAAATTCTGTCCATTGGATAATTTATCCATAGGTATTTCGCTAGGTTTATAGAAACCGGGCGTAAGAGACATACGAGGGGGGAAATAAGAGAGAGAATATAGAGAAGGATGATAAAGTAAACTGCTTACATAAAAAAGTTACAGAATTTATCATCCAGAACTAGAACATGAGATAACGTAATCAAACTTATGTCTCAATTTTTCGGTTCCCAGCTTTAGGTTACTATAAATGATCTTCTCTTATCATTATTATTGTGATGTAACGGTCTGACTCGTGTGGCAGATAAAATTACGTAAAAATCCTTAACTCTACAGAAATAAATACAGCAGTTCATGGTTTCCAAATAGATAGTAAACATTGATCTGTTTCTTACATGGTCATCACTGTCATAAGCTTAAACGGCGTTTACGATAAGTAATTGGATAAATTAGAATAAGAAAACTTAAGGCCCGTTATTACCACCTCCAGTAAAATATTTACGGTTACTTTTACGGTTACTTTACTGATAGTTCGTTTTTACAATATCAGGTTAGGAGTTAAGGCATCTTATAGGTTTCAAGTGAAAATCTTCATTTTTCAAACAGGATTTCTGATTTTTTTAGAGTGAATCAGATATCATTCAACTAAGTTAATGCAATATTAGTTAACCCAAAAATAATATTATTGTGGTCTAAAAAAATTATTTTGAAAAATAAACATGCAAATTTAAAAAAAAATTCTGGTTTGCTTAAAAGACATGCAAACTATGTGTAAAAATTATGTGATGATTCCTCATAATGTAGGTTAGATCCTGAACCTAAGTTATTGCTAGCATGCCCTACAATAAATAAGAAAAAAAAATTCTTAGAACTTTAGCGGGTGAAAAAAATTATTCATTGTTCCTTTTAAACTCCTCACAGCTTCCATTCTTAACATATTCTTAACCATTTAGGTTCAGGCTCTGACTGGTTTTATTGGCTTTCATTTGGTGCAAGAATGAAGCCTCTAGCTCAGTTCTAAGTATTTTTATCTTTTTTTGAAGCCTAAAAAATTGCGAGAAATAAAGTTTTGAGAAAAGGGGAATAGAAGTTTATGGATACTTTTAAAACTTAATATTCCTATTTGGAACTTTCAAAGTGCCCCTGCAGCATAGGAACTTGATATTGGACTGCCATCTATTAGAGGAAGGCAGTACTACATCCTCAGCAGCTATGAAAAATATTACAGCTAGAATGGAAAGGAAATTTTAAAAAGATCAGACAGAATATGAAGAACAATTCCATTACCTTTTCAGGCCAAGAAGGCTTGCGCCAACCCTTTAAATGGTGATTTAAATACATTTTTGACCTATTAACCCAAACAAATTTAACATTTTCTGAAAATAGAGACTTCAATCTTTTATTCTAATATATATTTTTTTTTTTTAATTTGTAAAAAAATTACATTTCTAACGTATATAGATACCTTAACTATAGGTAAGAATCACTTAACTGGCAGTAATCTTCACTGCAGGAAAATGTACAAGTAAACCCCTAACCGGAGGATTTTTTGAGGTTATACTTCTCGCGAACTGAATTAAAATGGAGAGATGAAATTATTTAGCTGCTTTCGTAATGTCAGTGGTGATGAAGAACAATGGCAATAGGGTCTATATGTAAAAAAGATTTTAAAGAATATTGAAAACTAGATTAAACTATTATGAAAGTTTCGACAATCAATTATTTTACTGTTTAGGCCTACTTCCTCTACCCGTACATCAGATTATATTTGGGTTTTGCATCCTTCGGGGATGAGGTTAGAAACGTGGTAACTTTATTTTCTTTTTTACAACCACTTTACTTGAGGAGGATTTTATTCTTCTTTTATTTTTTAGAAAACAGCTTAACAACTTTTAGATTTTAACCGGATTTGTATAATAAGCTTGATGTATAAAATATATAGGCCTATATAATAATGTAATTTAATATGTTAAGTTATACTAAGAGCTAATAATTTCATTTTAAAACATCTCGTAATATATATTGTAGTTATTAGCTACTCATTTCACACACAAACTTATTAGGTTTTAGGTCTTGCCTCGCAAATTATGCGACCTTTTTAGGCTTAAGTGTCGTAGCTCTTACTATCAGCTCGTTTAGAAATCGCTGAGAAAATAGAATGGCTTCAGACTTTCATACCAATTCCATTGTTTTACTTGTTTTACTTAAGTATAATCCGATCTGAGCATAAAATGTTAAGCGTTTTACTTCCTGGCAAGTACGGCAGATGTGGTAGGGACTTGAAGCATATGTCGTCGATGGTTTTCATAGTTGCACGAGCAGTATGAGGACGGGCTTACCATGTTGAAGCAAAACACCTGAACTCAGCAACCCCCTTCGCTTTTTCACCATCAGATTTCCAAATCTTTGGTCCGTTAAAGGATCTCCTTGGAGGGCGAAGTTAAAATCTGATGAAGACATCCAATCAATGGTGCAGGAGTGGCTACAGCGTCAATCAAAATAATTTTTCTCATGCGGTATCGAAGCTCTTCCTATCTTATGGCATAGGTGCATTGAACTGGGAGGGGACTATGTAGAAAAATAATGTACAAGCAAACATTCTTTCTGCAGTAAAATAGTGGAAAAAAATTAATTGCTGTTTTTATTTGATTCTCTCTCGTAGTTTAGTGTTATAGTCCCGATATGACTTTTTAGCTAAAGCGACTTTAATATGAAAAAATTAAAAACAAAACTAACAAAAACAACTCAGAACCAGAAACTTAACAGCTTCTCTCTTATCATGCAATTTGTGCTGGAATTTCCAAGGCCACCCTCACATTAAAATTCCTTTTTATTCCAGCGACTCTCTGCTGTTTCTACCGCACAGTAGCGGTGAGTAAGATGGAAGTGAGGTTAGGTGTGAAATTGACGAATTCATTTTCAGAACATAGACTTTGTATGCAGTTGTAAATTTAAATTAGATTCTCGATGAAGTAATTTAAAATGTGGCGTGTTAGTGTTAGTATTCCAGGAAACCTGGAAATGAACATATTTATTTTTCTTTTCTTTTTGATACTGTAATGATTGCGTTTTAAGGAAATTTCAAATTGAAAATGCATATGTTTTGATAGAATGTAAGTAAACAAGGAAATCTGAAGTAGGTAAAATAATAATAAAAATCTATATGAAACACATAACTTCCTCTACCCAATTAAAATGCTTGGCTCTTATTGTAATATAGAAGTAAAGTAAAGTGATCCCTATACAGGCCATGAAGGCCCAGAGGGTACCAGGAGGATGAGGCTCCCAGATTTTGGACATTCGGCACGTGAAGGTGGTAAGGTTGTCAGCCTTACGCACCGGCCGCCTTTACCCCCAGGATTGCTCCTGGTACTCATTTCTGTTAGAGGCTGAGTCGATCCCAAGGATTAGGCCATTTGCGAAACTCCAACGACCTCATCGGAAATCGAGCCCGCGACCTTCCAGTTTGTAGCGCAGCGCCTCAACCACTAATCTACGGCATACTCTTAGTGTAATATAATTATTATAATACATATACCGTATCATATTTCATTTAAGAAACAGGTGTATGGTAACATGAGAATGAGAAATAAAATTCTCCGTCAAGTCAGTACAATCTTATGTAATTTATGTTTCTTGTTATTTCAACCCCTCCCAGGCATGATGTGTAGAAGCAACGGAATGCAGCATTCGACATCCTCTATGCGCCATAAAAAGCTACATCTAGCGTTTTCTGATGGAATAGTTTTAATGTGATAAATATTTTTCTTCATTTCAAGTTTTACATACATATTATACAAGGACCTAGAGTTTCCTCCATAAGTTAATTTCAAACTACAAAATACAAAGCCCGGGCGACGCCGGGCCTTTTCAGCTAGTAACAAAATAAGTGTCAATTTAACACTGGTTATGAATTAAAATCTAAAAATTTCCAGTATTTTCAATGTGTACAAAATTATTAAAATCTTAACACAATTAAAATGTTTAAGTCACAGTTTATTATAATGTCTATAAACTTATTAAAACCTTAAAACAATTAAGAATATTTACATATACACATTACATATACATATTTAGTTACGCTGATACTCCATATATCATTATTAGGGACCGGATTTTTAGGTTTTTAAAAACACTGTTTTAGGTTTTCCATTAGGTGAAATAGTTTTTTTTAGGTTTTTTTGTCCAAAATATCGTTTTTGGATAGAATAATTGGTTTAATGAATTTGAATGTGCTACATAGGATTCAATACATAATACTTGTAAAGTTTAACTTAACAAAATTGAATTAAATTTGTGTAAACTTGCTTTAGGGCAATATTAAAGAATTGAAGAAAGAAAGCATAAACAATCAAAAGAAGCAGTGAAAATAAGATTGCCTCACATTTCCTGGTTACAGTATATCACTAAATATCTTTCAAGATTCTCAACTGTGAAGTTCTTCCTGTTATCTCTTAGAATACATTTGAAGGCAGAAAATGTCCTTCCAACCTCACATGACATCAACAATGGTTCTTCATACGAATATTTTAAAAGGAATACGCAGGTACTCTTACACTCCCTCTCTTGATACTGTCATCCTAGACGACATTGAGTTGAACGAAACTCTGTTGGCATTAATTTCAACCCGACAAAAATTGTCTCTCCGCAAAATTTCTCAACTGACAAACAAAAAAGGCAAAAAAGTAGCCTAAATTAGATATTTTAGGTTTTTTATCCCGTTTAGGTACATTTAGATTTTTATACCCCATTTAGGTATTTTTAGGTGCCACAGAATTAATGTGGGTGAATCCTATGGGCATGATTCGAAAAAGTGTGTGATCGCTTTTTGTTTTGGAAGTAAGGAAAAAAATAGGTAAAAACCTAAGAATCCGGTCCCTAATCATTATATTCCTTTGTAACTCTAATAATTTCACCAAGTATGTCGACATTGTAATTAAAATTGTGAAAACCAGGGATTGTAATGACATGTCATCTTTTTATTGATGCTGCATAGACATTGCCAACTTGTGGATAAATCCTAATTATGGCCTCTAGATTATAGAAATGCACTTTTATTAGGTCATTTTTTGTCATTTCATGCAATTTTATATTTTTAGGGCATTTATTTCAATTTTAGGTCATTATTTTGTCATTTTCGTGTCATTTGCTTCTTTATTTAGTCATTTTCATGTATTTACATTGAGTGTATTAACTTTTTTTTTCATCGCTAGCGGTGCTGTCTTTGAAGTGTTGTTTGTTTAATGCAAGAAGGAAAAATCGGCGTTAAAGTGTTGACATGTCTCAGTCGGAAGTAAGAATCAAAGAATCGCCAAAATCTTGTATTATCTTACTATTGTTATTAGATTGACTTGGCACCAGAGTCTGCCACCTGCTTGGATTTGAGAGCGCAAACTTCCGTTTTCCCTCAATAAACAACAATATAATCCGGCAGACCACAAAGGGATGTGCTGAATTTTGACTCACCAGTGCCTCAGTGCCAGTATAAATTTCCGTGAGAAAAGAACATTCACAACATTACAGTTATTTACAGTTTTTACAATAATTATGTACAAACTTGTCTATAACTTTGTGTGTATAATATTTTTTTTATAAATAAAATATCAGTTTTAGGTCATTTTTTATAATGAAGTTATTTTCTTTAAAATGTAGGGTCATTTTATAGGTCATTTTTCAAACAATTTTAGGTCGTCGGAATCCGGGCCCTGGTGATAACCATAAGTAAATGACAATAGTGTCTATCATGTATTAGGCTATATGCTCCAGATATCTTTAAAAATTGTCAGTTGAATCGATGTTGGATCATTCCCCTCTATCGTAGAAAACACCTTCTTGTCATAGATTTGAAATATTAGCAACAAACTAACTTCTCATTTGAATCTGTTGTCTTTTCATTATCGCATTTTCCGTCAGCCTAGGTCTACTGCCGTCCCTGGAACAGATACAGTGAGGGATTTGCGTCAGGTCTATAGTCCCTGGATACAGCCAGATGTCTCTGTCTGCAGTACTCTCATTGGTAACACCTGGAAGGTGAAGCGAATTTATCTCTATATAGTAGTCCAGGCACTGAAGTCTTTCCATTACTTGTGGGTTGTTTAGTTTGGTCTCCGAAAGACCCCAGTTATTTCTCAGGAGCTCCGATGTGTTCGTCCAAGGAGGAAGGGATGTAAGGTAAACACCTTTGCCAAACCTCGCATCTTGCTGGAAATCTGTGGAGTAGTAGATGATGCCATCCTTGATGATCCCTTGACATCCGTGTGCAGATGTGTAATGGTACAAAGGCTCACCTGCAAAAGAATTTAAATATTCAATCGGAATATAGGTTACATCCCAAAAACTACGTACAGGGTGCTAATGAATAACACCGAAATATTTTACCTGTGTATAGAGGGGACAGAAACAAGCAACTTTTATTAGGAGATTTTTGCTCTATGGATTCTATGTTTCCTGTTACAGCATAAAATCTCCTTGGGCATGGCCGCCACTGACTTCTAACATTAGAAAAAAAAATTCAAAACAAAGAAACTTCGTTGTTAACACTGTAGTAAATAGTTATGAATAAAAAAAACTAATGCAGTAGCGACCAGTCATGTGATTAGTCTGTAAATTTTGCAGATTATGGAAACACTAAATTATGATATAGCTGTTGACGATTGATTAAGAGTCAGGTTTTCATCGATCACTAGGAAGGCATGAAGTCAATTTAATGAACATTTTAACCCTATTTCGCGCAATTATTGATTTATGAGCACCAAATTATGACTTTAATACCCTGTAGCATACACATTTTACGACATAGAGCAAAAATCTCCTAATAAAAGTTGCTTGTCTAAGTCCCCTCTATATACAGGTAAAATATTTCGGTGTTATTTATTAACACCCTGCATATGGTCCTAAAACAGAGCGCAAAATTGCTGGTCGCCAAATTGCCATTGAAACCAGAATTCTGAGGGGACGACAAACTTCCGATTTTTAAAAACTGTTTATTAGTAATATTACTTACTTACTTACTCAATGGCAATAGACAATTCCTAAGCAAGCTAAAGGAATATTATCTATTTTATGGAACACGTAGGCTCATTGCCGCGCTTACCTGTGCCCGCCATTCAACCCTATTCTGTGCTAACTCCATCCAGTCATCCCTCACAAATCCTACTTCCCTTAAATCTATACTAATATTGTCCTCCCACCTACGTCTAGGTCTTACAAGTGGTCTCTTTCCCTTCAAGTCTCCCAGTCAATACTTTTGAGATATGTTTTTCCTCCCCCATGCGCGCAACATGTCCAGCCCATTTCATCCTCCGTGATTTAATTACTCTTACTATATCCGGTGACGACTACAGGTTATGAAGGTTATTGTTGTTAGCAGTAGTAGTAGTAGTAGTAGATTGTTGGTATATTTCCTTGAATAAATGTTACATGTGAAAGATTTGTTTACGATATTTCCACGTTCACATATTATAAATTCTGTTTTCTATTTTGTGTGTACACTTCACCGAATGTTTAATTTTAACGGTCCAACAAAAGACTAAAAAAAACTGAGCGAGTGGCTGAGATGGCAACGTCTTGGACTCTCATTCGGGAGGTCCCAGGTTCAAATCCCTTGCCGGCCAATTTGATATGGATTTTGTCGTGGTTTCCCCTGTCGTTAAGGCAAATGTCGAATTAGATATTTACATAGCATGAATCATCCTCACCATTTCATCCTGTATCATATCCATTTAAATTAATATCAGTTGAAATTTACTCCATAAATGTACACTAATAGAAAATAATTGACAAGATCAATGGCATACCTACTGTATAGACACAGATCCCGGAACTCCTGATATGACCTCATAGCTAAAAGGAGTATAAACACAGCCTAAAAAAACTAAAAATTTTTTCGGAAAAAAGGTGGAAAGGTTAAATGTGGAAAATCTTCGCACGGGTTTTACTAGTAATAGTTCATTGGTGAAATGACAATGATAAGAATAGTAAAAAAAAAAAAAAAAAAAGAGTGCGTGGAACGCTACGCGACAGAAGTAAAACTTTATTTATTTATGTATTTTCTTCAGTTTTCCTTTTCTTTGTCACTTTCAACCTCTCACGGTATCCTCTTGCTCTTTCTGCAATTGATTTCGGTTTTTTAAAGTCTGTGTGTGCCTTTTTATGAGATTTATAGTTTGCATAAGGCAAAATAGATTTTAATATAGGTTCATACGTATCAGTTCTATCATGCACTTCATTTAAAATCGTATGCGTTTTCTGCTACGACTTTGTTGATTATAGTGCTGTTCAACTTTTTTCAAAATGTGCACAGTCAAACGAAAAGAAAGATGCAGTGTAATTCTCGAGAAGGCGGTGGTTTTAACACACTTTACCAATGTCGGATAATTTATTTTAAATTTTGGATAAGCTTAATCATTGAGTTGAATCATTGAGTTTATTGTTTTAATTTTTGGATGTTTTAATTTTTTTTAGTTTTGGAAATTTGTATTTTTTAATTTTGAATTTTGAATTTGAGCGGTAATCAACCTCCGGGTTCCATAAAATAGATAATATACCTTTGGAT